>OY757022.1:5834145-5866283 GCA_963580285.1 Lucinisca nassula | reverse complement strand
TAACGACTTTGGTATGTCGCGGCCCGGGATCGAACCCGAGACCTCCCGTTCCCCGGAGCGGACACTCTACCAACTGAGCTATCGGGGCCGGTCACCGCCGTAGGTTCGAGCCTCGCTCGGGCCACGTGTGAGACGCCAAGTTCTGCAACGGAAGGCCAGGTGGTTTTTCTCCGGGTACTCCGGTTTTCGCCCACCTCTGATTAACGATCGGCTCGATATGAGTGAAATAATCTTGAAAGGGCCGTAAACCCCATTCCAAAAAAAAAATATATCCTGATTGCTCAGTATATTTACACAACCACTGTACAAGGCGGACAAAAGCGATCGGCCTTATCATGTAAACTGATCTGCATTATATGTATACATACATGTAGCGTGTGAAGATTACTATACAAATTATTATAAGTAGGCTTTTCCTGACATTGAGTGAACCACACAGAATAAAAACATAATCAATGTGGTGTTTTGTGATAATTGAAGATATTTTTATCAGTTCTCCGTGAAAACCTATGCTGTGGGTATTCATTAGAACCGCCTCGCCGAGGCGGTTCTAATGAATACCCACAGCATAGGCTTATGTGGAGAAATAAGGAAAACTATCCTCAAATGATCAACAAATACCCACATTACATGTTGCTTTATGCAGCACTGCTGTACAAAAGAGCAATACTATTATCTCACCTTTTTAATATAAAACATGTATGACATAAGAAGAAAAAATACAACAACAAAAACTTACCTTTGCATTCTCTGGTGACCGACACGTGGCAAACACGTGGGTCGGCGGTGGCTGAAGCTTGAGGAAGTGTTTGACTAATTCAAGCCCTATTCCTCGGTTACATCCAGTGATTAGAACTGATTTCGGCGTCAACATTTTTTTATTATTATTATTTTATTCTGCCCCAAGAACAGCTGACACGCCGGAAAAAAATTGAATAATTTACAGTAATGCTCCATTGCTATGATTTTGACGGTTCATTTTTATGCCCCCGCATCGGCATGATGCCGGGGGCATATAGTTTTTCGGTTTTCCGTATGTGCGTGCGTGCGTACGTGCGTACATGTGTACGTCCGTCTGTACGTGTGTGTACGTACGTACGTGATCCTGTAACCTCAGGTTATGGTTTTTGAAAGTTGATTTTTAAAATCAAGTTTCTTTGTCATTACATTTCTACTTCCGGTACTGGACCGCGTTATTCCACTTCCGCTGTTCGTTCGCTGCATAAAATAGTCCAAATGAACTCATGATTGAAAATTAATTTTGCAGGCATGGAACGTCTTTCAAAATATTTCATATTTCGAGACTTTATACGGATTGAATATAAATTGGCACAGAAAGACTAATTCTGAAAAGAAAACAATACTCTGGGACCAATTTTCTACGCGTTTATGCAACTGGTTTGAGAATTTACTCTTTCATCCCTGAGTTTCTGAACACGACTCTTCTCGCTTTAAATATATTCTAAAAGAAAGGATTTCTGAGTAGTTCATTGACATGATGGCAAACAGTGTTAATGTAGATTCTGGCGAGACGTGCAAGCTCCGAGCCGTCTTATCAGGATCTGCAAGGTTTGCATAGATACAGTGTATTTCTACCTCGGCGTTTGCACCGGTCTACAGGGATAAAAGGGTAAGCTCGCTTCTCTGTGACTATACAACCCTTTACTGACCGACATCGAATACAGTTATTTACCTGCTTTCGAGAGCTCTTATTACAAAATATGTGTCGTTTAAGGCTTTAAGCTGTGAGTTTTAAATCAAGTTCCGTACTTTAAGCAAATAGTGAAGACACCGGTCAGACGCTACATTCTGTAGCGTCTAGTGAGTCTTAACTGTTTCGGAATGCCAAAGTATTGAAACAATTGGCATTTATGGGTTAATGGTTCCGTACAGGTTGGAATAAACGTATTTTAATTCGCCTTGGGTAGTCGAAGTTCGCTAAAGGTGGCGTCTGATCAAGATTATAATGTCTAAATGAAATGGTTTAAAAATGATCTTTTTTTCCGTCAACCAGAAGGAATATAGCTTCGAGCGGCTGCACAACGTATGTGCCTCTTCGTATCAACGCGATGTTGATGCGACGTTGCTAAGATGTCATGTACCCGCTAGGAGAACTTCTCTGTAAGATTATTAGCAGACGAGACAAGCACAGAATGTACAAGCCTCTGTGGTGTAGTGGTTTTGCTACTCGCCTTGTAAACCAGGGGTCGCAGGATCGATGCCGGGCTTCTCCAGACTTTCGGATGAGTCTTTAAACCGAGGTCATGTCTCCGTATGTCCTTAGCTGTTGGTGGAACGTAAAACTCAAACACTCACTCACTGAGCTAATCAATAAATTTATGGTTTTACCATGAAGAAATTAGCAGACACGTTTATAATTCTTCGTTTCTTCCGTTTTTCGTGGGGTTGGTTGGATAAGGCAAAGGTGATGTGTATCTTGTGTCATTGGGGAGTCCAGCTGATATTGACTTACATTTGGGCAAGGCCTGTTGTCCTTGCAGCAGGTAACGGTAGGTGGGGGAGGGGTGGGGTTGTTGTTGTTTCTTCTTTTTCTACACTTCCATTCAAACTCTAAACAATCGATGAATCATATTTTTCTTCGTCGTATGTTTTAACCTTCTGGGACCTTGTTAACAAAATATCTAGATAACTGCTTGATCTACGACTGACATTGTTATCATAATAAGTATTCATCATAAATCAACTTTCCTCAGTACTTTCAGTACTTTGATTGTAACAGGTAGATGCCTGAACTTTTAGAACTCATATTTTCCTAACGATTTGATGGAACTGGTTCATCTTTGGTATGATGATAGATATAGGTCCAAAGTTTTATTAAACAAAACCCCCACCCATGCCTGTGACCTCAAGGTCAAGGTCACAGACTTAGAAATTTTCAATGTTAAAGACTCAGGTTAAGGTTTTTGTAACAGGTAGACTTGAACATTTTAGAACTCATATTTTCCAAACCATTTGATGGAATTGGTTCATACTTGGTATGATTATAGATATAGGTCCAAAGTTTTATCAGCGATACCCCCACCCATGCCAATTACCTCAAGGTCAAGGTCATGGACTTAGAAATTTTCCATGTTAAAGACTGTACCTGGTAGAACCTGAACTTTTATGATGGCTTTGGTTCATATGATGATAGATGTAGGTACAATGTTTTATTCAGCAAAACCCCCACCCATGCTTAGAAATTTTCCATGTTAAAGACTCCAGTTAAAGTATTTGTACCTGGTAGAACCTGAACTTTTATGATGGCTTTGGCTCATATGATGATAGATATACCGTATTCGCCCTAATTACCGCACATGCTCCTATAAGCGCACACCAAAGCTATTTTGAAAAGGAAATGCATAAGCGCACACTTTACAGTAATCTCCCCTTGAAGCTTTCATAGTAAATCTATAAAAAAAACTTACCATTATTTCTTCCAACAGTGAAGGCAATGCTTAAGTATCTTTTTCCGCCCCATTAAATATCAGTATGCATCATCTTAGAAGCTGTTGTTTTTGTATCAAGTGTGCGCTAATTAGGTAGATTTTTCACCATGATTTTATGACACGATTTTGAAAAAACTAAGCACACGGTGTGGTAATTAGGGCGAATACGGTAGGTACAATGTTTTATTCAGCAACACAAGGTCAAGGTCACAGGCTTGGACTATTTTAATGTTAAAGATTTTAAAGAGCTCAAATTTTCCAAACCATATTATGGATTTGGCTTATATATGCTATGATGATAGATACAGGTCCAAATGTTTATTTGGCAATACCCTCACTCATGCCTATGGCTTCAAGGTCAAGGTCAAGGTCACAGATTTAGAAATTTTTAATTAGATATTTTAAGAGTTGATATTTTCCAAATCGTGTGACGGATTGAGTTTATATTTGGTATGATGTTAGATACCTGTCCATTTTATTCAGCGATACCCCCACCCATGCCCATGAGCTCAAGGTCAAGGTCACAGACTTAGAAATTTTTAATTAGATATTTTAAGAGTTTATATTTTTCAAATCCTATGATGTATTACGTTTATATTCGGTATGATGATTGATACCGGTCCAATACCCCCACCTATGCACGTGCCCTAAAGGTCAAGGTAACAGACAAAGAAATTTTTTATTTAAAGTTTATTAAGAGCTCATACTCACCAAACCATATAGATTTGCTTCATATTTGGTATGATGATAGTTACAGGTCCAAAGTTGTATGTACCCCCACCCCTGACCTCAAGGTCACAGACTTAGTCTTATTATGCTTTTAAAGTTTTAGGGCTCATATTTATAGATTGGATTCATATTTGGAATGATGATAGATACAGGTCCCAAGTCTCATTCACCCATACCAACGACCCTGCCCATGACCTCAAGGTCAAGGTCACACACTTAGAAAATTTTGTTGCAACATGGATTTTCGGGGTGAGGCGGGGCCCTTGGCGGGGGCATCTGTGTCGTCTGGAAACATTTCTAGTTGTTTTTCATTTTTTTTTTCGCATCAAACACTTAGATTAGACTACAAATAAGGGCGTTAAATTTCTTATGCAGGTCGTATGTTTTGGGTACTTGTTAGAATCGCCTCATTGAAGCGATTCTATTAAGTTCTCAAAGCATACCGTTTTGATCGAGAAATACAACAACTACCCCCTCCCCCACACACACACACACACAAACTCCTTATACAGAACTATAACCATCAGAGTCCAGTTGTTCAAAGCCTCGTTAGCTTAACGAGCTCGTTAGTGATCAAATTGTTAACTGTTCTAGCAAGTACAATATCGAAAATTTAGTTTTTTTTTTTTTGTTTTTTTTTTTGTTTTTTTTTTAGCAAAAATAGTAGTATATATGTCATATC
Source organism: Lucinisca nassula (assembly GCA_963580285.1). Taxonomy (NCBI): domain Eukaryota; kingdom Metazoa; phylum Mollusca; class Bivalvia; order Lucinida; family Lucinidae; genus Lucinisca; species Lucinisca nassula. The sequence goes on along the minus strand of OY757022.1, from coordinate 5,861,423 downwards.
AAATTATCAAAGTTTTAAAGATTCGCTAACTAACGATGTCGTTGGTTTTGAACAACTCGCCTCTGATGATGGAAACTTTGTTTATGCTCTGGACAAAGATCTGGTCCGTTGAACCACTACCTCTGAGTTGGTTCAAGCGTACGACTATCCTCAATATTTTTCTAAAAGAATTAATTAAGCCATGGCACCTTAAAGAAATAAATGGGCTGCATGATGCTTCCACGCAGAGCTGGAACCGATCGCACACAAGTACAGGTAAACCGCTTAGAGGATCTAAGCCTGCACAGGCAAAGCTGCGCGAGTCGGCCTATCCATGCTTATAACCCCTATTGGTTTCGTTGGACGACAGTGCTTGAGATGTTATTTCATCTCAATGTCGGGTAAAAGTCCCACAAAATTGGAAGCAACACGCGACGGTCGCCAAAATGACCTTTACAGTGTTGACGGGGACGTTAAACCTCAAATCAAACAACCAAATAAACACCCATGGCCCTATTTTCCCTGTAGAACTTTGTGTTTCAGAGATTGGTGGACTTTTTATCTTCATGTTGTCCAATTAAACCCGATATTTGACACAGTCCACTAAATAGCTTTCAAATTTAAGGTTGTCAGGCTTTTTACTTGTCGTAAGTTTTACAAAAATCCCTGATAACAAGCAAACAGTGTAGAAATTGATCAAACGCTGCAGTCTGCCGCATACCATCTTAATCTGCACCATTTGCTATGGCCTTTTTAACCCTTTTTGTACCAAATGGAATCTTCCACCTTATATGCAGCATAAGTCCATTTCAAAATGTAGGGATATCAGGTTGTGTTTTCTTAAAGCTGTATCTGGAAAATGGCTGAACTTTTTTGCAAACTGTGTAGGCCCTGATCAGACGAGAACGCGTTGTCTGATCTGGGCCTGCAGTGTTTTCCAATTACCCGTTTTGGGGTTCATCATATGACGTCGCGTGTGAGAGTGTAATAACGCCATGTAATATTTTCGATAATCCACTAGTGGATTAAATAGGCAAATTAGCTAGATACGTCCCGTAACGTTACATGTACGACGTCGCGTTTACTAATGGCGGAATATTGATATTTTTGTAAACAATCGAATATATAATGCGATTTAAATGTCATGATAAATAGAATCTTGCATTCGTGCTCATGTATTATTGAATTTATTAAACTCGTTGAGGAAAAGGGATTAAATCCTCGGCAAAGCCTCGCATTTTATCCCTTTTCCTCGACTCGTTTAATAAATTCAATAATACAGGAACACTCATGTAAGATCCTCTATTTCCAATACAAAATGGGTCAATGAGATTCAGTAACTAGACAAAAGCTTATGAGCCGGAGCACACAGAATTCATTAAGGTAAGCCTGTACATCCGCGCAGTCTGATCTGGGTTTCTCACTTTATATAGAGGATCTTACATGAGTGTTCATGTATTATTGAATTTATTAAACGAGTTGAGGAAAAGGGATAAAATGCGAGGTAAAATGCGAGGCTTTGCCGAGCATTTTCATGGCCAACTATATCTGACATTAAGGCCCCCGCCCATAGGGGCTTGAAGAAATATATGGGCTGCATGATGCTTCCACGCAGAGCTGAATCCGGCCCGCACACTAGTACTGGTAAACCGCTTAGAGGATCTAAGCCTGTCCAGGAACCGCGGTGGGAGGCGGACCGTCCATGCTAATAAACCCTATTGGTTTCATTGGGCGACAGGGCTTGAGATGTCATTTCATCTCAGTGTCGGGTAAAAGTCCCACAAAATTGGAAGCAACGTTTCCAAAATGACCTTTACAGTGTTGACGGGGACGTTAAACCTCAAATCAAACAAAAACAAACAAATATCTTACATTTGCCCGATGATTTTCAACCGTGACAGTCGCACAGAAAGTCAATATTGGGTTGTCTCCCTTTGACTGAGGCCTACGATATATACATATCGTGTACCTATCGTGTAATCAATATTGTGTTTTAATCCGGCTATGTGTGGAAATGACCCAGGGGGATATTGAACGATAGATACGTCTAGTTAATTTAGAACTGCGTGTTTTGGTACTTTAAGCGAGAAAAGTTCTCTTTTTGTCAAACGGTTAAAATTGAGCCTTTTTGTACTTAAAATATTATCGGTTCTCATAAATCCATTTTTTCTGGAATGTGATATTACACATTATTCTTTCGGGGGAAAAAAACATTTATAGTTAATGGATGGTTAATGACAGATTGCATTATTTAAAATTGAATTATTTAGAAAAGGAACATGTTCATAAGTCCATGTAATAAAAACCCATGTAAACCCCACTTTACATTACACACAGAAAAGAGAGATTTAGAAGAGGTTTTGAAATGACTTCTTAAGCCCTGCCCCCTAGTGAAACCAATAGGGTTTATAGGAGCTTTTTTCGTGACGTACTTCCGGTTCCAAAAATAGATCGGGAAAAGCCCTGGCCGTCATCTGTCGTATTGCTTCAAAGGTAGTGCGACAGATAAAATGTTAATTGCAGCGTAAAACATTGGAATTCTTTTAAACTTTTGGCGAATTCTAATGTTAGATAATGGGAAAATCACCGATATGCTGCCAGATGTGAAATTTCGCATTACGAAAACGATATATTGTACATATGACCCAACAGGGTCCTCTCTCTCTCTCTCTCTCTCTCTCTCTCTCTCTCTCTCTCTCTCTCTCTCTCTCTCTCTCTCTCTCTCTCTCTCTCTCTCTCTCTCTCTCTCTCTCTCTCTCTCTCTCTCTCTCTCTCTCTCTCTCTCTCTCTCTCTCTCTCTCTCCTCTCTCTCTCTCTCTCTCTCTCTCTCTCTCTCTCTCTCTCTCTTAGCGCACCAACAATTAGCGAGCGCAGGTAAATGTAAATTACAGTTTGCCGTTAAAAACCGCCACATCAACCGACATGTAGCGTGTCAACAACGTCGTGTCTACATCAAACCAACTTCAAAGCGATGCACTGAATTTGACTTTGCAACGTTGATGAAACGTCAGAACTTTGCGTTGGCGATAATACGGCGTTGCTTAATAAAATGTCATTTGCTCAGTGCTCGGGCCCATCAAGACTCAGAGGGATTGGAACATTAAATTCAAAACAAACGTAGAACATGAGCACGAAACACTCCTTCGCCAGGGCAAGATTTAACAGTAAAATCTGGTAGATTTGCAGATTGGTTCAACCTGTCCATGGCCTACATTAACCCATTTGGTACCAGAAACCCATAAAGAGGTAAGTGGCAAACAGTGCAGGCCCAGATCAGACGCCACAGAACACTGTTTGCAAAAAGTTAGGCCATTTCCCAAATAAATTTTGAAGAAACATAACCTGACACCCATAAATTTTGAAATGGACTCCTGCTATATATAAGACGGAAGATTCCATTTGGTACAAAAAGGGTTATGGGCTTCTTGGATACAGGGATCAGTCAAACCTCTCTCTCATCTCAACGGTCACGTGACATTGAAGTGAGTTGGAGTGGTTGTCAACGGCAATACGTCGAGCCAACGTTGACTCGACGCCCGTCTGTCAGTCCACTCATTGGTGTTTTTTTCGACTGTCAGTATGTTTATTTGTCTGTCTAACTGTCCGTCCGTTCGTTTGTTAGTCAGTCATTCAGTCAGTCGGTCTGTCCGTCTACTGTCGGTTTGTCAGTCAAACCTCTCTCTCTCTCTCTCTCTCTCTCTCTCTCTCTCTCTCTCTCTCTCATCCCAACAGTCATGTGATATTGAACTTAGTTGGAATGGGTGTCGACGGCATGACGTCGAACCAACGTTGACTCGACGCCCCTACGTCAGTCCACCCATTAGTTTATTTCGACTGTCAGTATGTTTATTTGTCTGTCTAAATGTCCGTCCGTTTGTCTGTTAGTCAGTCAATTTGTTTGCCTGTCCGTCTGTCTGTCTGGTTGTTTGTTCATATCACTCAAATGTAAAATCAGTTTGTTTTAGGAGATGATATTTATAAGCCTCAGACTTACTGTCAGATCGTATTTGTCAGTTCCAATGTATTTAATTGTACATGACGTTTGCCGGCCGGCCTCAGTGGCTCAGTCGGATGCGCGTCTGACTGGTGAACAGGATGACGCGGGTTCGACTCCCGCCGGGGTCGGCAACATTCTTTCAGCGTGGAGATTGATCATGAAATCTTTTCTACGGTCATTCTCTCCCTTCCGCTGATTCAAGAAGGGCAGTTGTCAGTTTCTGGCGAAAGAATGTGCACTGTACTGGTTAACCGCTTACGTATAAGCCTGCCCAAGAAAGTGTTGATAGGTAAACTGACCGGCTCAAAAATGACCTAAATAGTGTTGACTGGGCCGTTAAACTCCAATACAAACAAACAAACATGATGTTTGCTAGAAATAAAATATTGTTTAAACCAAAACAAACGTAGCCTGTCCACATGAATCTTCAATTTATTAAAATTGCACATGTAGACAGATCGCTGGACACTTTAACTGCTCTTCTAGACAGGTCGTTGGACATTCATTTTTAAATTCTACATGTAGACAGACCGGTGGACAGTTTTCTCAACAGATAGACATATAGATAGATAGATAGATAGATAGATAGATAGATAGATAATAGATAGATAGATAGATAGATAGATAGATAGATAGATAGATAGATAGATAGATAGATAGATAGATAGATAGATAGATAGATAGATAGATAGATAGATAGATCGATCTAAGTTCTGTCCACATGTGATAGCTATACTTGGAAAGCGAATAAAACGAAAAGTGACGTAAAAACTTATTTTGTAAGTAAGCTTTCGTGAATAACGGTATCTCAAACCGTTGACATGGGTCATTCACGGAGAGATTTTCGTCAATTAAAAACGGATTTAGGATAAATGAATTTCAGTAATAAAAGCAAAATATCATTCTTTCCTTCTCGAGGCATTATTTCAATGTAAACGGGTATATTTTCCCTCAAAATGTCTGAATATTGTTAGCATTTTAAGTTCCGCCAACACATTTGAATAGCGATGGCCGTTTCAATTGACGGCCAGTGCTTTGGGCATGCGCAAGAATGACGTCATAAACGGAATTCCTAAAACCTCCTATAAGCATGGACGTTCCGACTCGCACCGGCTTAGATCCTCTAAGCGATACTCATTATCTAAATAGCACCAATACTTCATATGAATAAAGAATGCACAGTAGTACCCATGACTCAATCTTTCCGGAAATAAGGTAATCCATTATACGTAGCACGCGTGTCCAGTAATCTTCGGGCTTCCTGACGGTCGGAAGCCGGAACGCAATACACAATCCACGTGTCATAAAAGCGATAATTGTCTTCTGCTTAAATACCCTTGATATTTTCCCCTGAGTGTAATAAAACGTTGATTATGGGCACAGAAGCGCCAAATTGAAATCTTTCTACCTATGTTTTTGTGTTTATTAAGTCAAAATCATGCTCAAAACATAGGTGTGTGTGCTCATCGAGTACCCACAACCTATGTCTTGGAGCCGAAATAAGTAAAATAATGAATATCCCCGTAAATCCCTTTTTTTCTCTATATAAACTGGGGTTTAAGGGGCTCTTCATTTCATGGACATGTTCACGTGATGCATAAATAAATTAAAAAAAAAATTAATCAGAATGAGCTGGTTCTAAATAGTACCATCAATCAACGTATTGAGTAATACATAAATTTTAAATAAATAAATCGTAAATAAATAAATTACGATAACATATCCGTACGGCTTAGTAGGGTATTCTTGATATCTCAAAAACAGTTTTGTTTGTTAATGAAAATGTATCGATACTCAAAACCGGTTTTGTATTCTCTTTAGAACCGCCTCATTGAGGTGGCTCTAACGAGTACCCACAACCTATGTCTTGGAGAAGAAATAAAAAAAATGAATACCACAGTAAACCCCAGTTTTCTCCATATAAAGCATGGTTTAAGGGGATATTCCTTACACGGCTTGTTGCCGTGATGAAAAACCAACATTAACTAAAATATTATAGAAGAATAAGAAGCAAGTACTTTCGAACTATGTTTTTGTGTTATGTTTAAATCATGCTGGTCCCTGATTACCCGACTGTTCAATATATAAACATGGGGTTACATGCAAATTCTTTTCCCCAGTATGATGGAAGGTAAACCAGAAAAGGGTGAGTGAGTGAGTTTAAGTTTTACGTCCCACCAACAGCTAAGGTCATACGGAGACGGGACCTCGGTTTAACGACTCATCCGAAAGTCTGGAGAAGCCCGGGGTCGATCCTGCGATCCCTGGTTTACAAGGCGAGTAGCGTAACCACTGCACCACGGAGGCTTCTAAACCAGAAAAGGGGTACACCCTGATCTTAATAAATCATTTAACAGTTGAAATAAATACATAAATATAAAAACAAATAAATCGTAATGAGCTGGTTCTAAATATAATCAACACTCCATGCAGACGGAATTAATAATCAAACGTATGTTACGAAAAGGAAAAAATACAAACATCTCTTTTGTGTTCTTGTATTCAATCAAAACAATGTGCGAGCAGCGAAATGTCACAAATGCGAAAATGCGAACAGCGAAATGTCAGCTTAGCCTGCACATAGGGCATCTTTCTTTCTTTCTTTCTTTCTTTCTTTCTTTCAATTGTAATCTTATTAATGGCAATGTTTGTTTAAATTGCTTAGTAAGTATAAACAAATCTAATCGGGTCATGAAAAAAATACATAAATAAATAAATAAGACGCAGACCAGACACCGCATTTTAGATTGATGAATAAATAAGACGCAGATCAGACACCGCATTTTAGATTGATTAATATTCCAAGGAGATGCCCAGGCGAAGATGAGTTCATTTCTCGGTCGACGGAGAATGACACGCTTAGGGATTACACGCCTGTGTAGACGATAAAGCCTTTTATGAATAAGCTCCAAATTTAATCGCAAAATGCCGTTATTAAATATAATTTTGAAATATTATAATTGCTATCAAAATGCACAATATTGTAACCACATTGCGTCTGATGCAGGCGATTGTTAGTACTATTAACAGAAAGTGAAGCTTTTAGCCGTTAAAGTAGGGTACTGTCGTTGTTTTTCCACAGTTTTGTATGCTTCATATAAGGATTAAGGGTTGTTAATTTGAAAATAAAAATGCCGCCATCTAATTAAATAAAAATTCCACTTATTTGATATCTTTTTAAAGGTATTTAAACGGACAATTAGATTAAATCGGAACATGTTTGTCAAATTGAAAAATAAATAAGTTATATTTGTTTAAAAATTATTTTCCATTAAAGCGCCTGCTATTTCCAACAAGACTTTCTGTACAGGTAAGCCAAGAAGGTCAACGCAAGTAAAAGGCTTAATCCTTTGCGCCAACGGCATAAATGTCAATAACAGTTGCGGATGTATCCCTTTTCCTCAACGAGTTTAATAAATTCGAGTATACATGAGCACGAATGAAAGTTGCTATTTATCATATGACATTTAAAGCGCATTTTATTCACGATTGTTTACAAAAATGTCAATATTCCACTGTTAGTAAATGCGACGTCGTTAAGGACGTCGTACATGTAACATTATGGGATGTATCTAGCTAATTTGCTTATTGCATGACCCGCAGAAAAAGCGACCGACTGAAGTCGGTTGATTTTCTAAGAGTGCCCTAAAATCACCCTGTCATTCTGTCATTCTGTCAGTCTGTCTGTCCGTCCGTAACCCGTTTGTGAAAATTGGTGATAGTGACTTAACCATTTGGAATATTTAAACAATTTTTGGCATACTGATAGATATCACTGAGATCTAACCAATGAACTTGCGAAATATTACATTCCATTTAGTATAGCCTCGCCGAGGCGAAAAATGTGAAAATTTTCGAACTGCTTCTCCTCGGAAACCGTTGGACCGATTGAAGTCAAATTTCATATGAAGCCTCTATGGGGTGGGGGAAACCAAAATTTGCTCATGGGGTCCAGGTCACATGACCAAAATGGCCGCCAAGCCATATATGGTCTGTCTGTCTGTCCGTCCGTAACCCGTTTGTGAAAATTTGTGATAGTGACTTAACCGCTTGGAATATTTAACCAATTTTTGGCATACTGATAGATATCAATGAGATCGAAATATTACATTCCATTTAGTATAGCCTCGCCGAGGCGAAAAATGTGAAAATTTTCGAACTGCTTCTCCTCGGAAACCGTTGGGCCGATTGAAGTTAAATTTCCTATGGAGCCTCTATGGGATGGGGGAAACCAAAATTTGCTAATGGGGTTCAGGTCACGTGACCAAAATGGCCGCCAATCCATATATGGTAAAAACCCTTCAAAAATAGTCTTCTCCAGAACCACTGGGCAGTTTTCCAGGAAACTTGATAAATAGCATCTGGGACGTAGGCTTATCATTAATTGCTAAAATGGTGACCCTAGGTTGACCTTGACCTTCTTTGTGCCTAGGTCAAACTTTGACACATATGCTTTTGTATTTAACCCCTTGGAATATTTGAACAATTTTTGGCATACTTATAGATATCAATGAGATCTAACCAATGAACTTGAGAAATATTACATTCCATTTAGTATAGCCTCGCCGAGGCGAAAAATGTGAAAATTTTCGAACTGCTTCTCCTCGGAAACCGTTGGGCCGATTGAAGTCAAATTTCATATGGAGCCTCTATGGGATAGGGAAACCAAAATTTGTTCATGGGGTCCAGGTCACATGACCAAAATGGCCGCCAAGCCATATATGGTAAAAACCCTTCAAAAATAGTCTTCTCCAGAACCACTGGGCAGATTTCCAGGAAACTTAATAAATAGCATCTGGGACGTAGACCCATCATAAATTACTAAAATGGTGACCCTGGGTTGACCTTGACCTTCTTTGTGCCTAGGTCAAACTTTGACACATATGCTTTTGTATTTAACCGCTTGGAATATTTTTGGCATACTGATAGATATCAATGAGATCTAACCAATGCACTTGCGAAATATTACATTACATTGAGTATAGCCTCGCCGAGGCGAAACATGTGAAAATTTTCGAACTGCTTCTCCTCGGAAACCGTTGGGCCGATTGAAGTCAAATTTCATATGGAGCCTCAAGCCATATATGGTAAAAACCCTTCAAAAATAGTCTTCTCCAGAACCACTGGGCAAATTTCCAGGAAACTTGATAAATAGCATCTGGGACGTAGGCCCATCATAAATTGCTTAAATGGTGACCCTGGGTTGACCTTGACCTTCTTTGTGCCTAGGTCAAACTTTGACACATATGCTTTTGTATTGGAAAAGTGAGAATGCATTTTATCCTGCAAACGATTCAGAATACAGTACTCAAGTATAAGATATAGTTTTGCTCCTTACGATAAGGCGCATCTATTGGGGGAACCGTTTGAGGTCCAAGCCACATGACCAAAATGGCCGCCATACCCATATATGGTAACACTCATAAAGCTAAAAGCATCCGGCGGGTCGTGCACTTCAGCTGAAGCACTGGTTTAATCCACTAGTTGATTATCGAAAATAACACATGGCGTTATTACACTCTCAGACGCGACATCATATGATAAAATGCAGTATGTGCTGCCATGAATGTGTATACGCTGGTCGCATGAATAATGACTTTGTAGGCTTGGCTGTGCCCAAGCTCACATGACATCATACTATAGATACATAGCCATTACCCTGTCGTTAAAATGACGTTAATAAAACGTATTATTGCAGAAACTTCGTACGCGAGACACTGTTGAAAACGTAAAACGAGATAGTGCAAAACGAGATAGTGCAAGAAATAATGCAAAATCAAGAACTTGTAAAATACATTCGTCCGTCCGTCTGTCAGCATTTACTAAACCAAAGGACCCCGGGGCGTGGGGGGGGGGGGGTGCATTTTTTGGCCCCAGGTCTATAATTTGAACAATCTTGGTAGAGGTCCACTAGATGAAGCTACACACCAAATATCGAAGACCTGTGCGAAGCGGTTTCATTTAAACAATCTATTTTTGGCTGTGACCTTGATGTGCAACGGACAGCAACCATTTGTACAACTTTGAAATTGGACCACCTCAAGATCATTCCTGTGAAGTTTGGTCAAAATCTGACAGCAGTTTAGGAGGAGATGTCGTTAGAAGAAATTGTTTATGGACGGCCGTTCTCCTAGATGGTTGGTTATGTGGCTATTTTTGGCAGAATATAGTGTAGTGTAGTTTACATTTTCTTGTCCTTTGGCATCATTGATTCCATTGTTGAATTTTGAAAATATTTGAGGGTCACTGGTGGGGCCTGATTGGCCGGAACTAGCTAGTCTGGATCAGAAAACATGTACACTTCATATTTTCTAGTTCTGTGGTGTGTTCCTTGCTAGCAAAGGATAACTCTTTCTAGAACATATTTAACGTCCTTGGAATGTGTGTCGGCCGTAAATCGTCTCCTTGCCCTTCTTGTCATTTGGGATCATTGATTCCATTGTTGAATTTCTAAAGCTAAACTATTTATTTGCAGATTTTCATACAGAATGTAAAGCGCTGAGAAATTTTTATTCGAGCGTCCATGTTGTTTCCTACGTCTTTGTGGCTCGGTGACGTCAGAAACTTTGCACTCGTTGAGGTCACGTTATGCTACATGTGCGCGCCCTCGCACTGAATGTCGTTTAACAAGCCACACTGTCTGCTGTCTATTTTGCTTAAATTTGCTACATTATTGCAAAACCCCTTGATTGTTTTGAACTGCGGTAAAATCTACATGTAAATTCATGATTAGTGTCTTTAAAAATAACATATAATCGCATCACGATAACATGCCTATATACTTTTGACCCCCTTTAACCCCACATTTATATAGTAAATCTGGGGTTTACAGGGGTAAACCTTATTTTTCTTATTTCTGCTTTAAAATATAGACTGTGGGTACTCGTAAGAACCGCCTCGATGAGGCGGTTCTAACGAGTACCCACATTCTATATTTTGAGCAGAAATAAGAAACATATCACAATTTTTCATCTTAAAATTTTCTTTTTTTCGGCGATAAAGGCTTCAATGTATTGGTATAGGCGTGTTTTCGTAATGAATCGGTTCGCTGCGACAACTTTACTATATTTAGTGTCACCATCCTATAATATGTCCTTTAGCATGATAAAATTTTCCCGTTCCTTCCTCGCCCTGAAGCTTGGAGAAAACATTCATCATCAACGTCACACTCTCGTCTGTACTTATAAGGGCATTAGGACCGCCCATATCCGTCTTCACCCAACCAGGATGCACCGCCGTTGCAATGATACCGTCTTGTTTCAATTCCAGCGCTAAATTCGAGGTAACCATGTTTAACGCTGCCTGTAAAATACGCGATAAAACAGTTATTAAGACTTGATAGCAGTGATATTTTGTTGAGTAATTGAGCAATAATAATAATAATAATAATAATAATAATAATAATAATAATAATAATAATAAGAATGTCTTGATTTTTCGAGGATAACATATTTAGTATAAAACTAATCTCACATATGGTCCTCGCTAGAACAAAGCAAAATATTATATACAATATATATAATAAAATGAGATATAATACAATCCCAGTAGTTTGTCCAGGAAGTTCAAAACATTTGAAACGACTATGTGAACATAAAATGTTTAAAATTATATGTGCCATACTTAAAATAACTAGCTGGTGTATCATCTAAAAATAAGTTTGATTGCCAGATTAAGCATAAAACTTTCCAAGACTAAATCTGACTATTACCACATGTAAAATAATGTCCATGGAGTGTTATTTGTATTTAAAAATATCTTGAATTTACGTGCATAAAACCAGTTCGGATAAAACATTTTTTTTTTTTTTTTTGAAAACTTGCTTTTCAAAGTTGTATAAGCCGTAGTGCATTGTGATATAAAAATGAAGTCTTCATGTCTTAAAAAAAAACATAAACTGACTACAATGATACTTTGGGTTTGCAAGCATAAATCATTTATAAGTTATAGCAATAGAGATCAAGGCTAAAACGCTAAATGTGATAGTTTAGCAATACATAAATCACGGTCTTGAGGCCAGTTGTACAGAGAATGCTTTGTCAGCTTTCAAGTAATCGACAGACTGTGATTAATTACTCAACAAAGACACATCGGAGCTGATCTACATGTTTCGATTCGAACACACTAAAGGTTGTTGTAATTGTGTTGCTTCCTCCAAATTCTCCCAACTTTTCTTAAAAATCACTTTCAACAATCACAAAGGCGGTCTATTACTGGAGCACACTTGGTAACAAACACAAAGAAAGAATATGTTAAGGAGAATGGGAACACCTTCAGGGAAGGCAACTCCTGCAAAAGTATTTTGTCTCCCATGTCAACAGGATTCAACTCTTAAAGAAAAGAATCCCAAGGAGCAAATTATTTCATGTAAGAGTAGACCCCTTTTTCAGTGCGACAGGAATTATATAAAAGCAAACAGGAAGTCCCGAAAATTGTCTCCCTTTGAAAAATGGCAGAAACATCTGTCAGATGTTCTCAGGCAGAATTAATCTTAAATTTAGCTGATCTTAACGAAATCCTGTAATACTGGAGAGAGGTATGTTTTGTCAAGGTTAAGAAGGATGGTAAATATATGTGAGGGAAAGAACCGAAGGATTCATGTGCCGAGAGGGTGAGTCAATCCTACAATGTAACATAGCTACATTAGACAAATGCATGGAACATGTGAGGCTAAAGAAGATGCTAAACACTTATTATTCGAATGCAAAGCATTTAAGACAGACTCACTGGAGAACACACTGAAGACATACAGAACAGGAAGAAGTTGAACCCTATCAGCAATGCTAACATGACAATCGTACGTTTCCTATAGATATATATCAGTAAGCAACGACGAATCATTTGAATGTATCGAAGGTGGAGTGACAGATTGTGCAACAACATACATAGAAATTCCGCTATTAAACCACCTAAAATTAGGACTAATTCTACTATAAAAACTTATTTTGAAAGGTACAGATATTTTTTTTTTGTGATTTCTGCCTACAATGGCCTCTGGTCAGGGACCACCTTTGGGACTGTTCAATGTTCAAAAGTGGTCTTTAAGACCACTTTTGAACAGCCCTAAAGGTGATCTTGATATAGGAATTTTACTGAATGTTGATGCACACTTCTATGCATACGCACAGTCTTATTTTGGCTGAAAATTTAAGAAAAATACTTGGAACTTGAAAGCCAGCTTCCAAAGTACTTAGCTTATTGAACAATTAAAATGAACTCGTATGAAAGGAGCAAGGGAAATGGGAACACCGGGCAGATGTTTCCGCCATTTTTCAAAGGAGGACAACTTTCGGGACTTCCTGTTCGCTTTTCTATAGGCCCAGTCCAACTGAAAAAGGGGTCAACTCTTAAAGGAAAGAATTTGCTCCTCAGGAGCAGGAGCAAATTCTTTCCTTTAAGAGCTGACCCATATTGACATGGGAGACAAAAATCTTTTGTAGAAGTTGCCTCCCCTGAAGGTGTACCCATTCCCCTTAAGAGACGCAAATCTTTTTGAAAGTTTTGCCTCCCTGAGGATATAAACATCCCCCCATCCCTCATAACAATGTGACGTCGCCGACGAGTTCTATAGTTTGTTAATATACATACCTTAGACGCTCGATAGGCGTAACTTCCTCCGGACGAGTTCTCTGAGATCGAGGCGACCCCTGTAGAGATGTTGATAATAGCTGCTCTAGAACAAGACATAGGCTTATCATTGTCTGCACTGGCTGCTACTCGAAGGAGAGGGAGAAAGGCCTGCAGAAACAACACAATCAAACTAGAAAATGTTTTCAGAAAAAAAGTATGTCCGCCACCATGACTATATAGCTGCCCCGCCCATAGGGGCTTGAAGAAATATATGGGCTGCATGATGCTTCCACGCAGAGCTGAATCTGGCCCGCACACTAGTACTGGTAAACCGCTTATAGGATCTAAGCCTGTCCAGGAACCGCGGTGCGAGGCGGACCGTCCATGCTAATAAACCCTATTGGTTTCATTGGGCGACAGGGCTTGAGATGTCATTTCATCTCAATGTCGGGTAAAAGTCCCACAAAATTGGAAGCAACGTCTCCAAAATGACCTTTACAGTGTTGACGGGGACGTTAAACCTCAAATTAAACAAACCACCATGAATATAACTGAAGCAACTATGAGGCCAAGATCCCCAAAATCTTATCATGTTTTGGCAGGTTGAAATATACTGCAACACACATTTGAACACACTATTCGAGATAAAAGTGAAGATAATCCATTTTCTGCCCTAAATTGGCAGTTTTGGGAGCTTGTGACCTAAACCAATTCAGTACCAGAAACCCCTAAAGGGGTACCTTGGCAAACAGTGCAGGCCCAGATCAGATGCCGCAGAACGCGGCATCTGATCAGGGCCTACACTGTTTGCGAAAAGTTAAGCCATTTTCCTAATTAATTTTGAAGAAAACAAAACCTGACACCCCTAAATTTTGAATGGACCCCTGCTATTTATAAGGAGGAAGATTCCATTTAGTCCAAAAGGGTTAGTGAGATCAATATCATAATAATGAAATCAAATCTTTCGTAGATTGTAATCATATAGTGTGTCAAGTTAGACCAAAACTCATCAATTCCTTCATGTGGTTTTAAACACACATGCCATATGGCCAAAACATTGACAGTTTACGGTAGCCGAGCCTGTGACCTTGAGAATAATGTCAGTTACTAAATTGTCACCAACTCTAACCTTTAATAGGCTGCAATAATTGTACCAAGTTTGACTGGAACTTATTGATTTGTGCATGTTATAGTGTGCAGACAAGCCATTTTGTAGTAAAAAAAAAATGATCGTTTTCGGAAGCTTGAAAATAAGATCAAGGTAACCCGTCTGACCATATCTTAGGCACGCATTAATGAAAGATTAGATAAAAATTCACAAGACTCATTGATGTTTTTAGCTCGGCTGTTTTGGAAGAAAACGACGAGGTATTGTCATAGCTCTGGCGGCGTCGTCGTGCAGAAAGTTGGGCATTTTCGTCTGCGTCGTGCAAAAACTTGGACATTTTGTAATATCTCTGTCAATACTAAAGATATTTACTTGAAACTCGGACTAGTTGTTCATTATGAAAAGGGGCTGCAGCCGAGCGTTGGGACCCGCATGCGGTGCTCTTGTTTATTATTCGTTATGGTTTTATGACTCTTTCAAGACAATTTCACTTATTTCGAGCCGATTGGGTGGGCGATGACTGGAGTGCCTGACTCTCCGTTGCAGAACTTGGCGTCTGACGTGTGACTCGAGCGAGACTCGAACCACTGCGGTAAGAGACCTAATAATAGGGCTTATCCTGAAAATGCCAACTTCATAATTTGTTTATCTAGGTCTTTGAAATTTCATACCTTTTGTGTCCTCCATAAAACTAAGAAACACTGAAAATTTGAAGTTGATATCTCAAATGCTTCCAGAGTTACAGCCATTCAAAAATATAAAGAACATATAGCAAAATGCGTATCTTGTACCTAGGTGGGTACAGATGAGCAATTTTATCATACTTGATTCCAAAGGGGCACTGTATTACAAAATGCATAACATTACTATTTCTTATCTAAATTTGTTGATATTTGGCAGACACTTGCTTATATAATATACCTTTGAAATTATGATCTTACATCTGTAAGTTTGTTGTTGTTTATGAAAATATTAATATTTTTCTCTCTAATGACCATATTTGGAATTATCCAAATTTAAACTGCCATTTCTCCAAAACCCATGGAGATATTTTATTCTAATTTTCAGGATTTTATAAACGTGTTGGTTACTTTTAAGTGATGTAACACTGAAAGCCTAATTTCCACAGGTTACAAAATTTGCATTTTCCGGAGTAGGCCTATTTAAAGTCAGTGCTCTTACCCCAGTACCACGGAAGCCCATAATATTCATTGAATCGTTCATGGTTTCGGGTGCAGAAAACCTGCTTCTGGCCTGGGCCATTAATTGGGATTTCGGGAGCATGTGACGTTGAAGATGTGGTCAATCCATCAATACTAATGATGATGATTTCGTGTTTAACGATCACTACTAATGGATGTGTATCTACATCCAAGTGATGTAACCATGCAAGTTCGGTCAGAATCCATCTATTGGCACAGAAGATTTAGTGCTTAAAACTTCATTGCCAATGCCGATGGCAACGTGAACGCATCCGCATCAAAAATTTGTCCCCCTTCCATAGGTGGGGTGACATAAATATTTTGCACACCAGATAAGGAAATCCAGAGTTTTAGCTTGGGGTAAAAATTCTGTCCTTATCCGGGTGTTCTTAACGAAATCGAATATTGTCGCGTGATTGATAAACGCACTGGTTGGATACGACCTCATATGCGCCGTCGATAAGGTTGACGTCACAACACGTTACGTGACGTCAATAAACATCACTGTAGTGTCATCACAATATGGCGGACGGCGGCAACCGGAGTGGCTGCAGTATTAAAAACGAACACTCAGAAATGGAAGGTATGCAAGAAAGAGATGCCTACATGGGTGTGAGGGGTGGATAGAAAAATCCGTCTCTCGGGATCACTGTCCGGCATCACTCGGCAAGCCTCGTGATGCCGGACAGTGACCCTCGGGACGGATTCTTCCATCCGTCACACTCATGTAAGATTCTTATTATACAACACATGGAATATGCACAGGCTGATGTAAGTTTTTCATGATGTACGTCCTTTTGAAGACATTTTTCACTGACGCGGTTCATTTTATGAATGCATGCAGCATAGTCAGAAACTGGAAGTAAATCTGTCTAGAAAGCTCCCAAGACTTCCAAAATAGGCTACAACCTTGTCAGCA
Source organism: Lucinisca nassula (assembly GCA_963580285.1). Taxonomy (NCBI): domain Eukaryota; kingdom Metazoa; phylum Mollusca; class Bivalvia; order Lucinida; family Lucinidae; genus Lucinisca; species Lucinisca nassula. Next base: position 5,844,648 of record OY757022.1, on the reverse strand, counting down.
AGCTATCATGACTTCCAAAATAGGCTACAACCTTGTCAGCAAGCTCTCATGACTTCCAAAATAGGCTACAACCTTGTCAGCAAGCTATCATGACTTCCAAAATAGGCTACAACCTTGTCAGCAAGCTCCCAAGACTTCCAAAATAGGCTACAACCTTGTCAGCAAGCTATCATGACTTCCAAAATAGGCTACAACCTTGTCAGCAAGCTCTCATGACTTCCAAAATAGGCTACAACCTTGTCAGCAAGCTCCCATGACTTCCAAAAGGTATAAATGGCAGCTTGATGACGCTGAGACTACCCTTATCTGGTAAGAGACATGCTACATTGTAAGTGCATGTATATGCACCCACAGTGACCAACCCAGATAAGGTCAAAGACAATTTCTATGGTGACCTAGATTCTGTGGTTTCTGCTACACACCAGAAAAGGCAAACTCATCAGGAGGATACTTCAATTATAGAGTGGGCACAGACCACCAAACCTGAGGAGTGAAGGATTAGGAAAGTGCATTGGCCTTCTCTTTTTGATGAAGTGTGCAGAGTATGAAGTGCTGATTACTAACACAGTCTTCCGTATGCCAACTCGCAACAAGACATCGAGTATGCATCCTCGCCACAAAGACTAGTAACTTATACATAGTTCGAAGGAAGGACTGTCAGGATGTCGGGAGTGACAAAGCCTATGTGTGGTGCAGACTGCTGGACAGATCACAGGCCTGTTGTCAGCAAACTCAACATGCACATTCAGCCTGCAAGAAAGTGCACGAGAGACGTGATGTCTTTTGTTTGTTTGTTTGTTTGATTTGAGGTTTAACGTCCCCGTCAACACTGTAAAGGTCATTTTGGAGACGCTGCTTCCAATTTTGTGGGACTTTTACCCGACATTGAGATGAAATTTCATCTCAAGCCCTGTCGCCCAATGAAACCAATAGGGTTTATTAGCATGGACGGTCCGCCTCGCACCGCGGTTCCTGGACAGGCTTAGATCCTCTAAGCCATTTACCAGTACTAGTGTGCGGGCCGGATTCAGCTCTGCGTGGAAGCATCATGCAGCCCATATACTTCTTCAAGCCCCTATGGGTCTCTAAGCTGAAACAAGATAGCAAGAGGCATGCCTATCCACGATATCTGCAGCAGACTAGATGCAGATAGACTAGATGCAAATGAACTCTGTTCAGACGATCCTGAAGAGAACTGGAAAGTCTTTAGAGACCCCTTTCACTCTTCACCAATTGATTCCCTATGACCAGTATCCCGTATATACAAGTCATGTTTGACGAGAATGATTAAGAAATCCAGAGACCCCTTAACGACATAAAGGCATACCACAGTGATACCAGCTCAATATCTAATAAGGTCGCCTATTCAAATACAGTAAAATTCCTATCATATATTAAGACCAGCTTTGAGACTGTTCAAAAGTGGTCTTTAAGATCAACCAATACCTGGCAAGCCTCATCACATTGAAAAGCCAAAGACTGCAAGTGGTACCTTGCGAGCATATTGATGATGACGTCATTGCCAGGATTGCCAAAGCTCGTGCAGCATTTGGCCAACTACTTGGTAGTGTTTGGGAACGAAGTGAAATCAGACTTGACACAAAGCTGAAAGTCTACAGTGCTGTGGTGCTCATCCCCGTTAGGTGACAATCTTAAGGCGACGTCATATTGGATAATATGAGGGTTGGAAGTTGATTTAGACCAGGAGAAACACAAACCAATCTCTTCATCTACGTCATGTTAACAAGTCCGTGAAAAGAATACCACTCTTAACCCTACTTTATATAGAGAAAACTGGGGTTTACCGGGGTATCCATTATTTTTCTTGTTTCTGCTTCTAGACATAGGTTATGGGTACTCGTTAGAACCGCCTCAATTTAACAAGTTAGAACCGCCTCAATGAGGTTGATCTTACTTACAAGCATACAAAGCCTACGTTCGGAGTATAAATAAGAAAGAGATTACAATTTGGGCCCCGTCAAGCGATTTTGGTACTTATCGCCTATGCGAGCAGCGAAGGTTCAGGCGAGCCTGCGCATCCGCGCAGTCTCGCCAGAACCTTCGCTGCTCGCTCATACAAGCAGAGAATGAAGAGGAACCTTCAGACAGAAAGCCATATCCCTGGCCCCTCTGAATGGCTGGGCATGCGCAGTTAAAATTTGTCATGCTGGAATGCTCGAAGACACAAATTCGCTTGGCGGGGCTCATTTTTTATCTGAAAAGTAGCCATTTCGGAGATATGAAAGAATGTGTTAGCATAATGCAGACAAAGAGTCGAGACGTATTGAATTTAATATAGAAAGCAGAATGTACAGTAACTAGACTACAATAAAAAGATGGAGCCGGCCTTGGTTGCTCTGTCTGCGCGTCTGACTGGTGATTAGAGGGACGCGGGTCCGATACCTGCCGGGTTCGGCACCATTCTTTCGTGGAGATTGACCATGAAATCTTTTCTACGGTCATTCTATCCCTTCCGCTGATTCAAGTAGGGTAGAAGCCTCCCTGGCGTAGTGGTTATGCTACTCGCCTTGTAAACCAGGGATCGCAGGATCGATCCCAGGCTTCTCCAGACTTTCGGATGAGTCTTTAAACCGAGGTCCCGTCTCCGTATGACCTTAGCTGTTGATGAGACGTAAAATTCAAACACTCACTTACTCACTCGATTCAAGTAGGGCAGTTGTCAGTTTCTTTCGAAAGAATGAAGAAATTGCACTGTACTGGTTAACCGCTTACGAATTAGCCTGCCCAGGAAAAGTGTGGAGGCTCAAAAATGACATAAATAGTAAAACTTTATCTGGCAAGGCTTCGATGCGGCTTCGAGAACATTTGTAGAATCGCGATTTCGAAGCCGAGCCTGATAAACTTAATATCAAATGACACGAATCTGGTATTCTATTTTTATCCGTAAAACACATTGTACACTCTTAAACTTTTGCCATTTTTTCAGCAGTCCAGTTCATAGAAGTGCAATATGTCACGTTTACCTGATAAAGCTCACTTGTCTTGAGATAGCTATCTTCATCAGGTCAAGGCGTTACAATGCAATTAATATATAGGACAGCTGATAACAGAATTTTTTCATGAAATGTCTCATTTAAAAGCTCAACAGAATTCTGCTTTACACCCACCTGGTTGTTGCAGCAAGCTTTACAAACATCACCTACTTGTGTGTGGGCCCGGTCAAGCAATTTTGGTACTTATTGCCAATGCGAGCAGCGAAGGTTCAGGCGAGCCTGCGCATCCGCGCAGTCTCGCCAGAACCTTCGCTGCTCGCTCATACAAGCAGTGAATGAAGAGGAACCTTCAGACAGAAAGCCATATCCCTAGCCCCTCTGAATGGCTGGGCATGCGCAGTTAAAATTTGTCATGGTGGAATGCTCGAAGACACAAATTCGCTTGGCGGGGCTCGTATTATGCGTAGTAACGGGCCTCCGTGCCCTGGCGGTTAAAGATGCTGACTCCTTATCAACAAAATCTTGAAAGGACGGTAAAAAACACCACCACCACAAAAACATTGATGTGGTTATTTATATTCCATACCTTTGCCACCATCAACGGCCCAGCACAGTTCACCTGGAAATGATGGATCATTTCGTCGGCTGTGATGTCATCAAAGCTCATTCTCTTCGCAATGGCAGCATTATTTATCAATAGGTTGAGACCAGTTCCTTCAAGTTTTTCTTCAACGTCGATTCTAGCAGCATCTATTGACGTTTGGTTCGTTTGGTCTGTGAAATAGCATTACGTCATTATGCTGAATACAAGTATTAACATTAATCATCAAATATATGTAAACTAAAGTTCGTATTTGGTAAGATGCTTAATAACGTCATTACATATTTAAGAAATAGATCAGCTCTAGCTGTGATTTGTTGAGTAATAAACCACAGTTTGGAGGCCAGTTGTAAAGTAGATCAAATCACGAGCGCGTAGCGCGCGTGATTTGTCTACTTACAACTGGCCGACAAACTGTGATTTATTACTCAACAAATCAAAAACTAGAGCTGATCTTTTTCGATTCTAACAGGCTGAAAATCGGCAATAATGTTGTTGTTTCCTTCAAAATCTCGCAACTTTTCGCCATTGTTATAAGAAATCCGCTAAAAAAATCGACTGAAACACACGCATTTATATCCTTTTCTAACGTTTTCGATGCGAGAAAATGACGTCACACCGTCTAACGTCAAGGAAATCGACTAGTGACGTCATCAATTGGCAGTATTTAATGACGTCACTCATCACGCTCTTCCTTGTCGTGATTTGTTGTAGAATAAAACACAGTTATTTTCCATTGCCTATATAGGCGCGCTGTGTTAGAATTAAGAAATAGATCAGCTCTAACTGTGATTTGTTGAGTTATAAATCACAGTTTGAAGGTCAGTTGTAAAGTAGATGAAATCACAAGCGCGTAGCGCGCGTGATTTGTAAACTAACAACTGACCGACAAACTGTGATTTATTACTCAACAAATCACAAACTAGAGCTGATCTATTTCGATTCTAACACGCTGAAAATCGGCAATAATGCTGTTGTTTCCTTCAAAATCTCACAACTTTTCGCCATTGTTAGAAGAAATCCCGCTAAAATTATCGACTGAAACACAAGCATTTATATCCTTTTCTAACGTTTTCGATGCGAGAAAATGACGTTACACCGTCTAACGTCAAGGAAATCGCCTGGTGACGTCATAAATTTGCAGTTTTTAATGACGTCACTCGTCACGCTCTTCCTTGTCGTGATTTGTTGTAGAAATAAACACAGTTATTTTCCATTGCCTATATAGGCGCGCTGTGTTAGAATTTCCGTTATGTAATACCTTTGACGTTTCAACGTCTCGTAAACCTCAAATCAAACAAACGAAGAAACAAACGTCACGAAACGTCAACATTCCATCCATGAAGACGTATTATTTTCTGTTACAGAAGTTATTACCATTTTTTAACGAAGAAAATAGGATTCTAACACAGTACGCCTATGGGAAGGAACTGTGTTTTATTATGCAACAAATCACGGTGCAGAAGAACGCGACGAGTGACGTCATTAAAAGCTGCAAATATATGACGTCACTCGTTGATTCTTTGACGTTAAACGGTGTAACATCACGTTCTTGCATCGACATCGTTACAAAAGGAAATGAATGCATGTGTTACAGTCAATATTTCTTGCCGGATTTCTCTTAATATTGGCGAAGGTTAATGAGAGCTTGAAGGAAACAACAACATTATTGCTGATTTTCAGCGTTTTAGAATCGAAATAGGTCATCTCTTGTCTGTGATTTGTTCAGTAATAAATAACAGCTGGAGCTCTCCTATTTCTTAATCAACGGAATATTGTCATATGGTAAAAAGATTCCCAATATCGTGGTTAATTTATTAGAGAATCACTTTAAATGTATTCCGTGTAGTTTGTTCTGCTGATAAAAACATATGAAACATATCAATGACTCGGTGTCGTGATTTTTAGAGGGTTTACTCTTCAAGATTTGTTTGTTTGATTTGAAGTTTAACTTCCCCTTCAACACTGTAAAGGTCAGTTTGGACACTTTGCGTCCAATTTTGTGGGACTTTTACCCGACATTGAGCTGAAATGACATCTCACACCCTGCCGCCCCAAACCAATAGGGTTTCTAAGCATGGACGGGCCGACTCGCACCGCATTGCCTGGGCAGGCTTAGATCCTCTAAGCGGTTTATCAGTACTCGTGTGCGGGTCGGTTTCAGCTCTACGTGGAAGCATCATGCAGCCCATCTATTTCTTCAAGCCCCGATGGGCGGGGGCTACACTCTTCAAGATGATCTTGTCGTTTGGTTACGAAACATTATACAGTAAAATTCTTATTTCAGGTGGTCTCTGACCAGAGACATTGCTTGCAGAAGGCACACAGAAATAATAACTGCATAACTGCAGCCTTCGAAATAAGCTTTTTAAAACAGAATTAGTCTTAATTTTAGGGGGTCTTTTAATAGCGGAATTTCACTGTTCTTGCACACCCCATACCCATAAATCTGATAATTTCATGTGCAGAAATGCACCTCCTTTCTACAAAACAAGAATTCTGTCGAAGACTCCGTCGCGCCTGTGGTGTGCGGGGTGGTGTGTGTGTGTGTGTGTGTGTGTGTGTTTGGGTGGGGGGGGGGCACAATGTCACTTGACCATGAAATTTAGATCAAGGTCAAACATTGATGCTTGCATAAAAGTTGCCTACAAGTTTGTTTTTTGTATTGAAATTTAACGGCCCAGTCAACACTATTTAGGTCATTTTTGAGCCGGTCAGTTTACCTATCCATACGTTTCCTGGGCAGGCGTATACGTAAGCGATTACCATTCTTTCGGCAGAAACTGACAACTGCCCTTCTTGAATTCAGCGGAAGGTAGAGAATAACCGTAGAAAAGAGTTCATGATCAATCTCCACGAAAGAATGTTGCCGACCCCGGCAGGTATCGAGCCCGCATTCTCCTGATCACCAGTCAGACGCGCATCCGACTTAGTACAAAGTATCATTAATGAAGCTTTTTATAGTTTTGAGAATTGCGCGGCCCGTCAACCTTGGACGAAAAGGCCACGTTAGTGCCCTATAATCAAGCCTTTGAAAAAACAACTAGTAAGTTGCCCATTTTATTTCTTAAGAATTGGTCGCGGACCGAGCATAGCTGAAAAAGCGGGTTTTACTTGAATACAAAGTCAGCGAACCATGAAATGTTGGTCTAAGTCAAATACAGATGTTTGCGTTCAAGATGCAATCCCCAGATGCAAGTTTGTAACAGAATCATTTGACGTTTTTTTTATAGTTCTTGAGAAATGGTCTTGAACACTGTTGACGGCTTAACTTGCACTTCTATATGCTTAAAGCAAGCGCGACAATAAAAGGATTTTATGTTGTTTGGGTTTTTTTTTTTTTGTTTTTTTTTTTTTGTTGTTTTTTTTTTTTGTTTGTTTGTTTGGATTTGTGTGTTTATTGTTGTTATTTTTTGTCCATTGTTTATCAATCGACGAAAAGTAATAAAGCATAAATTCTCTTCAGTGCTGAAGTCCACGTGACTATCCTATCACTGACTTGTAGGAACTCCAGGTAACTTATTTATAGAAAATAGCAGCATTAATTTTACTGCAGTGAAGTCAGTGGTATGTAATTGTGTTATCTACTGAATCAGGACTGGAATCATGGGTTGGGCTTGGCAAACAGTGTACACCCAGATCAGCTGCTACAGAATGCGGTGCCTGATAAGGGTCCATGCTGTTTGCGTAACAGTACAGCAATTTAAGGGTCGGACGCCGAAAAAACGCTGCGTCTGATCATGGTCTACACTTTTTGCCTAAAAACTGGAATTTAAGGGTGAACCGAAAGTGTTTAAGTATCAGACCAGGGCCATTTTCATAGCCCACACTCGGAGAGAATCGACCCACTATAGTACTCTCAATGTTTTGATTCGTAAAGTCATTATGAAAAAAACGCCTATATATACAAATACATTGTTACCTTTATCGCCGAAAAAATGAAAATTTTAAGATGAAAAATTGTGATATTTTTCTTATTTCTGCTCTTAAATATAGATTGTGGGTACTCGTTAGAACCGCCTCATCGAGGCGGTTCTAACGGGTACCCACAATCTATATTTTAGAACAGAAATAAGAAAAATAAGGTTTACCCCTGCAAACCCCAGTTTTGCTATTTAAAAGTTGGGTTCAAAGGGGTCAAAATTATATAGGCGTGTTTTTGTGATGGTAGTGCACTTGACTGTGAGACAGGGCATGCTACCCGTGAATCTAGCAAAGCAGTTCCAGAAAAGAAGGTGAAGGTCGTCAGTGTGCCCATGTCTATGAAGATGTCTTCCAGATAGATCACAAAAATACGCCTATATAATTTTGACCCCTTAAACCCCACTTTTACATAATACAACTGGGGTTTACAGGGGTATATGTTATGTTTCTTATTTCTGCTTAAAACATAGGTTGTGGGTAGAAGTCGTAGATTAGATTGACTTGGCGGAGCTTTTCAAGCGGACGAAATGGTCATATACGCCGCAGCTATGCTTGTGTTACAGTTGAATTCACAGAATCGGGTGACTTGGTTTACCTTTTTGTTAATGGAATATTCATAAGGCAGGTACAAACGATAGCTCCGCCTAGTCAATCTTATCTGCGACTACTATACTCGTTAGATTTGCCTCGTCGAGGCAGTTCTAACGTGCTCCCACAATCTTTATTTTGAGCAGCAATAAGAAACATTCCAGAAATTTTAAGTGGAATTTTTCATTTTTGGGTGGTAAAATTTCCATATATTTGAATAGGCGAGCTCGTAATGGATGTAAAGTATACCGGTATTACCTAATTTCACCGGCCCCGATAGCTCAGTTGGTAGAGTGTCCGCTCCGGGGAACGGGAGGTCACGGGTTCGATCCCGGGCCGCGACATACCAAAGTCGATAACAATGGTACTAGCTGCTCCTCGCTTGGCACTCAGATTTACGGGGTAGAGCTAGGACTAGTCGACCCAGTGTCAGGATAATGTGACTGGGTGTGGTATCATGTAATGTGGCTGGGACATGATACTTCAGTAAGGCAGCACTATAAAAGTGAGTATTGAGCTCCCTGCCGCAACCAGACACCGTCGTGATATGACTGAAAAGTTGTTGAAAGCGACGTTAAACCCGAATTCACACACACACACACATTACCTAATTTCACAATAGTCACAGAGGCATTGGAAGCAGCTATGTCTTGTAAATCCTGAAAGATAAAAAAAGACGTATATTGTATGACCAATTAATGGTTCCAACGTCGCAACGGGCCGTTTTTTTTTTCCTAAGTTTTCTTGACTTTGTCAATTCTGGATTAGTCAAAATTACAAAATTTTCGTTTTTCCGGACAAAATTAGTTAATCATAAAATATAGGTCACTGTAATCTTGGCCTTCTTCGAGGTCATTAATTTTTTTCCCATCACGAAAACACGCCTATATAAATTTGACCCCCTTGAACCCCACTTTAATATAGTAAAACTGGGGTTTAAGGGGTATACATTATTTTTCTTATTTCTGCTCAAAAACATAGAATGTGGGTACTCGATAGAACCGTTCTATCAAGTCCCCACAATCTATGCTTTGAGCAGAAATAAGAAAAATATCACAATTTTTCATCATGAAATTTTCATTTTTTCGGCGATAAAGGTGGCAATGTATTTGTATAGGCGTGTTTGCGTAATGATAAAATATAGGTCACTGTAATCTTGGCCTTCTTCAAGGTCATTAATTTTTTCCAGGTGAAATTAATTCATTTGTTACTCGGATTTTTTTTTACGATATACAAACAACACATACTGTGATAGTTTGTTTTTATGCATCATATGCTGTGCATGATAACTTACATGTAGTTACTTTTATACTGTACACTTGTTTGTCGAAGAAAAAGCCCATAAGGGCTTATGTTAAATGTTACTACATATTCGACAGTAAATAAATATTCTATGTCTATGCCTGCATTGCATCTATGGATTGGTTTGTTTGTTTAATTTGAGGTTTAACGTCCCCGTCAACAAGGTAAAGGTCATTCTGGAGACATTGCTTCCAATTTTGTGGGACTTTTACCCGACATTGAGATGAAATGAAACTCAAGCCCTGTCGCCCAATGAAACCAATTGGGTTTATAAGCATGGACGGTCCCGACTGGCACCGCTTTGCCTGGGCAGACTAAGATCCTCTTAGCGGTTTACCAGTACTCGTGTGCGGTCGGGTTCAGCTCTGCGTGGAAGCATCATGCAGCCCATCTATTTCTTCAAGCCCTGATGGGCGGGGGGCCGTATCTATGGAATGGATTCTACCCACGATGCAACTTTTGTTGAAGAATATACTATATGTTAAATGCTTCGGTCTTGTCTGAAAAGTTAGACATCAAACAGAGAATTTATACATTTGATAAACAGTAAAAATATACATCTGACATTGATTCAACAGGGCGGGTACTTCAACTTACGATCAGTAGATATTTTGTATGCGTTACTATTGTGATAACAGATTTGCAATATCCATTATTATGTCCCAATCACGACCCGTGAAATGCAAACCCCAAGAATTTAAGTAGGGCTTGGTAATCGGAGCTGAAAAGACAATCGATTATCAGTTGATATTGTGATCGATAATCGATTAGTAATCACTGAAGATTTTGTCATAATTTTCTGTCTAAACATGATTCTTACAATATGTTGTACTTTACCATATATTTGAACAGACAGGCCTGAGCAAACAGTGTAGACCCTAATGAGAAACCGCACAACGCGGCGTCTCATCAACGTCAGCACTGTTTGCCACTCATCCAGCCAATTTAGGCATAACTTTGGGAAGTAAGTTGTACTAAAATAATCGATTACAAGCAAATCAGTTTTGATAATCATTTTTTGTGGAATTTATTAGTCGATTAAACGATTTTCCGATTAATAGTCGTGTCAGCCTTAAATTCAAGTATACCACAAGTCGAAAAACATTAATCCCACTGCAAGTAACCGAATGTTTT
>OY757022.1:5406645-5831645 GCA_963580285.1 Lucinisca nassula | reverse complement strand
TTCTGGCACTATCTCGGTCAAGTTCGAATGTGGGTCATGTCGGGTCAAAAAGTAGGCCAGTAGGGCAAATCATAGAAAAACTTTGTGAACACTCTAAGAGGCCACAGTTTTAGTCCTATCATCATAAAACTTGCTCAGAATGATCATCTGGACAGTATCTAAGTTAAGTTTGAATATGGGTCATGTTAAATAAAAAACTAGATTCGTAGGTTATTTTGTCATAACTTTTAAACCGTTTGAGATAGAGCCTTCATATTTGGCATGTAGGTTCTTTGTGTCAAGACTCCCAACCATTCAAAAATTTTGACCCATCACCCTGACCTTTGACCTACTTTGTCATAACTTTTTAAGGATTTGAGATACAGCCTTCATATTGGCATGTAGGTTCCTTGCGACAAGGGTTTCTTATTCATACATAAAATGATCTGTGATCTTTACCTTGACATTTAAACTACTTTATCATAACTTTTGAAGCATTTGAGATAGTGCCTTCATATTTGGCATGTAGTTTCCTTGTGTCATACAAAAGTGACTTGTGACCTTGACATGTGACCTTCTTTATCATAACTTTTGAACCATTTGAGGTAGAGCCTTCATATTTGACCTGTATGTTCCTTGTGGCAACGTCTTTCACCCATACAAAATTTTGACCTCTGACCTTGACCTTTGACCTTCTTTCTCATAATTTTTAACCATTTGAGGTAGAGCCTTCATATTTGGCACGTATGTTCCTTGTGGCAACGTCTTTCACCCATACAAAATTTTGACCTGTAACCTTGACCATTGACCTTCTTTCTCATAACTTTTGAACCATTTGAGGTAGAGCCTTCATATTTGGCATGTATGTTCCGTGTGGCAACGACTTTCACACATACAAAAATTTTGACCTGTGACCTTGACCTTTGACCTTCTTTCTCATAACTTTTGAACCATTTAAGATAGAGCTTTCATATTTGCCATGTATGGTCCTTTCGACAAGAGCTATCCAACCATGACCTGTGACCTTGACCTGTGATCGTTTTTGTCATAAATTTTGAACCATTTAAGGTAGAGCCTTCATATTTGGCAATTTTGTTCCTTGTGACAAGGTCTTCCCACTAATGCAAAAAAATAGACCTTGACCTTGATCTGTGACCTACTTAATCATAACTTTGGAACCATTTGCGATAGAGCCTTAATATTTGGCATGTATATTCCTTGTGACAATAGCTTCACATCCATACAAAAAGTTTGACCTTGACCTTTGACCTACTTTGACATAACTTTTGAACCATTTGAGATAGGGTCTTCATATTTGGCATGTATTTTCTTTCTGATAAGGCACCTTACTGTATTACCTACCATTTCATTGCTACAGTGTGGATCAGGTGAACGATCCAGGGCCATCATGGCCCTCTTGTTTGATTTGAGGTTTAACGTTCCCGTCAACATTGTAAATGTAATTTTGGAGACGTTGCTTCCAATTATGTGGGGCTTTTATCCGACATTGAGATGAAATTGCATCTCAAGCCCTGTCGCCCAATAAAACCAATAGGGTTTATAAGCATGGACGGTCCGACTCGCACTGCTTTGCCTGAACAGGCTTAGCTCCTCTAAGCGGTTTACCAGTACTCGTGTGCGGGTCGGTTACAGCTCTGCGTGGAAGCATCATGCAGCCCATCTATTTCTTCAAGCCCCGATGGACGGGGACTAAAAGGCTTTAAGGAGAATGGGAACACCTTTAGTAAGAGTAGACGATAGGGCTTATAGAAAAGCGAATAGGATGTTCCGAAAAATGTCCGCCTTTGACAAATGGCGGAAAGTCCACCAGATGTTCCGATTCCCCTTAACGAAAAAGTTATTTTTTCCTACACGGTCCCCGCCCATCGGGGCTTGAAGAAACAGATGGGCTGCATGCTGCTTCCACGCAGAGCTGAAACCAACCCACACACGAGTACTGGTAAACCGCTTAGAGTATCTAAGTCTGCCCAGTCAAAGCGGCGCGAGTGTAAACATGCTTATAAACCCTATTCGTTTCATTTGGCGGCAGGGCTTCAGATGTCATTTCATCTCAATTTCGGGTAAAAGTCCCACAAAATTGGAAGCAACGTCTCCATAATGACCTTTACAGTGTTGGCGGGGACGTTAAACCTCAAATCAAACAAACAAAACTAGCTAAGAGACAATCGACCGACCAGCGCTGCCAGTGTTTTGATTATAAAGCTACAATGAAAAAGCGTCTTTAACGCTCTGCATGCTGGGTATTTTATCAACAGACGACATTTTGTAAGTAGTGCTTTGATTTTCTTGAGTGTCGGCAGTGAAAGCAATCCAATCGACCAAAAATTGTCAATCAACCAACTCTTCAAAATCATAGATAGATAGATAGATAGATAGATAGATAGATAGATAGATAGATAGATAGATAGATAGATAGATAGATAAGATAGATAGATAGATAGATAGATAGATAGATAGATAGATAGATAGATAGATAGATAGATAGATAGATAGATAGATAGATAGATAGATAGATAGATAGATAGATAGATAGATAGATAGATAGATAGATAGATAGATAGATAAGTAGGTAGGTAGGTAGAGATAGATAGATAGATAGATAGATTGATAGATAGATAGATAAATAGATAGATAGATAGATAGATAGATAATGCCATAGGGTATAGGTATATAGCACATTTGTACTGCCTGCGGTACAAGGCGGCTTTTTTAGCGACTTGGTAGAGTGTTTGCTTATCAAACGGGCGGCCCGGGTTCGATCCCCGGTCGGGTCGTCTTAATTTTTCTGCACCTGTTACAGACAGATAGATAGACAGAAAAATAGATTCCAAAAGTTAATTCTATGTGTCTCATTGTAAAATACATACTGAATAGTAACGCATTTCCGTTATTAAATAATCAAAAGAATGACCTACCTTCGCATTCTCCGGTGATCGACATGTGGCGAACACATGGACCGGTGGTGGTTGAAGTCGGAGAAAGTGCTTCACGAGTTCAAGTCCAATACCCCGGTTACCGCCGGTAATCAAAACAGACTTAGGGGACAGCATCGCTCGTGCCTATGATGTAATCAACTGTTCACCGCAAGGTGAGTATATGACACTGGAGAGGGAATATCGACGACTGTTGTTATTTTCATCGTTGAGTTAAAGTTTGAAAACGTTTCAACATTGAATCAACGTTGAGTCTACGGTATTTCATTTATTTAGATGTATCGTCGTTGAATTAACATTGATAAACGTTTTAACATTGCATCAACGTTGAGTCGACGTTTTGTGCCTGCAGGGTATATTTATTTTTCATTTAGATGTCTCAACGTTGAATTAACATTAATAAACGTTTTAACATTGAATCAACGTTGGGTCGACGTTTTATGCCCGTAGGGTATATACATTGCATTGGGACAACACGCCCATAATATATGTAATAAACCCCACCGACACACAACGTGGACTCACATTGTATCAGCGTTGACTCAGTTGAGTGTATGCTGTTTTGTTTGTTTGTTTGTTTCATATGATGTTTAACGTCCCCGTCAACACTGTATAGGTCATTTTGGAGACGTTCCTTCCAATTTTGGGGGATTTTTACCCGACAATGAGATGAAATGAAATCTCAAGCCCTGCCGCCAAATAAAACCAAAAGGGTTTATAAGCATGGGTGGTCCGATTTGCACCGCTTTGCCTGGACAGGCTTAGATCCTCTAGGCTCGTGTGCGTGTCGGTTTCAGCTTTGTCTGGACTCATCATGCAGCCCATCTACTTCTTCAAGCGCCAATGGGCGGGGACCGAGTGTTTGTTCGTTTGTTTGATTTGAGGTTTAACGTCTCCGTCAACACAGTATAGGTAATTGTGGAGACATTACTTCCAATTTTGTGGGACTTTTACCCGACACTGAGATAAAATGACATCTCAAAGCCTATCGCCAAATGAAACCAAGATACAAGATACAAGATATTTATTACGAATTTTCGGCTCACATAGGAGCATATACAGATGAATCATAATGTAACTATACTAACAAATGAATAATCTAGGAAAGAGTTCCAAATGACAGATCCTCAAAAGAAAGCCAAAAACAATAGAACAAGACATAAATGACCTATATGATTTAGAAAAGGTTGCTTTTCATAAACCTGTATCAACCTATTCCCCCGGTATGTTTTCACTGGTGCATTCATTTTTAACAACGAAACCAATAGGGTTTATAAACATGGACGGCCCGACTCGCACCGCGGTTCCTGGACAGGCTTAGATCCTCTAATCGGTTTACCAGTACTAGTGTGCGGACGGTTTCAGTCCTGCGTGGACGCATTATGTAGCCCATCTATTTCTTCAAGGCCCGATGGGCGGGATCGGGGAACCGAGTGTATGCTGTATGTAGGGACTATCATTCCTAAATGGGTCCCGTCAAGCGATTTTGGTACTTATCGCCTATGCGAGCAGCGAAGGTTCAGGCGAGCCTGCGCATCCGCGCAGTCTCGCCAGAACCTTCGCTGCTCGCTCATACAAGCAGTGAATCAAGAGGAACCTTCAGACAGAAAGCCATATCCCTGGCCCATCTGAATGGCTGGGCATGCGCAGTTAAAATTTGTCATGACGGAATGCTCGAAGACACAAAGTCGCTTGGCGGGGCTCAAATGATTTTATTTACAGTTTTTCACATGTGGTTGAAACAGGTTTACTCAGGGCACATCTCATACACTCTGGATGCACGTTTGACTGATTATCTGTAGGCGAGGATGTGTGTGTGTGTGAGTGTGTGTGTGTGTGTGGGGGGGGGGGGTCGATCCCCGCCAGGTCAGAAAAATTCTAAATTCTTTCGTGGGGACTGACCATAGAATCTTTTCTTATATCCCTTCCGCTGGTTCAAGAAGGGCAAATGTCAGTTTCTGGCGTAAGAATGTGCATTATACTGGTTATCCGCTTCTGATTTGGTTAACTGACCCTCACGACATAAATAGCGTTGACTGGGCTGTTAAACACCTTACGATTTCCAAACCTTAACTTATGTCACAAGTTGGCAGTCGGTTTTTTTTTTGTTTTGTTTTTTGTTTTGTATTTTTTTGGCCTAGGTGCCTCCGTGGCCTAGTGGGTAAGGGCGCTGACTCCTGAATGTCGCTCACCGCTGTGGTTCGAGCCTCTGAGGGTTTCTAGTAGAACAGACCAGCATCATAATGGAAATAATCTAGGTACAGTATATCTTTTCGATGAACTACAAATCAAAATTCCTAGGGACTAAAAAGGGATTCTTCTCAGCCGTGGTAAATGGGTTATCGGTTTTCGAATCACCATCCCAATAGCATCCAACGGTTGAATCAACTTTGAAACAACGTTTAAAACGTTGTTTCAATGTTGATTCAACGTTGTGTCCACGTTGTTTGCTTTAATCTGTCCACGCAGGTGTTTTTTTTTTTTTTTCACTCTATTACCGGGACGACCGATACACAAAAAATGCATTGATTTGGTAGGAGATTACTTTTTAATAACCTATTTCAAACATATTGTTGCGTGCTACATCATATCCCGAGTAATCTGATATTTTTTTGCGAATTTATCGCCACAACAATTTGGTCCTTTTCCGGGTTATTTGTTACAACCATTGAAATGATTAAAATATATAGCAAAATGTGTGTGTGTGTGTGTGTGTGTGTGTGTGTGTGTTCGGGTTTAACGTCGCTTTCAACAATTTTTCAGTCATATCACGACGGTGTCTAGTTGCGACAGGGAATATAGCAAAATGAAGAAAAAATGACGATGAAAAGATTAGTACGAGCTTTTCAGATTTGATCGAGTTAAATTTTCAGTCGGGATCGATTTTCGCAATATCAGACGTTTATATTGATGCAAATTGCAAATCTTTTTGGTCCATTTTTTTAGTTAGAAATTAGCAACCGTACGTAGCGCGCGTGATTTGTCTACTTACAACTGACCGACATGCTGTGATTACTCAACAAATCACAAACTAGAGCTAACCTATTTCGATTCTAATAGGCTGAAAATCGGCAATAACCAGTGGTTCAGCTGAAGTGCACGACCCGCCGGCTGCTTTTAGCTTTATGAGTGTTACCATATATGGGTATGGCGGCCTATTTTTGTCATGTGACCTGGACCTAAAACGGTTCCCCCAATAAATGCGCCTTATCGCAAGGAGCAAAAATATATCTTATACTTTAGTACTGTATTCTGACCGGGCCGCGACATACCAAAGTCGTTAAAAATGGTACTAGCTGCTCCTCGTTTGGCACTCAGATTTACGGGGTAGAGCTAGGACTGGTCGATCCAGTGTCAGGATAATGTGACTGGGTGTGGTATCATGTAATGTGTCTGGGACATGATACTTCAGTGAGACAGCACTATAAACGTGAGCATTGAGCTCCCTGTCGCAACCAGACACCGTCGTGATATGACTGAAAAATTGTTGAAAGCGACGTTAAACCCGAATTCACACACACACACACACACACACACACACACACACACACACACACACACACACACACACACACACACACACACACACACACTGTATTCTGAATCGTTTGCAGGATAAAATGCATTCTCACATTTTCCAATACAAAAGCATATGTGTCAAAGTTTGACCTAGGCACAAAGAAGGTCAAGGTCAACCCAGGGTCACCATTTTAGCAATTTATGATGGGCCTACGTCCCAGATGCCATTTATCAAGTTTCGTGGAAATCTGCCGAGAGGTTCTGGAAAAGACTATTTTTGAAGGATTTTTACCATATATGGCTTGGCAGCCATTTTGGTCATGAGCAAATTTTGGTTTCCCCCATCCCATAGAAGCTCCATATGAAATTTGACTTCAATCGGCCCAACGGTTTCCGAGGAGAAGCAGTTCGAAAATTTTCACATTTTTCGCCTCTGCGAGGCTATACTAAATGGAATGTAATATTTCTCAAGTTCATTGGTTAGATCTCATTGATATCTATCAGTGTGCCAAAAATTGTTTAAATAGTCTAAGCGGTTAAGT
This sequence comes from Lucinisca nassula, assembly GCA_963580285.1. Taxonomy (NCBI): domain Eukaryota; kingdom Metazoa; phylum Mollusca; class Bivalvia; order Lucinida; family Lucinidae; genus Lucinisca; species Lucinisca nassula. The sequence continues at coordinate 5,824,651 of OY757022.1, read as the reverse complement.
CACTATCACCAATTTTCACAATTGGGTTACGGACGGACAGACAGACAGACCATATATGGCTTGGCGGCCATTTTGGTCATGTGAGCTGGACCCCATGAGCAAATTTTGGTTAGCCCCATCCCATAGAGGCTCCATATTAAATTTGACTTCAATCGGCCAAACGGTTTCCGAGGAGAAGCAGTTCAAAATTTTTCACATTTTTCGCCTCGGCGAGGCTATACTAAATGGAATGTAATATTTCGCAAGTTCACTGGTTGGATTTCATTGATATCTATCAGTATGCCAAAAATTGTTTAAATATTCCAAGCGGTTAAGTCACTATCACCAATTTTCACAAACGGGTAACGGATTTTTCGCCTCGGTGAGACTACACTAAATTGAATGTAATATTTCTCAAGTTCATTGGTTAGATCTCATTGATATCTATCAGTATGGCAAAAATTGTTTAAATATTCCAAGCGGTTAAGTCACTATCACCAATTTTCACAAACGGGTTACGGACGGACAGACAGACAGACCATATATGGCTTGGCGGCCATTTTGGTCATGTGACCTGGACCCCATGAGCAAATTTTGGTTTTCCCCTATCCCATAGAGGCTCCATATGAAATTTGACTTCAATCGGCCCAACGGTTTCCGAGGAGCAGTTCGAAAATTTTCACCTTTTTCGCCTCGGCGAGGCTATACTAAATGGAATGTAAAATTTAGCAAATTCATTGGTTAGATCTCATTGATATCTATCAGTATGCCAAAAATTGTTTAAATATTCCAAGCGGTTAAGTCACTATCACCAATTTTCACAAACGGGTTACGGACGGACCTATAGACAGAATGACCGATTGACCGAATGACAGAAATACACGGTGATTTTAGGGCACTCTTAGAAAATCAACCGACTTCAGTCGGTCGCTTTTTCTGCGGGTCGTGCAATTCTGTTGTTTCCTTCAAAATCTCACACTTTTTCACCATTGTTAGAAGAAACCCCGCTAAAATTATCGACTGAAACACATGCATTTACTGTTATATCCTTTTCTAACGTTTTCGGTGCGAGAATATGACGCTACATCGTCTCGACTAATGACGTCATAAATTGGCAATTCTCAGTCCGCGTGTTTAAATACTCTTGATGCTTCTGATTATATGTTTCTGAACAGCTTTGTCTGATTTAGGATTCAGGAAGAGATGATGTTGATGCTTGATTTGGTTTGAAGATTTTCAAGATGGCCAACATGAAAGCCATTTAGATAACAGAACATAATTATCAGCGATTCTGAATCTCCATGTTGCCCCGATTTCTCCAATCAAATTTCAGCTCCATTCGACCTTTGGTTCAGGAGGAGACGTAAGTTGAAACATTTTAAGATGGCCACCATGGTGGCCATCTTTTAGCTTCAAGCAAATCCGAATTTCCATGTCGCCCAAATCCTGCCACGAAGTTTCAGCTTGATCTGACCTCTGGTTTGGAAGATGTCTTTTGAATAATTTCAAGATGGCCTCTGTGCGGAACAGAACAATTTTAGATAAATCTCTGAATCTCCATGTCCCCCAATGCCTCGCATTAACTTTAAGCTCACGGGCCTCCGTGGCCTAGTGGATAAGAGCGCTGACTCTTAGTCATTAGGTCTCTCACCGCCGTAGGTTCGAGCCTCGCTCGAGCCACGTGTGAGACGCCAAGTTCTGCAACGGAAGGTCAGGTGGTTTTTCCCCGGGTACTCCGGTTTTCGCCCACCTCTGATTAACGATCGGCTCGATATGAGTGAAATAATCTTGAAAGGGCCGTAAAACCCAAACCAAAAAAAAAAATTAACTTTAAGCTCAATCTTACCCTTGGTTCGGTAAGAAATTTCAGGATGGCCGCCATAGTGGCTATCTTATCGGAACGGAACAATTTTAGCAAATCTTAATCGCCAATTCGTCCCGATGTCTGCCATAAAGTGTCAACTTGATCCAATCTCTAGTTATGGAGGAGATGTCTTTTGAAGAATTTCAAGATGGCAGCAGTTGCGGCCATCTTGGATATCGGAATGGAACAATTTTAGAAAGTCTAAATACCCATGCCTCACATCGCGTTTCAGCTCAATTGGACTTTTGGTTTGGGAGGAGATGTCGTTTGGAGAAATGGCGGCCAGCTTGGGTATCGGAACGTAATGGGTTTAGCAAATCTGAATCTGCATGTCAATCCAATGCCTCCAATCAAGTTTTAGCTTAATTCGAACTTTGGTCTGAGGGGAGATGTGGTTTGAAGAATTTCAAGATCGCCGCCATTGTTGAATGATTTGTTCTACATTTGCAACCGCTGGCTGTTTGTGTAAAAACGGAAATCTCCTTTTGCTGACGAAAATGCAACACATTTCCAGGTTGGTAAATTAACAAGCACGTTTATTTCGACGATGCGTTAAACACCGACAGTAAGAATGAGTGAGTGTGTTTGAGTTTTACGTCCCACCAACAGCAAAGGCCATACGGAGATGCGACCTCGGTTTAAAAACTCGTCCGAAAGTCTGGAGAAGCCCGGAGTCCGTCCTTTCGATTCTAATTACATGATATACAAAACATATATGGATCATTTATGTCGCGACGTTTTTGACGTGGACGTCGACAGACGTAAATGATGCGTCTATACGACACCATATGCGTGCCTGTGCACGCACTACGTGGGTCCAACTTATCGACATATCCTTACCGAAAGCTAAGCTTGTTACTTTTTTTTTCAAGAGGGTTGTCTCAAAACTAACCTAGTCGACCTTCCTAAGAGAGAGAGAGAGAGAGAGAGAGAGAGAGAGAGAGAGAGAGAGAGAGAGAGAGAGAGAGAGACTAGCGTGGAGCGTGGTTTTAAAAACTTGGGAAACATTTTGTTTATCTTTATCCAAAAGATAGATTGTGGGTTAGAACCGCGATGTCCTCTGCAGCAAAATTGCTGACTTTAAAAAGACCACCTTTTGGACTCTTCAAAAGTGGTCTTTAAGACAACTTTTGAACAGTCCCAAAGCTGGTCTGTCACTAGAGAACATCGTGTGTAGTAGACTCAAACAAAGAACACATGGACCCATTCATATAGGCTTTTAAAAGAGCCCCCACCTATCGGAGCTTGGTGAAATAGAATACGAAACCGACCGCAGGACTAAATCTGCCCATGCAAAGTGAGTCGTGCCGTCCATGCATATTTATAAAACCCTATTGGTTTCATTGGGCGGCAGACATTGAGGTGTCATTTCATCTCAATGCCAGGTAAAAGTCCCACAAAATTGAAAGCACCAAAATGATCTGAAACAAAATGTACACCCCTATAAACCCCACTCTGTTTATAGAAATATGGGTTTGCATGGGCCACGACATGCATTATTTTTTCTTATTTCTACTCCAAGTGATAGCTTGTTGCTACTCGTTAGATGCGGTTCTAACGAGCACCAACAACCTACATGCATGTTTGGAGTATAAAGACAAATTATCCGCAAATAAAATAAAATAAAATAAATAAATAAAAATAAATAAATAAATAAATAAATAAATAAATAAATAACAGTTATGTTACGTTACACGGATCGACATGTTATCGATATGAATAGGGGCGTATCTCAGTCGGATCCTTTGATCGAGCCATCAAAAATATCACAATGATCGGCAAACCATCTAATTGATCATTGCACAAGACATAGGTTGTGCGTACTCGTTAGAACCGCCTCAGTGAGTCGGTTCTAACGAGTACCGACAACCTATGTTTGGATTATAGGGAAAACTATCACAAATTCTCCTAGGAATATGCTATGTCACACGGATCGACATGTTATCGAAATGAATAGGAACGTAACGCAGTCCGAGAAGCGTAAATTAGAGCCGTCAAAACTATCATCATTGCTCATTGGTCCCCAAACTGCATGACGTTAATTATACCCCCGGCATACGGATTATGCCATGGGGTATATAGTTTTCGTATTTCTCTCTCTCTCTCTCTCTCTCTCTCTCTCTCTCTCTCTCTCTCTCTCTCTCTCTCTCTGTGTGTGTGTGTGTGTGTGTGTGTGTGTGTGTGTGTGTGTGTGTGTGTGTGTGTGTGTGTGTGCTATCTCTCTCTCTCTCTCTCTCTCTGTGTGTGTGTGTGTGTGTGTGTGTGTGTGTGTGTGTGTGTGTGTGTGTGCGTGTGTTGTGTGTGTGTGTGTGCTCTCTCTCTCTCTCTCTCTCTCTCTCTCTCTCTCTCTCTCTCTCTCTCTCTCTCTGTGTGTGTGTGTGTGTGTGTGTGTGTGTGTTAACATTTTCGTGTCCGCTCCATAACTTTTAAACTGCTTGACATATTTTCATGAAACTTCACATAAATGTTAAACACCATGAGACGACGTGCAGAACACATGAACTGTAACTCTTGCTTATCTACTTTCAGAGTTATTGCCCTTTGAATGTATTGCATTTTCGTGTCCGCTCCATAACTTTTAAACTGCTTGACATATTTTCATCAAACTTTACATAAATGTTAAACACCATGAGACGACGTGCAGAACACATGAACCGTAACTCTTGCTTTTCTATTTAGAGAGTTGTTGCCCTTTGAATGTTATAACTTGCAATTTTACCATACACTTGTGTCCGCTCTGTAACTTTCAAACCGTTTGAGATAATTTCATGAAACTTCAAACAAATGTAAAGCACAATCATAGGATGGGCGAGTTCGACTTTCAAGGTCATGACCTCAAGGTCAAGGTCACTGTGGCTATTTTTAGAAAAACTTTGTCATCGCTCCAGCGCCTTCATTTCTCCACCAATTTCCGCAATATTACTTCACACAAATGTTCCTTATGACAATATTTCAAGCGAGTTCGACTTTCAAGGTCATGACCTCAAGGTCAATGTCACTGTGGCTATTTTTAGAAAAGCTTTGGGATTGGTCTAGCGCCTACATTTCTTCACTGATTTCAATATAACGTGACACAAATGTTCCTTATGACAATATCTCGACTGAGTTCAACTTTCACGGTGGTGACCTCAAGGTCAAGGTCACTATGGCTATTTTTAGAAAAACTTTGTCATCGCTCTAGCGCCTACATTTCTTCACCAATTTCAGTATAACTTCACACAAATGTTCCTTATGACACTATCTCGAGTGAATGTGACGTTCATGCTCATTACCTCAAGGTCAAGGTCACCGTGGTTATCTTTAGAAAAAACGTTTTCATCGCTCAAGTGCCTTTATTCCTCACCAATTTCAATATAACTTCACACAAATGTAACTTATGACAATATCTCGTGCGAGTTCGACTTTCAAGGTCGTGACCTCACTGTCAAGGTCACTGTGGCTATTTTAGAAAAAACTTTGTCTTTGTCATCGCTCTAGCGCCTAAATTTCTCCATCAATTTCTATATAACTTCACACAAATGTTTTTTATGACACTATCTCCAGTGAATGTGACGTTCATGCTCATGACCTCAAGGTAAAGGTCACTGTGGCTATTTTTAGAAAAACGTTTCCATCGCTCTAGTGCCTTTATTTCTTCACCAAATTCAATAAAACTTCATACAAATGTTACTTATGACAATAGCTCGAGCGAGTTTGACTTTCAAGGTCGTGACCTCACTGTCAAGATCACTGTGGCTATTTATAGAAAAACTTTGTCATCGCTCTAGCGACAGCATTTCTTCGCTGATTTCAATATAACTTCACAAAAAATGTTCCTTATGACAATACCTCGAGCGAGTTTGACTTTCAAGGTCAAGGTCACTGTGGCTATGTTTAGAAAAACTTTGTCATCGCTCTAGCGCTTACATTTCTTCACCGATTTCAATATAACTTCACACAAATGTTCCTTATGACAATATCTCTAGCGATTTTGACTTTCAAGGTCAAGGTCACTGAAGCTATTTTGGAAAAACTTTGCCATCACTCTAGCGCTTACATTTCTTCGACGATATCAATATAACTTCACACAAATGTTCCTTATGACAATATCTCGAGCGATTTCGATTTTCAAGGTCAAGGTCAAGGTCACTGAGGCTATTTTTAGAAAAACTTTGTCATCGCTCTAGCGCCTACTTTTATTGATGGATTTTTATAGATTTTCACACAAATGTTTCATATGATAATATGACTTTCAAGGTCGTGACCTCACTGTCAAGATCACTGTGGCTATTTATAGAAAAACTTTGTCATCGCTCTAGCGACAGCATTTCTTCGCTGATTTCAATATAACTTCACAAAAAATGTTCCTTATGACAATACCTCGAGCGAGTTTGACTTTCAAGGTCAAGGTCACTGTGGCTATTTTTTAGAAAAACATTGTCATCACTCTAGCGACAACATTTCTTCACTGATTTCAATATAACAAAATGTTCCTTATGACAATACCTCGAGCGAGTTTGACTTTCAAGGTCAAGGTCACTGTGACTATTTTTAGAAAAACTTTGTCATCGCTCTAGCGCTTACATTTCTTCACCGATTTCAATATAGCGTCATACAAATGTTCCTTATGACAATATCTCGAGCGATTTTGACTTTCAACGTCAAGGTCACTGTGGCTATTTTTAGAAAAACTTTGTCATCGCTCTAGCGCCTACTTTTATTGATGGATTTTTATAGATTTTCACACAAATGTTTCATATGATAATATCTCGAGTTGCTTTGACTTTCAAGGTCATGGCCTCAAGGTCAAGGTCACTGTGGCTATTTTTAGAAAAACTTTGACATCGCTCTACCGCCTACATTTATTAACAAATTTTAATATAACTTCACACAAAAGATGCTTATGATAATATCTTTATGCTGGTTTGGCGACAGGGCTTGAGAAGTCATTTCATCTAAATATCGGCAAAAGTCCAACAAAATTGGAAGCAATGTCTTCAAAATGACCCATACAGTGTTGACGGGGACGTTAAACCTCGAATCAGCTAAAATAAAGGTATACATTATTTTCTTATTTCTGCTGAAAACAATACTGTTGAGGCTGGGTTCTAATGAGATCCCAAAATCAATGTTTGAAACATAAATGACGAGATTAAATAACTCCAATTTTCAGGAGACAAAAAAGATACAGTGCCACGTTAACAAGTGAACGCCCTTCAAAAGCTCAATTCATACAAAGAAATATGGGGTTTACAAGGGTGTGCGTTATTTGTCTTATTCGTGCACTGAAACATAGATTGTTGTGGGTACTCGTTCAAAATTGGCTTCAGCTTTGATAAGGCGCTTGGGCAAGATCGAGCATGGTGCTACTTTACTTTGCAGTTTTATTTAGCATAGTGAACGTTCTGTCACCAAGTATACAATCTCAGGCTGCTCCAGAAACTACGATTAGGATATACAGTTTTTTTTTTCAGTGTAACTTGTTTTTTTTTTTTTTTTTCTTGTTTCACCCACTGAACACAAAAAAAGAAGTTATTAGGCTTAACTCTTATCATGCTGTTCACGACAACCCCTATCTTTGGAAACAGTGTAGATCCAGATCAGATGGCTTCTGGATCTACACTGTTTGGCATTTTGTTTATGAATTTGTAGCAATAAATTACATCAAGTAATTTGATTGGTTGATAGACAGAAATGGGTGTGGCTTAAATGAATATTCAGCAAGATAAGGGTTAAAGAAAAATAAAAAAAATAGACGTGTTTCCGCTAACCCGACCGACCCTGCTTCAGATCCCCCGACTCCACTATTTTATCAATAAAAGAACAAAATAAAAATTAAAACACCGACTCTACCATTTTCAATTTCCGACCATAACCAGTGTCGTCTTTGCATTTTCCCATAGTAGTTTTGCGGTTCACATTTTTCTAGTTTTTGGCTTTTAGTACCTTCCAAAATACAGAGCTGTTTTTTTACTTGGGGGGGGGGGAGAGAGAGAGAGAGAGAGAGAGAGAGAGAGAGAGAGAGAGAGAGAGAGAGAGAGAGAGAGAGAGAGAGAAAAAATAAAATAACGTTTCTCCTGCCTACCGACCAAAAAATATTTCAGCATGTTAGTGGAAACTCAGCTATGTGACACACTCTCTACAGATGAAAATTCGTGATATTTTTTATATCATTTTTGCTCCAAACATAGGTTATGGGTGCTCGTTAGAACCGCCTCATCGAGTACCCACAAGCTTTGCCTTTTATACCTCTCTAAACCACAGTTTTCTCTATTTAAAGTGGGGTTTAGGGGGGTGTTCATTACACGAACTTATTATCGTGATGGTGAGTGAGTGTTTGAGTTTTACGTCCCACCAACAGCTAAGGTCATACGGAGACGGGACCTTGGTTTAAAGACTCATCCGAAAGTCTGGAGAAGCCCGGGATCGATCCTGCGACCCCTGGTTTACAAGGCGAGTAACGTAACCACTACACCACGGAGGCTTCTAGTATCGTGATGGTACATGTATAAATCACAACTTATGATGTTCATTCATAAAACTTTGAAATGATTTTATACACTGAAAAAGAAAGCGAAATGTTTTTGTTTCTTGTGTGCTTTAAACTGTGATCTAAAGTGTCAGCCGTCACAACAGAGACTTAACAATCTTGGAAAATAGTTTTGGAAGGTTACTTTCAAAATTTCAGTCAAGACCACCAAAAATTGAGTCTAATTCACAACTCATATCGAGCCGATCGTTAATCAGAGGTGGGCGAAAACCGGAGTACTAGGAGAAAAACCACCTGACCTTCCGTTGCAGAACTTGGCGTCTCACATGTGACCCGAACGAGGCTCGAACCCACAGCGGTGAGAGACCTAATGTTTAAGAGTGGGCACTCTTATCCACTAGGCCACGGAGGGCCGTAGCCGTGATGTGGCATTTAAAAAAAGAGGATGGAGCCCGTGTGTGTGTGTGTGGTGGTGGTGGTGGTGGTGGTGGTGGGGGGGGGGGTTTGGCGGTGGTGGTGGCGGTGGAGGTGGTCAGCTGTCTCTGGAATGCTTCCAACGTTGACTGACTCGACTCGTTGTTTAGCCGGAAGACTGACATCGAATATTAAAAGACAGGACACATGGCATTTTCGGTGATAACTCGAATTTACAACCACACTGACTGTGTAAATAGGAAAATATTAAATCAAAGCACTGAAAGTACTGGTGGGTCGATTGTCACTGAGTGTACCGTATCCTTGGACTGAGACTTGAGACCAAAAGTGTTTCGTTAAACCCTTAAGTTTTTATAAAGCAAAAAGTGTAGACCATGATAAAGGCGTCTGATCTGTGTCTTTACTGTTGGCAAAGCCCAACCAGAGTCTATATAGCGCCTGAAGTTTCTATAAATAACCGTTGCCCTGATTTCCTACAAATCAGTGATGGTTCGTGTACTTGTGCGCTGAATATTTCTATATATGCGTTGTAACTTTGGGTCGATAAATAAACAATCGAACACAAAACTGGGATAATAGGTACTCATTGATAAGGACCATTGTCTCGAGTGGTGCCCTCTCAAGCGATACACGGCGGAATGTAACTTGCTCTGATTCCTTACTGCATCAGCCCCATTTCTACAGTAAATATGTTTTTTTATTATTATTATTATTATTATTATTATTTGAGGTTTAACGTCCCCGTCAACACTGTAAAGGTCATTTTGGAGACATTGCTTCCAATTTTGTGGGAATTTTATCCGACATTGGGATGAAATGACATCTCAAGTCCAGTCGCCCAATGAAACCAATAGGGTTTATAATAAGCATGGACAGTCCGACTCGCGCACCGCTTTGCCTGGGCAGGCTTAGATCCTCCAAGCGGTTTACCAGTACTCGTGTGTGGCCGCGTGGAATCATCATGCAGCCCATATATTTCTTCAAGCCCAGACGGGCGGGGGCCGACAGTAAATATGTGGTCATTTGAGATAGGTTACTTTGTTCTGTTAGTTACAAAACAGAACTGTTAATCTCAGCATCTGCTTGCTTTTGCCATTTTCCAGCTCGAAAATATGACCATTTCCAAGCAAACGGCAGCATTCTGTGTTATCCATTTATTTTAATTGAAATGACTAAATGGTCAGTTTAAATGCATTTACTTAACTTACGTATGCAAATGTGTGCGTGTGTACAGGGTGTTTTGCGCCTTCCGCCCGTCGGGGCTTGAAGAAATAGATGGGCTGCATGATGCTTCCATGCAGCTCTAGCTGAAACCGACCGCACATAAGTAGGGCCTACTGGTGGACCGCTTAGAGGATCTAATCCTGCCCAGGCAAAATGGTGCGAGTCGGATTGTCCATGCATATAAACCCTATTGGTTTCATTGGGCGGCAGGGCCTGATGTGTCATTTCATCTCAATGTCGGGTAAATGTCCCTCAAAATTGGAAGCAACGTCTTTAAAAGGACATATACAGTGTTGACGGGTACCGGCCCCGATAGCTCAGTTGGTAGAGTGTCCGCTCCGGGGAACGGGAGGTCACGGGTTCGATCCCGGGCCGCGACATACCAAAGTCGTTAAAAATGGTACTAGCTGCTCCTCGCTTGGCACTCAGATTCACGGGGCAATCTGATTGAAACCCGATCTAAGCTGAACTTTGTACGCCTAGATCGGATTTTAATCAGATTGATTCACGGGGTAGAGCTAGGACTGGTCGATCCAGTGTCAGGATAATGATCATGTAATGTGTCTGGGACATGATACTTCAGTGAGGCAGCACTATAAAAGTGAGCATTGTGCTCCCTGTCGCAACCAGACACCGTCGTGATATGACTGAAAAATTGTTGAAAGCGACGTTAAACCCGAATTCACACACACACAGTGTTGACGGGGACGTCTGTGGATCTGCCTTGATTTGGTATTACGACCTAAACTACTTTTGAGATCACCCCCAGAAACTCTTCCCATTACTATCTGGGTAGCCGAGACGATTGTTTTTTAACGCGGAAATCCAAAAGCGTCTACTCATGGAGACTAAAAGCCTGACACCCCTTCCTGAGAAATGGTTCTGCCCGATGAAAATTTGGGCTCGTGCTGCTGTTAAAATTTGTGAAAATTGAAAGTAGAAAAAGTAACAGTTTCAACACATGCTGTGTGATGTGAGACGTTTTGTTAATAGTAAGTATAATTTTATGACGGTCTGTCGCCTTTGAAATGTGAAGCACGGCCCAGCGGCCCTCTGTTTCGGTTTATAACGGCAGTTTCCATTGAATCGATTATGATTTTTTTTTCTCAACCTTGAAAAAAAGTATGTGCAAAACCTACATGCAAGTTTGTATGCTCTTTGACGACTGTAAAAATGAGACAAATGAGCGCAGAAGGTGCATATTCACGCATTTGAGACATAAAAGAAATCTTCACAAAAACATGTTGGGCTAAAAAATCAATATTTTTATGCATAAACCTCGAAAATATTCAACATGGCTGCATGAATTTTTTATTGAAAAAAATGGACTGGCTCATTGTTTGGAAACATTACAATGAGTGAGTTATTGCTATAATTATCATGTCTTCTGAGTAAAAACTGCCTGAAAAAGGAAATGAGGCCCTTGCAAATATAAGAAGTTTGTCATTTCGAAAACATGTCTTATTCTAATATATTGAAATTTTAAAACTTAATATTGAAAATTTTAAAATAACAAAAAAATCCAGATATTTGTTACACATAGATTGTGGGAACTCGTTATAACTGCCTGGGCAAGGTGGTTCTAATCCAGGATTCTAATGAGTACCCACAATCTGTGTTTTTGAGCAGAAATAAGAAAAAAAAGACTGTTTGTTTGTTTGATTTGGGGTTTAACGTCGCCGTCAACACTGTATAGGTCATTTTGGAGACGTTGCTTCCAATTTTGTGGGACTTTTACCCGACACTGAGATGGAATGACATCTCAAGCCCTGTTGCCCAATGAAACCAATAGAGTTTATAAGCATGGACGGTACGATTTGCACCGCTTTACCTGGCCAGGCTTAGGCCCTCTAAGCTTTTTACCAGTACTCATGTGCGGTCTGATTTCAGCTCTGTGTGGAAGCATCATGCAGCCTATCCATTCACCATATTTGCCTTATTTGCTGGCTCCCAGCTTGTACATTGTCAATATTGGAAATACAGGTAACCAGGTCTGGGTACCTGTTTTTCCAACTCTGATAACCTTCAGACTAGGAACCAGCAGATAATGCAAATAAGGTGAATTTCTTCAGGCCCCGATGGGCGGGGGCCGAAAAAAAAAAGACTGTACACCTCTCTAAACCCAAGTTTTACCTTATTAATATGGGTTTCAGGGGGTCAGTTATAATGGCGTGTTTTCGTGACGATAATTAATCAGTCTGGTGTTCGAGTTATTTTCACTATTTTTTATAATTTCATTTACAATTTTACATGTTGTTATACCCGCTTTTTCGAAGAAAAATCAGGTATATTGTTTTCGAGTGGGCGTCAGTAAGTTTGTCCATAGGTCTGTCTGTCACATTTCTTGTAAATGGATCTCCTCTGCAGCCACTGAAGTTACAATTTTGAAACTTTGCATATGGATACTACACAGTATGTAGATGGCAGTGGGCTACTTTTTTGTGACTTTGACCCCAACATGGCCCCAAGGTCAAAGGTCAGAAAATAGGACATTATCATATCTTCTAAACTGTTGGGATTGCACCTCTGAAACTTGATTATTGGATAGCCCTTGGAATGTAGAACATTTTGGAATACTTTTTGGTGACCTTGACCCCAACATGGCCCCAGGGTCAAAGGTCAAAAAGTAGGACTTTATCATACAGTACAGGTCGCGCAGAAAAGCCGAAAGACTCTTTATTCCGAATTTCTTCATTTCGCATGATTCTTTTGGCCCTCTAAAACATTCCGAATCTGAAAATTATTCGGAGTGTTTTACTCGCAAACACTCCGCGAACCGTCGTCGTTCGCGATTCGCGGAGCATATTCCGAGTGTTTCGGAAGCTTTACCTCTTTGCCGCAGGCTATCTTTGCCGCGAAATGCATGCTAAAGTTATGCGGAGTGTATTTGATTATTACCTGTGTGTACAACTGATAATTATTTATGAAAAAAAAGAAGAAGAAAAGAAAGAACTAATAATGAAAGTTATTGGAAATGAAAAAGAGAAAAGGTTTAAAACAAACACGGTTGAATGGCGCCGTGTATCAGTGTTGAAGAATTTATCTTTTGTATGCTCGTGTGTTTTCCCGGTCCGTTTTCTGTATACAAAAAAAAGACGATTTATTTTCGATGTTTTGTCTGTGTGTGTGTGTGTGCGTGTGTGTGTGTTTGTGTGACATTCAAGATGTTTTGTCTTCCGATGTTTGGTCGCGTGTTGTTTTTATGTTTCTATGTGATGTCGCATTAGATGTTTTGAAGTTTCCATGTTTTTTTGCCTTTCGATCAAAATTCGGACACCCGTCTTGGACCTTGGTCGACCGACCGACAGACAAACAGATAGGCACAGACAGGCAAGATAGACCAACGGACAGACAGACAGAGTTTAGAAAATGCAAGATTGCATCTCGTAAACACTCCTAAATTGACCCATCTTTTTTGGTAGGTGTAGTGTGGTAATATGGCTCTTTCAATATGGTGATCGTTAATTAAAGGTGGACGAAAGTCGGCTTACCCGGAGAAAATCCACTTCACCTTCCGGTGCAGAACTTAGCATATTTTCACTTCCCTCCTTTGATTCCTCAGATGCTGCAGATGAGACTGCGCGAATGCGAAGGCTGGTCCAGATGAGGCTGAGCGGGTGCACAGGCTGTGAGGTCTTTACTGTTCGTTCAGGACTTACTTCCATGCGCTGGCTCAAACAACAGTTAGCGAGGCGATTCCATTTTTTGTAGTGTTTGTTCGTCGTAGCGATACATGTGAACGTATCTATTTGCGTAAACAGTTCAGATCCCAATCTGAATGCCCGACGATTGTCTCTGATCAGACCTCGCGGTTGTGCAGGCTAATCAACTCTAGTCAGGCTCCAATCTGAGTCTTTACCGGTCATGCGAATCTTATTGTATTTGGCTGGCGCTCGCTCGAACTTTGCTTCGTGTTTAACGAGGCGATTCCATTATTTATAATAACAAAAATGACATTTATATATATAGCATAACTTGTAATTTATATAACTGTGTGTGTGCGTGTTTTTTGTTTTTTTTTTTCACTTTTTTTTGAAACGTGTAGATCATGATCAGATGCCTACAAAACGGAAATGCTAATCAAACTGCGCATACAGAAAGGCTGATCTACACTGGTTAGGCAGGATTTGCAGGTTAATCTTGAGGTTTTGCAGGTCGTGCAAGCACTGGGTCTGATGGGTTAAAGTGACGTTCACAAGAATGATCAGTCATGACTTTAGCATACATAATTACGCCCCGCCGATCGGGGCTTGAAGAAATAAATGGGCTACGCAGAGCTGAAACCGACCGCACACGAGTACTTGCCAAATGGAACTCGCTCTTGAGCACATAGCGAATTGTTCCCAAAGCTCTAGATATCTATGTAACAGATGAATAAAAAATGCTTATCACCTTTACCCGGATGGGGATCGAACCCGGTCCACCAGATCGACAGGCCAACACTCTACCGCGTCGCTATAAAAGCCGGCTTGTACCGCAAGGCAGTACAAGTGCATCTTATACCTATCACTACTACATATTCCCCCTCCTATTTAAGATTCGTCCTCGAATCTCTCAAACTTTCCAACGAAACTCGCCGGTACACGGATGTGGTCCGAGTCTCTGTGGGTCATTTACGTTGGGCGCCAAATGTAACAGGTGAAAAAATGCTAATCACCTATACCCGGCCGGGGATCGAACCCGGGCCGCCGGATTGGTAAGCAAACACTCTACCACGTCGCTATAAAAGCCGGCTTGTACCGCAAAGCAGTACAAGTGTCTCTTATACCTATCACTACTACATCTATATACACCACAACCTCTTGGCCCCCGCCCATCGGGGCTGAAGAAATAAATGGGCTGCATGATGCTTCCACGCAGAGCTGTATCCGACCGCACACGGGTACTGGTAAACCGCTTAGAGGATCTAAGCCTGCCCAGGCAAAGCAGTGCGAGTAGGACCGTCCATGATTATAAACCCTAATGGTTTCATTGGGCGCCAGGGCTTGAGATGTCATTTCATCTCGAAGTCGGGTAAAAGTCCCACAAAATTGGAAGCAACATCTCCAAAATAACCTATACAGTGTTGACGGGGATGTTAACCCTCACATCAAACAAACAAACAAAACATACATAATTTTTGTTATTTGCGTAAACAGTTCAGTTCCTTATCCGTGTACCTGATGAGGTTTTCATAGACTGATCAGTGTTTCTCGCTACACAGCTATCTTTATCACCTCACCGAGGCGTTTCAAAAGGAGCGTGCAGGTTTTGGCCAGCGCTAGGTACTGGGTCTGACCTTTACAAACACTGATCAGTCAGACTCTTTCGCACTACACGGCTAACTTTATCGACTCGCCGAGGCGTTTGAAATATGAGCGTGCAGGTTTTTTCCGGTCTACAAGTCCCGAGGCTTTGCAGTTCGTGCAAGTTTTACAGTCCAAGTTTGGTCACCATAGGCTTTGGTCACCACAGGCTAAGACATTACGAAAACACGCCCATTGAAATACATCGGTAAAATTTTACCATCAAAAATGGAATTTTTCAGATAAAAATCCTGATAATTTTCATATTTCTGCTCAAAACATAGATTGTGGGTACTCGTTAGCACAACCTCGGCGAGGCGGTTGTAACGGGTACCCACAATCTATATAAGAACATAAAGATTAACCCCTGTAAACCCCAGCTACGCTATATAAAAGTGGGGTTGAAGGGGGTCAAAACTTTATAGGCATGTTTGCGTGATGAATAAAAAAGTAGTTGCATTCACAAGGCCCCCCCCAAAAAAAAAAAAACAAAAAAAAAAACAAACAAAAAAAAACAATAACTTGTGGCCACACCCAATGAATCGTATACCCTTTAGCTGAAAAATAAAATGTCGTAGCCGGAGGTGGCTGGTTTTGGCCGTCGGTCTCATGTTCAGCATGTTTTAAAGCAAACCATTGAGATCGTACATTAATTAGCGCTCGACATGAACAAAGACCCAGAATAACATGCACTGTCAAAGGTAAGTGTTTTCGCTCATTTCACCTTGGACAGAACTGCGGCCACTTGTGACGGACGGACGAACAACAATGACGAAAATAATATACCCATGTTTTTTTATCTTCAAAAAAAAAAAAGGTATATTAAAATCAACAACACACCCCTATTTTAATCAGTAGACTCGACCAAGGAATCGTATACCCTTTAACTGAAAATAAATGTCGCAGCCGGCCTCATGTTCGGCATATTATAAAACAAACCACTGAGACCGTACATTAGTTAGCGCTCGACATAAAACCCGTGCTACTACAAAGACCCAGACGGCCCCCGCCCATCGGGGCTTGAAGAAATATATGGGCTGCATGATGCTTCCACGCAGAGCTGAATCCGGC
Organism: Lucinisca nassula; assembly: GCA_963580285.1. Taxonomy (NCBI): domain Eukaryota; kingdom Metazoa; phylum Mollusca; class Bivalvia; order Lucinida; family Lucinidae; genus Lucinisca; species Lucinisca nassula. Next base: position 5,808,324 of record OY757022.1, on the reverse strand, counting down.
CAGCACACTAGTACTGGTAAACCGCTTAGAGGATCTAAGCCTGTCCAGGAACCGCGGTGCGAGGCGGAACGTCCATGCTAATAAACCCTATTGGTTTCATTGGGCGACAGGGCTTGAGATGTCATTTCATCTCAATGTCGGGTAAAAGTCCCACAAAATTGGAAGCAACGTCTCCAAAATGACCTTTACAGTGTTGATGGGGACGTTAAACCTCAAATCAAACAAACAAATGTCGCAGCCGGCCTCATGTTCGGCATATTATAAAACAAACCACTGAGATCGTACATTAGTTAGCGCTCAACATAAAACCCGTGCTACTACAAAGACCCAGACAGCCCCCGCCCATCGGGGCTTGAAGAAATATATGGGCTGCATGATGCTTCCACGCAGAGCTGAAACCGACCCGCACACGAGTACTGGTAAACTACTTAGAGGATCTAAGCCTGCCCATGCAAAGCGGTGGGAGCCGGCCCGTCCATGCATATAAACCCTATTCGTTTCATTGGGCAACAGGACTTGAGATGTCATTATGTCTCCCCCGAAAAATTTTTTTTCGGAGAGAAATATTGTTTTTCCCCCGGGCGTCTGTCTGTCTGTCCGTCTGTCTGTCTGTCTGTCCGTCTGTCTGTCTGTCCGTCTGTCTGTCACACATTCGTGTCCGCTCTGTAACTTGAAAACCGTTAGAGCTACTTTCACGAAACTTCGTATACATATTAATCAGCATTAGACGACGTGCAGTGCGCAAGAACCATAACTCTCGCATTTATACTTTTTGAATTATCTCCCTTGGAAGTTTGTTGGTATGTATATATGTATGGGCAAATCCTGTCCGGTCAATAACTTTCTTAATTTTTGATGGATTTTAAAATTACTTGGCAGAAATATTAACAACCATAAGACGATGTGTGGTGCGCATGAGGCAGGTCGGTACCTCAAAGGTCAAGGTCATACTCAGAGGTCAAAGGTCAAAAAAGGGGCCTTTTTTCGTATTTGGTCAATAACTTTCATATTTTGAGATGGATTTTAAAATTACTTGGCATAATTATTAACAACCATAAGACGATGTGTGATGCGCATGAGGCAGGTAGATTCCTCAAAGGTCAAGGTCATACTTAGAGGTCAAAGGTCAAAAAAGGGGCTTTTTTTTCGTATTTGGTCAATAACTTTCTAATTTTGAGATGGATTTTAAAATTACTTGGCATAATTATTAACAATCATGAGACGATGTGTGGTGCACATGAGGCAGCTCGGTACCTCAAAGGTCAAGGTCATACTTAGAGGTCAAAGGTCAAAAAGTGGGCCTTTTTTTCGTATTTGGTCAATAACTTCCTTATTTTGAGATGGATTTTGAAATCACATGGCAGAAATGTGAACCAATATAAGGCGATGTGTTGTGCGCATGACCCAGGTTGGTACCTCAAAGGTCAAGGTCATACTTAGAGGTCAAAGGTAAAAAAAGGGCCTTTTTTCGGGTCTTGTCAATAACTTGCCTATTTTTAAATAGAATTTGAAGTTACTTGGCAAACATGTTAACTATCATGGGACGATGTGTTGCATGCATGATTCAGTTTGGTACCTCAAATGTCAAGGTCATACATGGGGGTCAAAGGTAAAAAAGGGGCCTTTTTTCGTGTTTGGTCAATAACTTTCTTATTTTTAGATGGATTTTGAAATTGCTAGGCAGAAATGTTTACCACCATGAGATGATGTGTTGCACGCATGACCCAGTTTAATACCTGAAAGGTCAAGGTCATAGATAGAGGTTAAAGGTAAAAACAGGGCCTTTTTTGTGTTCTGTCAATAACTTTCTTATTATGCCCCCAACTTTGAAAAAGTTGGAGGGGCATATTGGTTCTGGTTCGTTCGTCCGTTTGTCGGTTCTTCCGTCAGTTACGCTTTTGATGCATAGCATAACTAAAGAACCGTGTATGCTAGGGTTTTGAAATTTCATATATGGATTCCTCATGGAAAATTAGCTTAACGCATATTTTTTTTTCTCGTCCGGATTATGCCCCCTTCAAGAGTTATTGCCCTTTGAATTTTTTTTTTAATAAAATCTTGTCAGCAAGATATCTCAAAAACTATTGGAGCTAGAGCCTTGAAAGTTGGTGAATATATTGATGGTGATGAGTAGATGAACTGATTAACTTTTGACAAAATTCCGAAAAATACTTTGTGAGTTATGGCCCTTTGTCATTTTGGTAATTTGTGCCATTTGTAATGTATGCTAAAAGTGATGCATAGCATAACTTTAGAACCGTGTATGCTAGGGTTTTTAAATTTCATATATGGATTCCTCATGGAAAATTAGCTGACGCGTATTTTTTTTTCTGGTCCGGAATATGCCCCTTTCAAGAGTTATTGCCCTTTGAATTTTTTTAAATAAAAACTTTGTCAGCAAGATATCTCAAAAACTATTGGAGCTAGAGCCTTGAAAGTTGGTGAATAGATTGTTGGTGATTAGTAGATGAAATGATTAACTTATGACAAAATTCCGAAAAATACTTAGTGAGTTATAAGTAAGTAAGTAAGTAAGTAAGTAAAGACTTTATTTAGTGAGGGTAACAACATTTAGCACATACAAAAATACATGTAATAGCTAATCTTCCATGAGGCCCTCAGTATATACAATTATTTACACAGAAACATAAATATAAACAAGTTCATAGAGAAAAAAACAAAAAACGAAAACATACAAAATATGATGTGATTGTTTGATGTTGGAACCCTTTAAATACCTTTCACAACAATGTGTTACCTTACCGAAACGAAAAGCAAGATTTTCTCTGATGATTTACTGTAACTGTACAAATCTATCCACTAATGTTCACTGATTTTGTGATCAGCAAGAGGGGAAATGTGTAAATGGGTGAATATGCACAAAACTAGGAAAATGTGAAAACCCATACACACAAAAGTAAGCACAATTACAGTAATGTGTAGGAATGGCATATGAATATATAGTCATGCATATGCAGTTTAGATTCAGCATCAAACAAGCACTTTATAAACGGTGACAAAAACATATTAAAAAAAAAAAAAAAGACCATAATAAAACCCTAGAGAAAAAAAAATCTTTTTAATTATGAAGCCATTTCAAACATCTGTTGTGAAATGAATCTAGGGACGGTGCTTTTTTGATTTCCTCAGGCAGACTGTTCCACACTAGACATCCAGAGTATCTCATACTATGCTTGAAATATTCAGTTCTAGGCTTGGGTGGAACAAAACATCCAGCAGAAGATGAACGCAGGTGTACACTGGCCCTTTGTCATTTTGGTAATTTGTGCCCATTGTAATGTATGCTAAAAGTGATGCATAGCATAACTTTAGAACCGTGTATGCTATAGTTTTGAAATTTCATACATGCATCTCTGATGGAAAATAAGCTGACGCGTACCGTATTTTTTTTCTCGTCCGGATTATGCCCGTTTCAAGAGTTATTGCCCTTTGAAATTTTTTTAATAAAATCTTGTCAGCAAGATATCTCAAAAACTATTGGAGCTAGAGGCTTGAAAGTTGGTGAATATATTGGTGGTGATGAGTAGATGAACTGATTAACTTTTGACAAAATTCCGAAAAATACTTTGTGAGTTATGGCCCTTTGTCATTTTGGTAATTTGTGCCCATTGTAATGTATGCTAAAAGTGATGCATAGCATAACTTTAGAACCGTGTATGCTAGGGTTTTGAAATTTCATATATGGATTCCTCATGAAAAATTAGCTGATGCGTATTTTTTTTCTCGTCCGGATTATGCCCCTTTCAAGAGTTATTGCCCTTTGAAATTTTTTTAATAAAATCTTGTCAGCAAAATATCTCAAACACTATTGGAGCTAGACCCTTGAAAGTTGTTGAGTATATTGGTGGTGATGAGTATATGAACTGATTAACTTTTGACAAAATTCCGAAAAATACTTTGCGAGTTATGGCCCTTTGTCATTTTGGTAATTTGTGCCCATTGTAATGAATGCTAAAAGTGATGCATAGCAGAACTTTAGAACTGTGTATGCTATGGTTTTGAAATTTCATATATGCATTCCTAATGGAAAATAAGCTGACGCATATTTTTTTTCTCATCCGGATTATGCCCTTTCAAGAGTTATTGCCCTTTGAATTTTTTTAATAAAATCTTGTCAGCAAGATATCTCAAAAATTATTGGAGCTAGAGGCTTGAAAGTTGGACCATGAGTCATGTGCAAGACCAAGGTCCATACCTCCAATGTCAAGGTCATACCTAGAGGTCAAAGGTAAAAAAAGGACAGTCAATAACTTCCTTATTCTTTGATGGATTATGAAATTAGTTGGCAGAAATGTTAACCATCATGAGACGATGTGTTGTACCGCAAAGGTCAAGGCCATACTTAGAGGTCAAAGGTAAAAAAGTGCTTTTTTTTTTACGGCCAATAACTTTTTTATTTTTCTATGAACATTTTTAAAGTTACTATGCAGAAATGTTCATCTTCATTATATGATGTGTTGCACACAAGACCCAGCTGAATACCTCCAATGTCAAGGTTATACTTAGCAGTCAAAAACGGGGGAGACATCTGTGTTTTTGTAGAAAAACAAATTCTAGTTTCATCTCATTGTCGGGTAAAAGCCAAAAAATCCCACAAAATTGGTAGCGATGTCTCCAAAATGACCTTTATAGTATTGACGGGGACGTTAAACCTCAATCAAACTAACAAACAAAACAAAGACCCAGAATAACATGCACTGTCGAAGGTAAGTGTATCATTTCGCCATTGGTAGAACTGCGGCCACTTGTGATGGCTGAATATTGATCAGACTGCATGGATCCGCACGCCAACCTGGAAAAACCGTCCATGAAAGGTGGGTGCGTGTGTTATTCCAGCGACTTCCAGTGTATTCATAGGCGAAAGGCTCATCAGACATATTACGCATGTGCGTAAAGTAAACAAAATACTTGCCTTTCGGGAGCAAATTCTTTCCTTCAAGAGTAGCATCCCATCTCGGAAAAAGGTTTTATTATTAAAAAGCACCACAGAAGTTTTCGGTAGATTGACAATCGACCAAAAGTTACGAAGTGCAGTAGCTTTACGATACTAATTCTAAATGATTGCCACTAATTTGTATGAAATCCAGGTAACGGTTTATTATAGCCGCGCTGTTCGTATCAGTGAGGCCAGAGTAGTGTGTAAAGGTTTACCTGTAGAATCGATCTGGTCTGGAAATGGCAAACAGGGTAGAACCTGGTCAGACGCCAAATAAAGGGCCTCTGATTAGAGTCTGCATTGTTTAGAGTTAGGCATAAAAGGGATTAACGAACGAATGTCTGAGCTCCCATCCAGGGCCATTTTCCTAGCCTACACTCAGACAATCATCAATGCCTCAATTAAACCATCTTATTATAATGCTGTTTTCCTTATTTCTCCGCTTCTCGTGAACAACCAATTTCCCACGATTTACCACAGTTCGCCATGTAAGCACGTGCACTTTTACCACACTACGTCATAATAGTGAGCACGCGCGCAGTTATTGCGTGTGAAAAGGCACTTACAGGAAACACAATCCCTCGTTTGAGAATTGATCTGTGCAGACTGATCAGAGCATTTGCAGTTCCTGTGAGCATCCTGACCTCTGAGCTATTCAAAGAGCAACAAAGTGGATGCATAGACTGGGGAACCCGTAATTCGATAAGACGTGTAACCATTGAAGACTCAGATCAGCCTGCGCTTCCGTGCAGTCTGATCAGAGCCTTTGCTGTTTGTATAAGCCCACTATGTGGGCTGTTCAAAGAGTAACGAGCAAAGACTGGGCATGTTGTCTAGATGCACATGCGACCTGCTACTTCTGTAGTTGAAAAAAAGTCTTTGTCGTGCGCCGGCTCAAGTACATGCAAAATGTATAAGAATGCGGTCTACAAATGTGTCTTATAAGAATGCGGTCTACAAATGTGTCTGAGAAGCCTCTGTGGTGTAGTGGTTACGCTACTCGCCTTGTAAACCAGAGATCGCAGGATCGATCCCGGGATTCTCCAGACTTTCGGATGAGTCTTTAAACCGAGGTCCCGAGGGGACGTAAAACACACACACTCACTCACAAATGTGTCTGTTTTAGTTTTTCGTCCCACCAACAGCTAATGTCATGTCATACAGAGCCGGGTCCTCGGTTAAAAGACTCATCCGAAAGTCTGGAGAGGCCCGGGATCGATCCGACAATCCCTGGTTTATGAGGCGAGTAACGTAACTATACACCGGCTATTATTATCTATTCCTCAGTGACATATTATATGTTAAGTGGTCCGTTAACAGACTACAGATAAAGGTATTTAATAGTGGCAAATCATTATTATTTTAATTTTTTTTACTTCCGATTTCATGCGGCGTCTGATCTGGGTCTTCAAACCCGACAACAGGATTCCAGTCCAGATTCTAGAGATAATCAACACATTTGGGCAACACTCGGGCCTCACAGCGATAAGAATAGCGCGGCTATCAATACCAGGATTTGTTAGTCACGTTGACATCAACAATTTTAATTCCCCGCCGCGGAGGGGGGAATGTCTTTGTCTGTCCGCCCGTCTGTCTGTCCGTATCACTTTCTTGTCCGCCCCATATCTCCTTTACCCTTTGATAGATTTTCATTAAACTTTGGTCAAGTATTAGTCTCAATGAGCTGAAGTGCAGAACCCATAAATGAACCATGCCGTCTCAAGGTCAAGGTCACAGTTGAAGGTCACGAGTCTGAAACTTGGTATTTTGTGTCCATTCCATATCTCCTTCACCCTTGGAAGGATTTTCATTAAACTTTGGTCAAATATTTTTTTCCAGTGAGCTCATGTGCAGAACCCATAAATGAACCATGCCGGCTCAAGATCAAGGTCACAGCTGAAGGTCAAGAGTTTGAAAATTTGAATTTTGTGTCCGTTCCATATCTCCTTTACCCCTTCAAGGATTCTTATTAAACTTTGGTCAAGTATCCCCCTCAGTGAGCTTATGTGCAGAACCCATAAATGAACCATGCCGACTCAAGGTCAAGGTCACATTTGAAGGTCACGAGTTTAAACTTGGAATTTTGTATCCATATCATGCTTACATGTTCTATTAAAGTGTGAAGTATATTCGAATTGTTTTCTCTTTCAAATAAATCAGCTATTTGTTTTACGATCCACTCAATACTGCTTTAAGTTATTTTGGTCATTATTACAAAAACTTGAGATATGATTATCCAGTAACAGCACAGTCAACACTGTTTAGGTCATCATCCAAATCCCTAACTACAAATCTTGATACCGATTCATATAAAAATCTTTAGGTCTCGTAAACACAGCTTCACCCTTCGTGGGAAGGCTTATACACGTACAGCCCGTTCGGCACCAGTCTGCACGAATGGCTATTCCAGCTAGCGTGCAACAGCAGGCCTTTGTCAGACCTACAGCGAGTAATGTTGCTACGCCGTGTGGCTTTGCGGTCATATAATTTTAATTGCTAGGTTGCTCATCCTAGAATGTTCAAAACCAACAAACACAATTTCTTCTATAATCATTTTATTCTAGCACAGCACGCCCATTGCCAGCCTCGGTATCTCATTCGGATGCGCGTCTGACTGGGGATCAGGAGAACGCGGGCCCGATACCTGCCGGGGTTGGCAACATTCTATTGTGGAGATTGATAATGGATTTGTTCTGGCCTTTCTCTCCTTTCCGCAGTAACCAAGAAGGGCAGTGTTCATTTTCTGGCGAAAGAATGCGCACTGTACTGGTTAACCGTTACGGTAAAAGACTGCCCAGGAATAGTGCTGATGGGTAAACTGATCAGTTAAAAAATGACGCCCATAACGTCAATGGAAATGGAGTGTTGGTAGCATTACACTAAATACTGGGAGGTACCGGGTTTTATCACTTTGGGACAGAGCTTTTAGTTGCGTTCTAAATACCAGACTTGCTCCCATTGGATATATATCCCATTTTTTATTTCAATGTGAGAAAATGATAGGTATAAGGGACTAAAATGATGCATGTTTTATAAATATATCTGCAAGCTCAAAGAAATTTTTTGCTGATTTTATATGGTCACCCCTCCTTTAAAAATGTTGGTTTTATTTACTCCGTTCTAGCAGGTCAACAAACATGGTTGATTGTAACTTGAAAATGAGCCGGACAACATGTGGATTTTTTCTCATTAACTTGTTGGGCTAGGATGGCTCTATAAACAAGTAAGGTTTGAAAAGTTCTGTATGTGTAGTTTTTGTGGGAGCAGGTAAAAGGTTACTATTGTCGCCTATGGAAAACATTTAGTGGAAAGCTACCTATAGCAAAAGTAGACCACTATCCTGTTTTCAGTCATTACATACTATTTCCACACATTTGTAGGTACTGTCCAATTCTGTTTCATGAAATGTATCCTCATGGCATGTATTTTGACATAGATATTGTAAAAAATGTGATGGTAATGCTAATTTAGGTCTAACTGGATGTATTTGATGTATTTTTGCTTCTGACCTATGTTCTTTGGGGGGGGGGGGGGGTACTTTGAAGCCATGTAAATCAGTTTTTTTTATGTGTTTGGAAAGGAGACTTGCAGTAATTGTATTTGCACAAACACAAGAAAGAATCAACTCCATCTGGAATATAAGTGTAATGTTTCATGGCACTAGGACTATGTCTCAAACCAAAGCAAAACTTCAAAATTGTCTCTCCAAACAGCCCGCTGCAATATCCGGATAAGTTTTCTCATCCGTTATAAGTGTTATTTCATTGTATTCATGTAAAAGGATGTGAACAGATATATTCAGCTATTCCTCATGGCATTAAGGCATTTATTAACATTTTCTTGGCATTTTTGTTCTCAAAATATCCTCAAAAATGCCATTTTTACTTTAAATAGGGGGTATAGGTGTGAAAATAGCCATAAAAATGAGTATTGGTGCTATTTAGGCATAATTCTCTGCATTTTAGGATTGAATTGTTTCAAAGACATTGGAGAAGAACCACTGATGCAAGCCGGTGTCTGGGTTCCATTCCAGAAAGAGATAAACTTTTGCGCTTTTCAAAAACTATGGTTTGTTCGGCTTTCATTGTTGAATCTGAAAGTGATAACTTTATCGCAAACTTGAAAGATTCTGTGTGACTGAACTATTATTATGCATGACTAAATTATTACATATGACCTAAATTTCTATTTGGCAATTCTTTTGATGCAACATAAAGAAAATAAGGGTTTGGTATAGGTAGCATTACACTAAATACTGGGAGGTACCGGGTTTTATCACTTTGGGACAGAGCTTTTAGTTGCGTTCTAAATACCAGACTTGCTCCCATTGGATATATATCCCATTTTTTATTTCAATGTGAGAAAATGATAGGTATAAGGGACTAAAATGATGCATGTTTTATAAATATATCTGCAAGCTCAAAGAAATTTTTTGCTGATTTTATATGGTCACCCCTCCTTTAAAAATGTTGGTTTTATTTACTCCGTTCTAGCAGGTCAACAAACATGGTTGATTGTAACTTGAAAATGAGCCGGACAACATGTGGATTTTTTCTCATTAACTTGTTGGGCTAGGATGGCTCTATAAACAAGTAAGGTTTGAAAAGTTTTGTATGTGTAGTTTTTGTGGGAGCAGGTAAAAGGTTACTATTGTCGCCTATGGAAAACATTTAGTGGAAAGCTACCTGTTTTCTCAGCGAAGAAGAGCGTGACCGAACAGCCGCAGGTGTAGAACGTCACTCCTTGTATGTTTGTTTGTATTCAGTAGAGTTTGATGGTCCATTCAATACTATTTTAGGTTATTTTTGTCGCGCCTGCTATTAGCATGGTGCGATATAGGCGCCCGGTTTTCCGATCGTTCGTCCGTTTGTAGAGGCATCAACATTTGCGACCACCCTAGCGTTCACCCTAATGGTCAAGTATATTTCCCAAGAACTATAAGAGCTTCATTAATGATACTTGGTTCAAACTTGTATCTGGGGATGGCAACTTAAATGCAAGCATCCATATTTGACCTTGACCTACATTTTATGGTTCACTGACTTTGTAAAATATTGCGACCACCCTAGCGTTCACCCTAATGGTCAAGTATATTTCTCAAGAACTATAAGAGCTTCATTAATGATACTTGGTTCAAACTTGTATCTGGGGATGGCAACTTAAATGCAAGCATCCATATTTGACCTTGACCTACATTTTATGGTTCACTGACTTTGTAAAATATTGCGACCACCCTAGCGTTCACCCTAATGGTCAAGTTTATTTCTCAAGAACTATACGAGCTTCATTAATAATATTTGGTACAAACTTGTATCTGGGGGTAGCAAGTTAAATGCAAGCATCCATATTTGGCTTGACCTACATTTTATGGCTCACTGACTTTGTAAAATATTGCGACCACCCTAGCGTTTACCCCCACAGGCGCGGCATAGCCTTCGGCGGAATTCTTGTGTTGGATGTCAACACTTCCTGTGCAGGCCTATAGGCTACGTAAGCGTTTAACTAATAGGCTGCAGTGCGCATATTCTTTCACCAGAAACTGACAAGTGCCCTTGACGCAGCGTAATGGAATTGTTTGTTTGATTTGCGGTTTACGTCCCCGTTAACACTGTATAGGTCAGTTTGGAGACTTTGCTTCCAATTTTGTGGGACTTTTACCCGACATTGAGATGAAATGACATCTTAGATCCTCTAAGCAGTTAACCAGTACTCGTGTGCGGTCGGTTTCAGCTCTGCGTGGAAGCCTGAGCAGCCCATCCATTTCTTTAAGCCCCGATGGGCGGGGACCGCCAGCGAAATGGAGAGAATGACGGTAGAAAAGTTGTAATGATCGATTTCCACGATAGAAAGCTGCCGACTGCTGGCAGGTATAGAATCCGCATCCTCCTGAATCACTTAATTTGCTGGGATTCCTTTTAACAAAGTTGTTAAATCGAAATAGATCAGCTCCAGTTTGTGAATCATTGCAAAAGAAATCACAATTCAAGTGGCCAGTCACTTTAAAGTAGATACACCAATCGTGATTTGGTCTACTTTACAAATGCCTCCAAACTGTGATTTATTACTCAACAAATCACATAGAATGACGGACCATAAATAAGATATAATAGCGTCATTTCTCATATTATAACGTGTATTGACGATAACAAGACTGTGAGCTAAGGGGTGGGAGTTTTTCGCGGCCCTCTAAAGATTATTTCATTTATTTCTATCAAAATGCTAATCTGAGATGGGCGAAAACTGGAGTACCCAGATAGAACCTGACAGCCGTTGTTTGTCTACATGCCCGAGTGAGGCTCAACAGCGGTGAGAGACTAAATCATTGCTCTTGCAGGGGAAGCTCTTATCGTCTTTCTTATCTCTAGAACTAACGTTTTTTTTTTTTTTGTTTGTTATTTTTTTTTAGTTCGGTATCATCGCAAAAACACGCCTAAATAATTCTGACCCCCTTTAACCCCACTTTTATATAGTAAAACTGGGGTTTACAGGAGTAAACGTTATTTTCTTTGTTCCGCTCTATAACATAACCAGTGGTACTCTTTAGAACCGCCTCGATCAGGCGGCATCAATGTGTATCCACAATCCATATTTTGAGCAGAAATAAGAAAAATATCACATTTTTTTACACTGAAAAAAATCAATATTTAGTGGTAAAATTATCCAATACATTTGAATAGGCGTGCTTCCGTAATGTTCTTACAAATCTAGTTCAAATGTAAACTACTTGTGCTCGTAAGAACAGCCACAATTAGCAGATCCTTACAATCCATAAATCTGTAAATGTAAGCTTCTGTCTAAAAATAAGAGAATTAATGAATATCCCCAATCCTCGTTAACCCACTGCTTTATATGATTTGTTCATCTCACGGACCGGTTCACCTGACGGACACGTGCTAGGCTACGGATGCTGTGCATGCTGAATCGGATGTTTTCCTTTTTCCCTTCCTCTCCTTGAAGTTTGGATTCCACCAGCCATTAACAACGATCTGGTCGAAAGAAGTGAATTCTTCAACAGAACATCAAACCGAAAAAAAAGAAAAATTACATAAATAAATATATTGCATTTGGGAACATATCACAAGTACCTTATCATTACGTAAACACGCCTATACAAATACATTGCCACCTTTATCGCCGAAAAAATGAATATTTAAAGATGAAAAATTGTGAAAATTTTCTTATTTCTGCTCAAAATATAGAATGTGGGCACTCGTTAGAACCGCCTCATCGAGGCGGTTCTAACGAGTACCCACAATCTGTATTTTCGAGCCGATGAGGCGGTTCTAACGAGTGCCCACACTCTATATTTTGAGCAGAAATAAGAAAAATAAGGTGCCCCCCGGAAACCCCAGTTTTACTATATAAAAGTGGGGTTCAAGGGTGTCATAATGATATAGGTGTGTTTTCGTGATGTACTCATTATATGCCTGTTTATTACAAGTGAGGCATTTTACCGTAACGGTCCCGTTTCCATGCTGGGGTATATTAGTTGCACGTGCAAATTAAAAATCCAACCGGCATGAAAAAAGATGGGGTCATATGATACATGTTAGGCTGCGTGAAAGTTGGCGAGGCATGTTAGCAAGGTGAAATTTTGATAGGGGAAGGAAAAACGACATAATTAAAAATTGTCAGTAACAATAATAATAATAATAATAAATAATAATAATAACAATTAATTTAAGACCAATATGAATAAATGTAAACTTGAACCACTCGGAGTATTTCTACCGACATTCGGAATATTAGCCCGGGGCATTATTGACCAAACATTACCTGTATAGTCGTTTGTAAAACTCCGAGTATACTCGATATTTCGCGGAGTGTTTGGGAGTGGTTTGTGTCCTCATTCCGAGTGTTTTGATGAAAATATGCGGAGTGGTTTGGAGTACATTGAAAATTACATTCGGAGTGAAAAAGAAAATCGGCTTTTCTGCGCGACTTGTACTGTATCTTCTATACTGTTGGGATTGCACTTCCGAAACTTGATTATTGGATAGCCATAAGAATGTAGAACATATTGGAATACTTTTCGTGTGACCTTGACCCCAACATGGCCCCAGGGTCAAAGGTAAAAAGTATGACATTGCCATATCTTTTGTGCTATTCATAGAAAAAGCAGGTATTTGCAATGGTATACCATCGACTGCGCCATCTAGTTCGTTGTTATTATTGTATGTGTGTGTGCCTCTGTGTTTTTATTTGCCTTAAGTAGCATGATTGATTGATTGATTGATATTTATTGGGTAAAATCAACACAATACATGTATAAACATACAGAATAAAAGATAAGAAAACACACACACACAATTACATATCAGTAAGGCTGACTCGATTAATCGTATAATCGATTAATCGATCGATTAATTCCACAAAAATGATTATCATTTCTGATTAGCTTTTAATCGATTACTTGATACTAAGTTGATAGGTACAATTTACTACCCAAAGTTATGCCTAAAATAGCTGGATGAGTGGTAAACAGTGCAGACCCTGATGAGACGTCGCATTCTACGACGTCTCATCTGGGGCTACACTGTTTGCCCAGGCCTGTCTGTTCAAAATTTTCATATGATAAAGTGTAACATATGGTACAAGTCATGCTCAGAAGAAAGCCAGACAGGTAAAATTGTGACAAAAACCTTAGCGATCACTGATCGATTATCGATCGCAATGACAAGAATGATAACCGATTATCTTTTCAGCTCCGATTGGCCAGCCCTACATGTCAGCACATTTAAAGAGACACTATCTTGATTTAAAAGTGGTTTAGCATTTATATAATTAAACTTAAGAAGATTCCAACAGTTAAAAGGTATGCAAGACATGATGCATATATAACACACACCCAATGTGGTTTATGTATAGTACATATTAAAGCATACCTGTGATAATTTTTTGAACTTTAAGAGGGAGATTTGCCGTTGTGATGAGGGAGATGTTAAGAATATACAGGGATCAGCCGAGGGGGCGATTCAGGCGACTTCTTCGCCCGAAGTTCAAGAACTTCGCCTAACCAGTCTGGAAAAGAGAAGTTGACTTTGCCCTGTTTTTTCCGACTTTTTTTTTGTCTCCAGGATCGGCTTTTCAAATGTGAAGTAATATCCATCGATAAACAAAGTTGATAACAAAAACACCTATTGATAATCCGATAATTAATAATCCAACTCCATGTGTTAATTGCTCGAGTCAGAAACTGACCACCTGCAGCGTTGAGCACAAGTTGTCAGATCAGTTAATTATGTAAATAGGTGAATCGGGTTAGTCCAGATCGGCATCTTTGATCTTATTTCATGGCCACTTAGACTTTGAGTAATCAGACTTGTCCGCGCAGCATGAGACGATCGGTCTTTTTGATCTTGGAAATATGATTGACGCATGAAAAACGTGCGTCTCATTTTACATATCAATATAAGATAGATAGATAGAGTTCTGCGGCGTCTGATCTGGGCCTGCACTGTTTGCCAGGGTAGCCATGTTGGAGTTTCTGGTACTAAATGGGTTAACAGGATTACCCTTAACAAATAAAAACCGTGATGTCAAGTCCCGATCAGGCGCTAAGATGGGAACTAGAAAAAAGGGAATATTGGATATGATAGATGAAAAGAACATATAAAAAAATTGCACTTGCAGCAACTTGCCGGCATATCACGGTCGCACAGATCGAAACTCCCGCCCGACTGCACAACATGACTCATAATCTTGAGGTGAGATTAAATGGGTTGTTACCCTTTAGCGCCCTTCAGTGACTAAGTAAGCGGGACATCGAGAAAATGAAAGTAGATAAGTATCTGATGTCTGATTATTGCTGCTACAATCGAGATACCGATGTGCATAATCAATCAGCAAGTGCAACAGCAACATTGGTATGTAATTCGCAACGATATCACACCCGCACACTGTATTTCTAAATTGCAAATAAACAATATTTACTGAAATTACCGAAAATTGGGCTCAACAATTTCCGTAATTTAGTCGTTTTTCTCGAGCCCAACTTCTCCCTCTTGTCCCTCATTTCACCCTGTCAGTGCTGGAGGGAGAAGTCATTTCTCCCTGCGTCCTGGGCCTAGGATGATCCCTGATATATAGGGAAATTCTCAGTTCAAATGAGAGAGACTCCAAACTTTTACTAAAATTTAGCATAAATTGGACAAAAATTAGCATCAAAATGAGGGAGACTCCCTCTGATGAGGGAGGTTTCACAGGTATGCATAAGACTCAGTTTTTTAATGAAAAATTATCATATTTTTGCTTACCTTATTTGTTACTAACATTGATTGTGTGTACATCCTCAATGAAGCGGTTCTAAAATGTACAAACAATCTTATGTTTTAATAATGTGTAAAACTGAAAAGCCCACTTTTCTCTGCATAAAGCGAGGTTTTCATTACATTGATTTGTTAACCCTTGTCCTGCTGAGCCTGGATATGCCTTATTTTCCAAACAATGAAGATCCAGATCAGATGGATTCTGACGAAGGGTCTACATTGTTTGCCATTCAGATTGTGAATTTGTTACAATAATTTGCATCAAATAATCTGATTGGTTGATAATCGGTAGTGGGTGTGGCATATATAAATATTTAGCAGGTCAAGGGTTAAAGATATTAGGAAGAAAAGGAACAAACCAGGTGTTCAGTTTAATAGTATAATACTGTACTCCAAACTTTACAGGCTATTTTTTGAAATTATGGAAAATCAGTTGCCAAATAAAATTAGGACAATATGACCTCCTTTTTGGCATGATGCTTCCACGCAGAGCTGAAAGCGACCAGCACACGAGTACTGGGAAACCGCTTAGAGGATCTAAGCCTGCCCAGGCAAAGCGATGCGAGTCGGCCCGCCCATTCTTATAAACCCTATTGGTTTCATTGGGCCACAGGACTTGAGATGTCATTTTATCTCAATGTCGAGTTAAAGTCCCACAAAATTGGAAGCAACGTCTCCAAAATGACCTTTACAATGTTGATGGGGACGTTAAACCTCAAATAAAACAAACAAACAACACAAAGGCTGTTTTGTTTGTTTGTTTTGGAGTTTGACAACCAAATCATCATTATTTTGATCATATTGAGCCATTGAGTTTACCGTAGTTAACCACACTTCCTGGGCAGGCTTGCACATAAGCTGTTAACTATGAAAGCCATATTAAGGGCCTGATAAATCTATTGCCCAGCTGCCTGGGACAAGTCCAAATTTTGGCTGGGCACATGTTTTGTTAATGACGAATTCTAATCGTTCTATCTGTCATTCTATGCTAGCACAAGTGTTTTCAAGATGACTGATTTTCACCACCACATAAAATGTAATGCATCTTATTTTCATATTAAATGTATAAATTGGTATGTGACATATTTAGTTTTAGACGCAGTTCACTCAAATGATACTTTTGAATATTTTCCAGCACATGTTTCCGGGTCATGTTTGTATACATACACATGCATTGATTTTTAAGTTGAAAAATTCCATGAATGACCAACACATTTTCTGCAACAATATCTAAAGTGACCCAAGCCAGGCTCGAACCCACAGTGGTGAGAAACCTGCTGATTAATCCATTTAGTACCAGAAACCCCAAAAACGGGTACCCTGGCAAACGGTGCAGGCCCAGATCAGACGCCACAGAATGCAGCATCTGATCAGGGCCTCCACTGTTTGCTAAAAGTTCAGTCATTTTCCAAATAAATTTTAATGAAAACACGACCTGACACCCCTAAATTTCAAAATGGACTCCTGCTATACAAAAGGAGGAATATTCCATTTGGTACAAAAAGGGTTAAGAGTCGGCGCTCTTACCCACTAGGCCACGGAGGCCCATTGGATATATGGAGCTATGGAAAGAATTCTTTATAGATACTCTAGAAGGACTTTTGAAATAGTCATACATGTAGTAAACAAGATGTTCGAGATGCCAAAGTTTTAGTGTATTCAGATTATTCATTACGAAAACTCGCCTATACAAATACATGGTAAACTTCTACGCTAAAAAACCCGAACATTTTAAGATGAAAAATTGTGTTATTTTTCTTATTTCTGCTCAAAATATAGTTTGTGGGCACTCGTTAGAACCACCTCATCGAGGCGGTTCTAACGAGTACCCACAGTCAATATTTTAGATCAGAAATAAGAAAAATAAGGCATACCCCTGTAAACCCCAGTTTTATTATATAAAGTGGGGTTCAAGGGGGTCAAAACTCAAAAGTATATAGGCATGTTTTCATGATGCCCAGGCTTGAACACCGATGGCTCATTTACCATAGCTCTTTCAAACTCGTTCTGGAGTCCCTAGTAAAAAATTTCACAAGATATAAATATTATATTTGAGATAATTGTATTCTTTGAACTTCAAAAGGTATGTTGTGTGTTCTCATTAGAGAGAGTGTGTGAGTGTTTTGAGTTTTACGTCCCACCAACAGCTAAGGTCATATGGAGACAGGGCCTCATTTAAAGACTCATCTGAAAGTCTGGAGAAGCCTGGGATCGATCCTGCACCCCCCCCCCCCCCCCCCCCCCTGGTTTACAAGACGACTAGTGTAACTACTGCACCACGGAGGCTTCTGTGTACTCACTAGAATAGCCTTGATGAGGTGATTCTAATGAGTACACACAACATTTGGTTCAAACAATTTGACATGAGACTGGTGACCTCCATTTTCTGATGAGGTCAATATTGTTATTCAATACAATGAGGTCGGTAAATGGATTGCCATTCACGAGAAATTAATGAAAAGACTAGAATCGTGCAGTCGATGGCACGTCATCGCATGTCCCCACGCTTTTTTAAAGATACGCCACTATATAAAATCTCAATTGCAACTCCCATCCAATCTTAAGATCGAAATTCCGAAAGTGTCATGCACTCCTCAGATCAAAGACCTATCAGTTCCAAAAGTTTCATGTTTCTATCTGAAACGGCATAGGAGGATTTATCTGGTAATCGTTAAAAAGGGGGTTATGGGGTGAAAATCCAAGTTTTTGACCTCTGGTGACCTCAAACCTGACCCTAGGGGTCAAATTTTGATTGTTATGTATTCTACTCATTATGCTGTTCAATTTGATACGTCACACGACCAGGTTCTGAAAGTTTTGATTTTTTACCCTCGGGGCACCCCACCCCCTGGCCTGGCCCCAAGGGGTAGGATCAAAATTCCGAAAGTGTCATGCACTCCTCAGACCAAAGACCTACCAGTTCCCAAAGTTTTAAGTTTCTAGCTGTAAAAGTGTGGGAGAAGTTGTCCGGTAAGACGGACGTACGGACGGCGAACACAATTACAATATCCCCACTTTTTCTTCGAAAAGCGTGGGGATAAAAACTGAACGATTGAGGCGAAACACTGATTAATTTATCCTTTGCATGGAGGTCAGTCTCATGTTAAATTGCTCCAGCTCTACATGTACATTTGTTATGAAGAAGATTGAAACCATGTCCGTATCATGCCTCTTGACCTGGCTGTGATTGAAAACATGTCCATATCATGCCTCTTGATCTGGCCATGATTGAAAACATGTCCATATCATGCCTCTTGACCTGGTTGTGATTGAAAACATGTCCATATATATCATGCCTCTTGATCTGGCTATGATTGAAAACATGTCCATATCATGCCTCTTGATCTGGCCATGATTGAAAACATGTCCATATCATGCTTCTTGATCTGGCTATGATTGAAAACATGTCCATATCATGCCTCTTGACCTGGCTGTGATTGAAAACATGTCCATATCATGCCTCTTGATCTGGCTATGATTGAAAACATGTCCATATCATGCCTCTTGACCTGGCTGTGATTGAAAACATGTCCATATCATGCCTCTTGATCTGGCTGTGATTGAAAACATGTCCATATCATGCCTCTTGACCTGGTTGTGATTGAAAACATGTCCATATATATCATGCCTCTTGATCTGGCTATGATTGAAAACATGTCCATATCATGCCTCTTGATCTGGCCATGATTGAAAACATGTCCATATCATGCTTCTTGATCTGGCTATGATTGAAAACATGTCCATATCATGCCTCTTGATCTGGCTATGATTGAAAACATGTCCATATCATGCCTCTTGATCTGGCCATGATTGAAAACATGTCCATATCATGCTTCTTGATCTGGCTATGATTGAAAACATGTCCATATCATGCCTCTTGACCTGGCTGTGATTGAAAACATGTCCATATCATGCCTCTTGATCTGGCTATGATTGAAAACATGTCCATATCATGCCTCTTGATCTGGCTATGATTGAAAACATGTCCATATCATGCCTCTTGACCTGGTTGTGATTGAAAACATGTCCATATCATGCCTCTTGATCTGGCTATGATTGAAAACATGTCCATATCATGCCTCTTGATCTGGCTATGATTGAAAACATGTCCATTTCATGCCTCTTGATCTGGCTATGATTGAAAACATGTCCATATCATGCCTCTTGATCTGGTTGTGATTGAAAACATGTCCATTTCATGCCTTTTGATCTGGCTATGATTGAAAACATGTCCATATCATGCCTCTTGATCTGGCTATGATTATAAACATGTCCATTTCATGCCTCTTGATCTGGCCATGATTGAAAACATGTCCATTTCATGCCTCTTGATCTGGCCATGATTGAAAACATGTCCATATCATGCCTCTTGATCTGGCCATGATTGAAAACATGTCCATATCATGCCTCTTGATCTGGCCATGATTGAAAACATGTCCATATCATGCCTCTTGACCTGGTTGTGATTGAAAACATGTCCATATCATGCCTCTTGATCTGGCTATGATTGAAAACATGTCCATATTATGCCTCTTGACCTGGTTGTGATTGAAAACATGTCCATATCATGCCTCTTGACCTGGTTGTGATTGAAAACATGTCCATTTCAGGGGTGTAAAATTCCACTTGCCCGCTCGCATTTGCGAGTAAGTTTTAAGGCAGGGCGAGTAAGATTTTCAAAACTGACCTTACTCTTTCTTCATTTTTAGCACCTAAATGAAAAGTTTAGACAATAAGGGCGAGTAAGTTTGAGGGAAATTTTACACCTCTGCATTTCATGCCTCTTGATCTGGCCATGATTGAAAACATGTCCATATCATGCCTCTTGATCTGGCTATGATTGAAAACATGTCCATTTCATGCCTCTTGATCTGGCCATGATTGAAAACATGTCCATTTCATGCCTTTTGATCTGGCTATGATTGAAAACATGTCCATATCATGCCTCTTGACCTGGTTGTGATTGAAAACATGTCCATATCATGCCTCTTGATCTGGCTATGATTGAAAACATGTCCATTTCATGCCTCTTGATCTGGCCTTGATTGAAAACATGTCCATATCATGCCTCTTGATCTGGCCATGATTGAAAACATGTCCGTATCATGCCTCTTGACCTGGTTGTGATTGAAAACATGTCCATATCATGCCTCTTGATCTGGCTAAGAGTGAAAACATGTCCATTTCATGACTCTTGATCTGGCCATGATTGACATGTCACTTTCATGCCTCTTGATCTGGCCATGATTGAAAACATGTCCATTTCATGCCTCTTTACCTGGCTCTAAGATTGAAAACATGTCCATATCAATCCTCTTGACCTGGCTCTAAGAGTGAAAACATGTCCATATCCTGCATCTTGACCTGGCTCTAAGATTGAAAACATGTCCATATCCTGCCTCTTGACCTGGCTCTTAGATTGAAAACATGTCCATATCATGCCTCTTGGCCTGGCTCTTAGATTGAAAACATGTCCATATCATGCCTCTTGATCAGTGGCTCTAAGATTGAAAACATGTCCATATCATGCCTCTTGACCTGGCTCTAAGATTGAAAACATGTCCATATAATGCCTCTTGACCTGGCTCTAAGATTGAAAACATGTCCATATAATGCCTGTTGACCTGGCTCTAAGATTGAAAACATGTCCCTATCATGCCTCTTGACCTGGCTCTAATATTGAAAACATGTCCATATCATGCCTCTTGACCTGGCTCTTAGATTGAAAACCTGTCCATATCATGCCTCTTGACCTGGCTCTAAGATTGAAAACATGTCCATATCATGCCGCTTGATCAGTGTCTCTAAGAGTGAAAACATGTCCATATCATGCCGCTTGACCTGGCTCTGATTGAAAACATGTCCATATCATGCCTCTTGACCTGGTTGTGATTGAAAACATGTCCATATCATGCCTCTTGACCTGGTTGTGATTGAAAACATGTCCATTTCAGGGGTGTAAAATTCCACTTGCCCGCTCGCATTTGCGAGTAAGTTTTAAGGCAGGGCGAGTAAGATTTTCAAAACTGACCTTACTCTTTCTTCATTTTTAGCACCTAAATGAAAAGTTTAGACAATAAGGGCGAGTAAGTTTGAGGGAAATTTTACACCTCTGCATTTCATGCCTCTTGATCTGGCCATGATTGAAAACATGTCCATATCATGCCTCTTGATCTGGCTATGATTGAAAACATGTCCATTTCATGCCTCTTGATCTGGCCATGATTGAAAACATGTCCATATCATGCCTCTTGACCTGGTTGTGATTGAAAACATGTCCATATCATGCCTCTTCATCTGGCTATGATTGAAAACATGTCCATTTCATGCCTCTTGATCTGGCCATGATTGAAAACATGTCCATATCATGCCTCTTGATCTGGTCATGATTGAAAACATGTCCGTATCATGCCTCTTGACCTGGTTGTGATTGAAAACATGTCCATATCATGCCTCTTGATCTGGCTAAGAGTGAAAACATGTCCATTTCATGCCTCTTGATCTGGCCATGATTGACAACATGTCACTTTCATGCCTCTTGATCTGGCCATGATTGAAAACATGTCCATTTCATGCCTCTTTACCTGGCTCTAAGATTGAAAACATGTCCATATCAATCCTCTTGACCTGGCTCTTAGATTGAAAACATGTCCATATCCTGCATCTTGACCTGGCTCTAAGATTGAAAACATGTCCATATCCTGCCTCTTGACCTGGCTCTTAGATTGAAAACATGTCCATATCATGCCTCTTGGCCTGGCTCTTAGATTGAAAACATGTCCATATCATGCCTCTTGATCAGTGGCTCTAAGATTGAAAACATGTCCATATCATGCCTCTTGACCTGGCTCTAAGATTGAAAACATGTCCATATAATGCCTCTTGACCTGGCTCTAAGATTGAAAACATGTCCATATAATGCCTCTTGACCTGGCTCTAAGATTGAAAACATGTCCCTATCATGCCTCTTGACCTGGCTCTAATATTGAAAACATGTCCATATCATGCCTCTTGACCTGGCTCTTAGATTGAAAACATGTCCATATCATGCCTCTTGACCTGGCTCTAAGATTGAAAACTCTCTTGACCTGGCTCTTAGATTGAAAACATGTCCATATCATGCCTCTTGACCTGGCTCTAAGATTGAAAACATGTCCATATCATGCCTCTTGACATGTTTTCAATCTTTGAGCCAGGTCAAGAGACATGATATGGACATGTTTTCAATCTAAGAGCCAGGTCAAGAGACATGATATGGACATGTTTTCAATCTAAGAGCCAAGTCAAGAGGCATGATATGGACATGTTTTCAATATTAGAGCCAGGTCAAGAGGCATGATATGGACATGTTTTCAATCTAAGAGCCAGGTATGATATGGATATGTTTTCAATATTAGAGCCAGGTCAAGAGGCATGATATGGACATGTTTTCAATCTTAGAGCCAGGTCAAGAGGCATTATATGGACATGTTTTCAATCTTAGAGCCAGGTCAAGAGGCATGATATGGACATGTTTTCAATCTTAGAGCCAGGTCAAGAGGCATGATATGGACATGTTTTCAATCTTAGAGCCAGGTATAGAGGCATGATATGGACATGTTTTCAATATTGGCTCTAATATTGAAAACATATCCATATCATACCTCTTGACCTGGCTCTAAGATTGAAAACATGTCCATATCATGTCTCTTGACCTGGCTCTAATATTGAAAACATGTCCATACCATGCCTCTTGACAAGGCTCTAAGATTGAAAACATGTCCATATCATGTCTCTTGACCTGGCTCTAAGATTGAAAACATGTCCATATCATGCCTCTTGACCTGGCTCTAAGATTGAAAACATGTCCATATCATGCCTCTTGACAAGGCTCTAAGATTGAAAACAGGTCCATATCATGCCTCTTGACCTTGCTGTATTGATTGAAAACATGTCCATGTCATGCCTCTTGAAATGGCTCTAAGATTGAAAACATGTCCATATTATGCGGCTTGATCAGTGGCTCTATTGAAAACCTGTCCATATCATGCCTCTTGACCTGGCTCTATTGAATACATGTCCATATCATGCCTCTTGACCTGGCTAATTTGTCCATTGAAAACATGTCCATATCATGCCTCTTGACCTGGCTCTGTTTGAAAACATGTCCGTATCATGCCTCTTGACCTGGCTATGATTGAAAACATGTCCATATCATGCCTCTTGACCTGGCTCTGATTGAAAACATGTCCATACCATGCCTCTTGACCTGGCTCTAAGATTGAAAACATGTCCATATCATGCCTCTTGACCTGGCTCTGATTGAAAACATGTCCATATCATGCCTCTTGACCTGGCTCTAATATTGAAAACATGTCCATATCATGCCTCTTGACCTGGCTCTAAGATTGAAAACATGTCCGTATCATGCCTCTTGACCTGGCTCTGATTGCAAACATGTCCATATCATGCCTCTTGACAAGGCTCTAAGATGGAAAACATGTCCATATCATGCCGCTTGATCAGTGGCTCTATTGAATACATGTCCATATCATGCCTCTTGACCTGGCTCTATTGAAAACATGTCCATATCATGCTCTTGACCGGCTCTTGATTGTAAACATGTCCATATCATGCCTCTTGACCTGGCTCTGATTGAAAACATGTCCATATCATGCCTCTTGACCTGGCTCTGATTGAAAACGTGTCCATATCATGCCTCTTGACAAGGCTCTAAGATTGAAAACATGTCCATAGCATGCCTCTTGACCTGGCTCTAAGATTGAAAACATGTCCATAGCATGCCTCTTGACCTGGCTCTAAGATTGAAAACATGTCCACATCATGCCTCTTGACCTGGCTCTATTGATTGAAAACATGTCCATATCATGCCTCTTGGCCTGGCTCTAAGATTGAAAACATGTCCATATCATGCCTCTTGACCTGGCTCTAAGATTGAAAACATGTCCACATGATGCCTTTTGACCTGGATCTATGATTGAAAACATATCCATATCATGCCTCTTGGCCTGGCTCAAAAATTGAAAACATGTCCATATCATGCCTCTTGACCTGGCTCTATGATTGAAAACATGTCCCTATCAATCCTCTTGACCTGGCTCTAAGAGTGAAAACATGTCCATATCATGCATCTTCGCCTGGCTCTAAGATTGAAAACATGTCCATATCATGCCTCTTGACCTGGCTCTAAGATTGAAAACATGTCCATATCATGCCTCTTGACCAGGGGCTCTATTGAAAACATGTCCATATCATGCCTTTTGCCCTGGCTTAAGATTGAAAACATGTCCATATCATGCCTCTTGACCTGGCTCTTAGATTGAAAACATGTCCATATCATGCCCCTTGACCTGGCTCTAAGATTGAAAACATGTCCATATCATGCCTTTTGCCCTGGCTTAAGATTGAAAACATGTCCATATCATGCCTCTTGACATGGCTCAGAGATTGAAAACATGTCCATATCATGCCTCTTGACCTGGCTCTAAGATTGAAAACATGTCCATATCATGCCTCTTGACCTGGCTCTAAGATTGAAAACATGTCCATATCATGCCTCTTGACCTGGCTCTAAGATTGAAAACATGTACATATCATGCCTCTTGACCTGGCTCTAATATTGAAAACATGTCCATATCATGCCTCTAAACCTGGCTCTAAGATTGAAAACATGTCCATAGCATGCCTCTTGACCTGGCTCTAAGATTGAAAACATGTCCATATCATGCCTCTTGACCTGGCTCTAAGATTGAAAACATGTCCATATCATGCCTCTTGACCTGGCTTTAAGATTGAAAACATGTCCATATCATGCCTCTTGACCTGGCTCTATTGATTGAAAACATGTCTATATCATGCGTCATGACCTGGCTCAAAGATTGAAAACATGTCCATATCATGCCTCTTGACCTGGCTCTAATATTGAAAACATGTCCATATCATGCCTCTTGACCTGGCTCTAAGATTGAAAACATGTCCATATCATGCCTCTTGACCTGGCTCTAAGATTGAAAACATGTCCATATCATGCCTCTTGACCTGGCTCTAAGATTGAAAACATGTCCATAGCATGCCTCTTGACCTGGCTCTAATATTGAAAACATGTCCATATCATGCCTCTTGACCTGGCTCAGAGATTGAAAACATGTCCATATCATGCCTCTTGACCTGGCTCTAAGATTGAAAACATGTCCATATCATGCCTCTTGACCTGGCTCTAAGATTGAAAACATGTCCATATCATGCCTCTTACCTGGCTCTAAGATTGAAAACAAGTACATATCATGCCTCTTGACCTGGCTCTAATATTGAAAACATGTCCATATCATGCCTCTTGACCTGGCTCTAAGATTGAAAACATGTCCATAGCATGCCTCTTGACCTGGCTCTAAGATTGAAAACATGTCCATATCATGCCTCTTGACCTGGCTCTAAGATTGAAAACATGTCCATATCATGCCTCTTGACCTGGCTTTAAGATTGAAAACATGTCCATATCATGCCTCTTGACCTGGCTCTATTGATTGAAAACATGTCTATATCATGCGTCATGACCTGGCTCAAAGATTGAAAACATGTCCATATCATGCCTCTTGACCTGGCTCTAATATTGTAAACATGTCCATATCATGCGTCATGACCTGGCTGTAAGATTGAAAACATGTCCATATCATGCCTCTTGACCTGGCTCTAATATTGAAAACATGTCCATATCATGCCTCTTGACCTGGCTCTAAGATTGAAAACATGTCCATATCATGCCTCTTGACCTGGCTCTAAGATTGAAAACATGTCCATATCATGTCTCTTGACCTGGCTCTAAGATTGAAAACATGTCCATATCATGCCTCTTGACCTGGCTCTAATATTGAAAACATGTCCACATCATGCCTTTTGACCTGGCTCTAAGATTGAAAACATGTCCATATCATGCCTCTTGACCTGGCTCTAAGATTGTAACACATGTCCATATCATGCCTTTTGACCTGGCTAATATGTCCATATCATGCTTCTTGACATGGCTCCACTAGAGCCAGGTCAAGAGGCATGAAATGGACATGTTTTCAATCTTCTTCATAATAAATAGTCTAAGATCAGCCCTCGGTGGCTTGAACTACTGCCATTGAAGTTCGACTGTATTTTGCAGTTCACGCATGGCATCCAGATAACATCTGTTGACAGCTGCTATGGAGGGGGAAGAGGGGGTGGGGTCAGGAGGAAAGACACCAGGTTCAAGTTCTGGGAAAAAGACGCAACAACAAAGCTTGGTCGAGGAACAGAAAAGACTGAACCGATTAGTCCAGGACCAGCGGCGTAGTGTTGGCAGAATACGAATCCCAGGCCAACTGGAGAGATGGACAAAAGTGAAAGAAGAGCATGGTCTGACATCACATGAGGATGTAGCCAGACTTTTGATGGACTCCTTGTGAGTATGATCGGAAGGACATAGGAGTAAAGAGCTTTTGTTATTTTGTTTGTTATAAATATTGGCTTCTTAACCCCTAAGCAGCTGAGAAAAAAAAAAGCATCTTGAAATGTTGTCTGCTAATGTTCGCTGAAATTTCTAGCAAACTTTTTAAAAATCCATGTATACGGACCAAAATTAGACTGCTCCTTAATATTGTTTGCAAATATGATTTTTAGCTCACCTGAGCACTTCATGGTGAGCTATTGTGATCGATCAATGTCCATCATGCATCATAAGCCGGCCCGGGAAAGTGTGGATAGGTAAACTGACCGGTTCAAAAATGACCTAAAGTGTTGACTGGGCTGTTAAACCCCAACCAAAAACACAACTACTCCTGTACCCTTGGGTCAAATTAATTCAATCTTCATAGGAATGCTGCTTTGGTGACCATCTACTAAATAGCTAAAACAGTTCTGCTCCCATGCGCAAAATGGCCGCCAGAGCTAAAATAGAAAAATGTCTTAAATTTTCTTCAAACCTGAACTCCTCCTTAACCCTTAGGCCTATTTGATTCAAACTTCACTGGAATGTTGCCTAGGTGACGCCCTACCAAAATAGCTAAAATCGATTTGCTGTGACAAACAAGATAGCCAGCAGTGCTAAGATAGAAGAAAAATCTTTAAACAACAACTCCTCATGTACCCCTCAGACAATTTCATTCAAACTTCATAGGAATGTTGCTCAGGTGACCCTCAACCATAATAGCTAAAACTGTTCTGCTCTGATTAGCAAAATGGCCGCCATAGCTAAAAATAGAAAAACATTGTAAATTTGCTTCAAACGCAGACTCCTCAACCATTGAGCCAATTTGATTCAAACTTCACAGGAATGTTACCTCTGTGACTCCCTACCAAAATAGCTAAAATCATTCCGCTCCAAGGTTGGCAAAAAGCCGGTCAATATGAGTATTGACCGGGCCAGTGGTTAAAACCGGTTTTAACCGGTCATTACTGGTCAATACTGGTCGATTGGTGGTCAATTCAATCACTGGAGTATATACCTCTGTCCTGTTGCTAAACTGGTCTTAAAAGCTTTCCCCCTATATCATGTACATGATGTTAGACTATGTTTTCATCACTGAACAAGACAAAATAGTTTTTATTAATAACAGTAATTATTTGAGGTATCTTTTATTTCATCCAAAGTCAAAAGACATCATTGCTGGTCAATTGACTCACTGAACTGTAGACAGACCTGTTCTTTTCAATCAAACAATCTTTATAATTATTCTTTTTTCCTTTATAGGTTAGATTGATTGTTCATATATTGATTTACAGGAATATGAATAAGCTGAATGTATCATGGATTTTAAAGGATTTATGAAAGGTCCTTTATTTATTAACCAAACAATATTTGAAGATTCACTGATGTCTTTGAATATTTAAAAGTATCTGCAACACCTGTAAATTGCTGTCAAAACAGACTAACCCATACCATTGCAGTGGGTGTGGCAAAGATCTAATTGCTAAATTGACCAATAACATGTCCCTAATAGGGGTATTATAAACTGACACCAGGCTTTATTCATAATGTGTGAAATTTTGATTTATATGCAATATAGACAGTATCTTAACATCAAGCTATTACTGAATGTGTCAAAAATGAATGAAACCTAAACACCCAATTTGGAACATGTTCACTATTTTGGAAGATAACAACAACCAAAAAAAAAAAAAACAGTGCAAGGTGTTGAAGTTAGTGCTAAGGTCTTAAGACTGATGAGTCATAGACAAAAATGCCCAGGGCTAAAAAAGCCAGAAAGTATTGCTAAGAGGCCACTTGAAGAAATAACATCTGAACCTGAAACTCTATCAAATGATCAGCCTCCAGCAAAGAGAGCAAAACTTCAAAATAGTTTCAGTAGCTTTGCTCTTTTTGACACTAAAATTATTCAATTGACCACTCAATATTTCAATCGACGAGTATTGACCACTTTGGGAGTATTGACCGGGACGGTTTTAACCAGTTAAAACCACCGGTTAAAACCGCCCCTGGTTTTGACCGCCCAACCTTGTTCCGCTCTGATGAACAAGATGGCTGCCAGAGCTAAAAATAGAAAAAATCTTCAAACAACAACTCCTCCTGTACCCCTCAGACAATTTCGTTCAAACTTCATAGGAATGTTGCTTAGATGACCCTCTAACAAAATAGCTAAAACGATTCAGCTCTGATGAGCAAAATGGCGGCCATAGCTAAAAATAGAAAAAGCATGGTAAATTTGCGTCAAACGCGAACTCTCCAAAATCCTTGGGCCAATTTGATTCAATTTTCACAAGAATGTTATGTAAGTGACTCCCTACCAAATTAGCTAAAATCGTTCCCCTTTGATGAACAAGATGGCTGCCAGAGCTAAAAACAGAAAAATGTAAATTTGCTTCAAACGCCAACTTCTCCTAAACCCTTGGGCCAATTCACAGGAATGTTGCCTAGGTGACTTCCTACCAAATTAGCTAAAATCGTTCTGCTCTAATGAACAAGATGGCCACAAGAGTTAAAAATAGAAAAAGATTGAAAATTTGCTAGGTGACACCATACCAAAATAGCTGAGATCATTCAGCTTGGACAAACAGCTAAAAATAGAATGCACTGGAGACAGTGACATTCAGGTGAGCAAATCGGGGCCCTCTGGGCCCACTTGTTTAAAGTAACTGGCAGACAACAAAACAGACGACAATTGTTGTATTGGCGTTTTATGGGTTAAGAAGTTAAGAACATCCTGAGGTGACAGTTTTGGTCTTAGTCAGGGGTTTCAATAATGTTTTTGGCATCTGGATTTCAAGGAATAGTAGGAGGGTGATTTTCTATGTTAAACCCCATCCAATTAATTAAAAGTATCCAGGGGATAATGTTTGAGAAGATGGGGAAAATCCCCACCTCTCCCCTCTTAATAAAACGCTTGCTTAGGTATATTTTTACAAATTTTAAAGTAGAGCTATAGTTCTTTCTGACAGCACAACATTGCAAATTATTGGTCTGCTGTACCATATTTTTAATTTTGGATATTTGGGCAGATAGGCATGAGCAAACATTATACCCGGTCACCCAGAAGTTAGATACTCTAAGCGGTTTACCAGTACTCGTGTGCGGTTCGGTTTCAGCTCTGCGTGGAAGCATCATGCAGCCTATCTATTTCTTCAAGCTCAGATGGGCTGGGCCGTAAGAAGTTGGTCACTGGCGCTTGAACATCAAACCTTGAATAAGTTGATCAAATACAATATACATCACCTGTATATCAGTAAACCTCAATGTGCGAAAAATTGAAAAATATCAATTTTATACTGATAGCTTGCTAATATGGACGACGGGCCTCCGTGGCCTAGTGGTTAAGAGCGCTGACTCTTAATCATTAGGTCTCTCACCGCTGTGGTTCGAGCCTCGCTCGGGTCACATGTGAGACGCCAAGTTCTGCAACGGAAGGGCAAGTGGTTTTTCTCCGGGTACTCCGGTTTTCGCCCACCTCTGATTAACGATCCGCTCGATATGAGTGAAATTATCTTGAAAGGGCCATAAAACCCAAACCAAAAAAAAAAAAAAATATATAAATATGGACATGGTCTTGAACTCTAAATTGGGTCAGCTTGCTTCGACACACTTTTTCCAAACTTAGACAAATTACTTTCCTTCAGCCTGACTATCGTTCAATAGTTGAGTGCTTGCTAAAACTAGGAATATAGGTCCGACTTCGAAAAACTCAACTGGAAATGAGAAAATTTTACATTATTTACTTTTTGCACAAATAAACATGCTTCAATTTGTTAGCAACATGTACTTCTGCTTTCTTTGCCCCCGCCCATAGGGGCTTGAAGAAATATATGGACTGCATGATGCTTCCACGCAGAGCTGAATCCCGCCCGCACACTAGTTCTGGTAAACCGCTTAGAGAATCTAAGCCTGTCCAGGAACCGCGGTGCGAGGCGGACCGTCCATGCTAATTAACCCTATTGGTTTCATTGGGCGACAGGGTTTGAGATGTCATTTCATCTCAATGTCAGGTAAAAGTCCCACAAAATTGGAAGCAATGTCTCCAAAATGACCTTTACAGTGTTGACGGGGACATTAAACCTCAAATCAAACAAAAAAACTTCTTCTTTCTAGTACTTTTGTTTTCGTGTATTGCTAAGAGTGATCTGATTGGACAGTGTTTTCTTGCAACATTTTCCCTCAAGTTAATTTTGAGACCTGTCAATCCATATTTTTCTTGAAAAAACAAAACAAAACAAAAAACACACTTTGAAGATGCCGTCTGCTAGTCTGATTAGCAGTCATAGGGTAAACTAAATCATTTGTATTTTTGCTTGTTGAACAGTGACAAGGTGCAAGGGATTGAAAATCACTGTATCCAGGTCAGCAATGATGTCATGGAAACCTTCGACGATTTCAAGGTCAAGGTCAGAATGAATGCAGATGAAATCCTCAAGTTTTTCCTGTCGCTAGGGGTGTTGCCAGGCAACAAGGCTATTGCTGTGGATAATGATGTAAAGAAGACGTTTGATATTCTGAAAACAAATCTGGCTCTGAACTCCACGCAGTTGATGAACTACTTGTTTGGTCTCCATGAAGGGTAACATCACAAAAACACGCCTATATAATTTTGACCCCCTTGAACCCCACTTTTATATAGTACAACTCAGGTTTACAGGGGTAAACCTTATTTTTCTTATTTCTGCTCTAAAATATAGATTGTGGGTACTCGTTAGAACCGCCTAGATGAGGCGGTTCTAACGAGTGCCCACAATCTATATTTTGAGCAGAAATAAGAAAAAAATCACAATTTTTATGCCCCCAACTTTGAAAAAGTTGGAGGGGCATATTGCTTCTGGTTCGTTCGTCCGTTCGTCCGTTCGTCTGTTCGTCCGTTCGTCCGTCCGTTACGCTTTTGATGCATAGCATAACTAAAGAACCGTGTATGCTAGGGTTTTGAAATTTCATATATGGATTCCTCATGGAAAATTAGCTGACACGTATTTTTTTTCTCGTCCGGATTATGCCCCCTTCAAGAGTTATTGCCCTTTGAAATTTTTTTAATAAAATCTTGTCAGCAAGATATCTCAAAAACTATTGGAGCTAAGGCCTTGAAAGTTGGTGATTATATTGGTGGTGATGAGTAGATGAACTGATTGACTTTTGACAAAATTCCGAAAAATACTTTGTGAGTTATGGCCCTTTGTCATTTTGGTAATTTGTGCCCATTGTAATGTATGCTAAAAGTGATGCATAGCACAACTTTAGAACCGTGTATTCTAGGGTTTTGAAATTTCATATATGGATTCCTCATGGAAAATTAGCTGACGCGTATTTTTTTTCTTGTCTGGATTATGCCCCTTTTAAGAGTTATTGCCCTTTGAAATTTTTTTAATAATATTTTGTCAGCAAGATATCTCAAAAACTATTGGAGCTAGAGCCTTGAAAGTTGGTGAATATATTGGTGGTGATGAGTAGATGAACTGATTAACTTTTGACAAAATTCCGAAAAATACTTTGTGAGTTATGGCCCTTTGTCATTTTGGTAATTTGTGCCCATTGTAATGTATGCTAAAAGTGATGCATAGCATATCTTTAGAACTGTGTTTGCTAGGGTTTTGAAATTTCATATATGGATTCCTCATGGAAAATTAGTTGACGCATATTTTTTTTCTTGTCCGGATTATGCCCCTTTTAAGAGTTATTGCCCTTTGAAATTTTTTTAATAAAATTTTGTCAGCAAGATATCTCAAAAACTATTGGAGCTAGAGCCTTGAAAGTTGGTGAATATATTAGTGGTGATGAGTAGATGAACTGATTAACTTATGACAAAATTCCGAAAAATACTTTGTGAGTTATGTCCCTTTGTCATTTTGGTAATTTGTGAAAAACATTGTCATCGTTCTAGCGCCTACATTTCTTCACCAATTTCAATATAACTTCACACAAATGTTCCTTATAAAAAAATCTCAAGCGAGTTCGACTTTCAAGGTCATGACCTCAAGGTCAAGGTCACTGTGGCTATTTTTAGAAAAACTTTGTCATCGCTCTAGCGCCTACATTTCTTCACTAATTTCAATATAACTTCACACAAATGTTCCTTATAAAAAAATCTCGAGCGAGTTCGACTTTCAAGGTCATGACCTCAAGGTCAAGGTCACTGTGGCTATTTTTAGAAAAACTTTGTCATCGGTCTAGCGCCTACATTTCTTCACCAATTTCAATATAACTTCACAAAAATGTTTCTTATGATAATATCTCAGCGAGTTCGACTTTCAAGGTCATGACCTCAAGGTCAAGGTCACTGTGGCTATTTTAAGAAAAACTTTGTCATCACTCTAGCGCCTACATTTCTTCATTGATTTCAATATAACTTCACACAAATGTGCCTTATGACTTTATCTTGAGCGAGGTCGACTTTCAAGGTCATGACATCAAGGTCAAGGTCACTGTGGTTATTTTTAGAAAAACTTTGTCATTGCTCTAGTGCCTACATTTCTTCACTGATTTCAATATAACTTCACACAAATGTTCCTTATGACAATATCTCGAGTGTGTTCGACTTTCAGGGTCATGACCTCAAATACAAGGTCACTGTAACTATTTTTAGAAAAATTTTGTCATCGCTCTAGCGCCTACATTTCTTCACCGATTTCAATATAACTTCACACAAATGTTCCTTATGACAATATCTCTAGCGAGTTTCACTTTCAAGGTCAAGGTCACTGTGGCTATTTTTAGAAAAACTTTGTCAATGCTCTAGCGCTTACATTTCTTCATTGATTTCATTATAACTTCACACAAATGTTCCTTATGACAATATCTCAAGCCATTTCAACTTTCAAGGTCAAGGTCACAATGGCTATTTTTAGAAAAACTTTGTCATCGCTCCAGCGCCTACATTTCTTCACTGATTTTAATATAACTTCACACAAATGATCCTTATGACAATACCTCGAAAGAGTGCGACTTTCAAGGTCAAGGTCACTGTGGCTATTTTTAGAAAAACTTTTTCATTGCTCTAGCGCTTACATTTTTTCACCAATTTCAAAATCGATTCACACAAATGTTCCTTATGACAATATCTGTAGCGAGTTCCACCTTCAAGGTCAAGGTCACTGTGGCTATTTTTAGAAAAACTTTGTCAATGCTCTAGCGCTTACATTTCTTCACCAATTTCAATATAACTTCACACAAATGCTCCTTAAGACAATATCTCGAGCGATTTCGACTTTCAAGGTCAAGGTCACTGTGGCTATTTTTAGAAAAACTTTGTCATCGCCCTAGCGACTACATTTCTTCACTGATTTCAATATAACTTCACACAAATTTCCCTTATGACAATACCTCGAGTGAGTTTGACTTTCAAGGTCAAGGTCACTGTGGCTATTTTTAGAAAAACTTTGACATGGCTCTAGCGCTTACATTTCTTCACCGATTTCAGTATAACTTCACACAAATGTTCCTTATGACAATATCTCGAACTTTTTCAACTTTCAAGGTCAAGGTCACTGTGGCTATTTTTTGAAAATCTTTGTCATCGCTCTAGTGCCTACATTTATTGATGGATGTTAATAGAACTTCACACAAATGTTTCTTATGGTAATATCTCGAGTTGCTTTGACTTTCAAGGTCATGACCTCAAGGTCAAGGTCACTATGGCTATTTTTAGAAAAACTTTGTCATTGCTCTACCACCTACATTTATGATTTTAATCTAACTTCACACAAAAGATGCTTATGATAATATCTTGAGCAAGATCTACTTCAATGCAAGTATCCATTTCTGACCTTGACATACATTTTATGGTTCACTGACTTTGTAAAATAGTGTGACAACCCTAACTTTCACCCTGATGTAAGAGTCTGTTTTTAAGAGTTTCATTGATGATACTTGGTACATGCTTGCAACTAGGAGTGAAATTTTTATGCAGGCGCTCATGTTTGACCTTGACCTAGATTTCATGGTTTGGTGACTTTGCGCCCCCACAGGCGCGACATAGCCTTCAGGGGAATTCTTGTTGTATGTTTTTGAGTCTTTAACAATATTTGTTGAATATTTTGCCATCTAAGGACAAGCAAAGGTTGGGGGCATTGTGTTTTACAAACACCATTTCTAGTTCATCTTAAAATGTTCGTTTTTTCGGTAGTAAAGTGTGCAATGTATTTGTATAGGCGTGTTTTTGTAATGGCATGGTTTCAATGTAATACACCACAAACTTGTCATAACACTATTGCCGTTGGTCTATGTAGCTCAGCCTGATGCTCATCTGACTGGTGATCATGAGGTATCGGGTTTAATTCTTGCCGCCTGCCGGTTCCACAACTTTCCCTCGTAGATATTGATAATGAAATCTTTAGAAATTTTAGTCATTCTCTCCGTTCTGCCGATTTAACACGTATCCTGCTGAATATATATTAAGCCACACCCATTAACTATCAGCCAGTCAGACTACTTTGATAAATTATATTCATTATATTCACATACTGCATAACAAACAGTGTAGATTCTGATCAGATGGCTTCTTCAGAAGCCACCGATCTGGATTTACACTGTTTGCAAAGGTAAGGGTTGTCTAGAATTAGGCCACACCCATTAACACTTTAACAGCTATCAGCCAGTCAGATAACTTGATATATTATATTCCCAAACCACATGACAGTGTAGATCCTGATCAAAAGGCTTCTTCAGTAGCCAAATGATCTGGATCTACACTGTTTGCAAGGGTAGGGGTTGTCGTGAATAGCAGGTTAAAGATTCTTTGAAAGCCATCTGAGCTGGATCTACACGTTTTGCAAAGGCAGTTGTTGTTGTGAACAGCAGGATATGGCTTCTTCAGAAGCCATCTGATCTGAATTTACACCGTTTGTAAACATAGGGGTTGTTGTGAACAGCAGGATAATATTTCTTTAGTTGCCGTCGGATCAGGATCTACACTGTTTGAAAAGGTAGGGGTTGTCATGGGATAGATTTTATAGTAAAGGGAACACAAACTCAGAAAATTGTTTCCCTTTGAAAAATAGCAGAAAAATCTGCCAGGGGTATCCATTCCCTTTAAAATGCTATTTTGACAGCTATGAAAGAACATTTAGATGAGGCGATTCTAATGAGTACACACACAGCATACCTTTATATCACATTAACAAGACCCTTTTAAACCCTTTATAGAGAAAACTGGGGTTTTCAGGGGTAAAAAAGTGTTTTTCTTATTTCTGCTTCAAGACATAGGTTGTTGGTACTCCTTAGAACCGCCTCAATGAGACCGTTCTAAAGAACACACAGAAACTATGTTTTGAGAATAAATAAGAAAAATATAGCACATTTTCATCCGAAAATGGACATTTTGGAGGTACGAAAGAATATAAGAATCTTATATGGGTGTGAGGGGTGGATAGAAAAATCCGTCCCGAGGGTCACTGTCCGGCATCACGAGGCTTGCCGAGTGATGCCGGACAGTGATCCCGAGGGACGGATTTTTCTATACACCCCTCACACCCATATAGGATTCTTTTTCTTGCATACCTTCCATTTCTATTGCAAAATTTTAATGCTGCTATCACTTCGGTAACCGACGTCCGCCATTTTGTGATAACACAACAGGAATGTTTAGTGACGTCACGCATGACGACGCCGCGCATGAGGTTGTAATCAACCAGTGTATTTATCAAGCACGCGATTATAATCGATTTTGGGGTCGGAACACCAGGGTCAGAACATAAATTTCTATCCCGGGGTAAAATCAAGGATTTCCTTGTCTGGTGTGCAGAATGTACTAGGTCACACAGGTATTTTACCATTCTGAAAAGAAGCATTATGTCTCCTTATAATTAAATGGTGCTATGAATATTAAGCTAAGAGGCACAGACTGCCCCCTGTCTCAAACAAGTTTACCTTGCTCAGAAGGTGGTTATTAAGCCATTAAAGTTTTTCTTTATAAAATACAGCGGAACTTTAATGGCTTTAAACTCTTCAGCACCATGAAAACTTATTCAAGACAATAATAGTTCGAGCTACTGAGCGTTACTAAAAGTCTCAAACCAGCAGGGATAAAATTGGGGTCTTCATATATCGGCAAGATAGTTGAAAATTTATTTATCCCTAAGGCTGCCACAATTAATCGTATAATCGATTAATCGATCGATATATTCCACTAAAATGATTATCATTTCTGATTTGCTTTTAATCGATTACTTGAAAGGTACATTTTACTACCCAAAGTTATGCCTAAAATAGCTGGATGAGTGGCAAACAGTGCAGACCCTGATGAGACGCCGCATTATGCGGCGTCTCATCTGGGTCTACACTGTTTGCTCAGGCCTGTCTGTTCGAATATACATATGGTCAAGTGCAACATATGGTAAGAGTCATGCTCAGACAGAAAACCAGACAGGTGAAATAATGACAAAAATCTTAGCGATTACTAATCGATTATCGATCGCAATGACAAGACTGATAATCGATTATCTTTTCAGCTCCGATTAGCCAGCCCTATTTATCCCTCACTATTTTTAGCTCCCCTCAAGAACGAGTTGCACAGTCATGATAAATGACCAATCAGTGTTCGAGCCATCAAAGCTCTACTCAGGCCTGGAAACTTTGTCTTCTCCCATTATGAGTAAAATTTTGAAGGACATGGAAAAATCTGATGTGTGTCTGAGTCTGACTGGTGATCAGGCGGATGCAGGTTCAATACCTGCTGGGGTCGGCAACATTCTGTCGTGGAGATTGATCATGAAATCTTTTCTACAGTCATTCTCCCTTCAGCTGATTCAAGAAGGGAATTTGTCAGTTTCTGGCAAAAGAATGTGCACTGTACTGGTTAACAGCTTACATATAAGCCTGCCCAGGAAAAGTGTGGATAGGTAAACTGACCAGCTTAAAAAATGACGTAAATAGTCTCGCCTGGACTGTTAAAATCCCAATACAAACAAACATGCAAAAATTTTGCCTAGTCCTTGCGTAATTTACCAAAATCTAAATGCCCTCACAGGGTTCAACATTAACTTTTTTAATAACTGAACAAGGTGGTCCTGTAACTTGGGATGCACTGGACCTATCTAAGTTCAACTGGACAGAAGAAATGATGAAAATCATACTAATGTGATACATCAGTTCTACATAAAGTCATCAGATTATTTCTATTATTTACGTAGTAAAACTACTGCAACGTACTGAACTCAAACCCGTTTTATGGTAAATGAGCTAAAAACATGGGTTTTTATGACTGTGGTGGCAGATTTTCAACTAGACCATACGGACCAGCCAGCCAGCCACTGACCTCACTAGACCGGACCAGCTTTTTTGACTAGACAATGTCCCTCGGTCTTGGGTTAATGTTGAACCCTGTCTCAGTCATGCAGGTCAAGTGAAATTTTGAAGAATTTTCCAATCGCGCTACTGTATACAGTATATCTTTGTATGAGCAGGTCTGGTATGAAGATGGCAGCACCAGCTCAGCTTGATACACAGCCCATGTGCCAGACTGTACGCCAAGCTGTCAGAGAGGAGATCAGCTCTTTAATTCAAGAAGGTTTGATACCAACTAGACAGTCAGAGTTCCAGTCTACCGTAACAAAAGATGGACTGGTTTTGATAAAGGAACAGTCTGCCTTAACAGGGGACAATCAGGCTGTTGTAACCAGGATGGTTCTTCCTGTGCAGACAGGGTACCAGACACCAGTGAAGACAGAAGAGCAGAACCAGGGAACCAGGCAGATGTCTGTTGCAAAGGTGAAGAGAGAACCATAATGATCCTAAGTATTGGGAGTATTGGAACAGATAGGCCTGAGCAAACAGTGCAGACCCAGATCAGACTGCTCCTGAAGGAGCAGTCTGATCTGGGTCTACACTGTTTGCTGTACCATCTGCCCTGTTTTGACTCCTAGCAGGATCGTGGAATAAATTTGTTAAAATTTAGGAGAATTACATGAAGTCCTAAAGGCGTCCCAATTTTTTGTCACACCTGCTTTGATCATGGCGGGATATAGGAGTTCAAATTTACTTCCATCCATTTGTTCCTAAAGGGGGTCTTTCATTTGTGCCCATGCATGTTTTTTCTTTAAACTTTGTATATTAATAACTCAGCATATACAACCTATAAAAATGTATTTAGTAAATTATATAAATCAAAGTAGGACTCAGGAGGCCACTCTAACTGACTCCCTCCATGAGCTGGTGTCTGTCTCTAAATAAGTGCATCTTAAATCTTATGTTTTATTTAGTTTCAAGATCTGTGAACTGGATTGAATGCAGAACTCCATAGGCATTCCTTTGATACTAAAACACCTTTTGAATTAATTAAAGTTTACATTTTCTGATAAAATAATTATCAAAAATCTCATTTTTTAATTAAAATTTTAAAAAATTATCAAAATTCAATCCCTCAGATAAAAATGTTCTAGTCTTTGTCAAGATTTCATTTTGCTAGGAAAACTTGCCATATGTATCTTCTTTAGCTATGCCAAATTTCATGAAAATCCGAAACCGGTAACAGTGTAGTTTTACACCTTTAATGGTTGTAAGTCGTTTCTGCAAAATTTACTATTTTATTGAAATCATCCAAGAACCTTACAAAAAGGCAATTCGTAACACTTACGTAATAAAAATGAGATTATACAAATCAAAATGAATACATATTGAGCTGATCTAGCTTAGAAACTATTAGAATATCAAGCATTTCTGATATTTTCCTTTCATTTATACACTATGATCTATCCAAAATAGTAGATAGTAAAACACTAAATCAATAGATATTCTAAACAACAAATTAGGCTTAACAACATATATTGCTTTTTTATTAGCAGCAAAATTATTGTGAAAATGTGCAACTTTATTTAATGACTTTGCATAAGTCATGCTACTCAAATAGGTGTAAGGCAAGGAGATCCATTATTTTCATTTCCATACCAAGCTGGTATGCAAGGACGCAATGGTCAGTGGTTTGTTGTTACTAGTAAAAATACACCTCAGCCTCGTTATAACACGGAACTCCGGGTCCAACCAACAGACCGTGTTAGTTAACCGAATCGTGTTATAAACGCCGACCGTATTAATTTTGTCACAGATCAACATTGACACAATGGTGATCAATAGTTTCCCAAACATGATGATGTGCGGTCCGGTTAATGACCGTATTTCCCGATTAAAATGTGTTTAGAACTAATCAATGGCAGTAAATACCATGGCCCATCAAGTCAAACAAGTCACTTTAATCGAAACCAGCTGATAAACCATGTTTTATATCCAGAAATTATCCGATCTGACAGCGAGTATGACGCCATTTTGATACCTGGTTCCCGGCTATCTTTGTTGTAACTGAGCGTCCGTAACCGTACCGAACTACAGTACCGTTAATACATTTCAATGGTGAAATTACCGGGTAGGGTTCGGAACCGGACAATGATCAACGCTTACAAGAAATTTGAATTACTTCCCTTGAAATGTCTAACCCTTAATATTTTAGCCATAATGGTGATTTTTAATGGCCCACATCGTCTTCGAATGAATTTTTTACCGCGAAAATCGATCTTGAATATGTTTTATCATTTGCTTTTAAGCGGGGAAAAAATTTGACTTTCTTTTACATGCAGCTCTAGAAAATGAGTTTTATTGCAGTTGACCGATCACATTGTCTGTATCGTTGTATAAAATTTCTGCTGAGCAGTGATCCTTAACAGAGCGTGATAAATATTTTTTCCCGTTGCGTAACTGAATTCTTTAATCTCTTTATCTCACTAAACCAACACTTCTGATTGTGCCGATGGCAGTTCATGTTTATCATGCGGGTCAAACTAAACAAGTTTATATACTGTGTATCCAACTCTGCGGGAGGCCTGCAATAAATATCAAAAAGGACCAGCATTAAAAACTGTGTTAGCTACCGTATTACCGCAGTCAAAAGTGAGAGGAAAATAAAGTTGTTGTGCTAAAAACCTGATACAATCCATGGATAAAATTTATAATTGTTGGTTGGGGAAAATTTGGGGTCCAAACCAAAACCGTGTTATATCCGAATTCGTGCTGTAACGAATCGTGCTATAACGAGGTCCGGGTGTAGTTCTGTTGATAAATTCATGGCCAGATTAAGCCTTAGATATACTGTCTTTATGAACGCTGGATTTTTATCCTAAGAAAAAAGTTACAGTAATTATTGGTTAGTATTTCCTAAAATCGAAATGTCACTGATATTGATATCACTGATGGATGAGGCGTAGAATATTTGGTGTAAACAAAGCTGTTCCTTGACCTAGAGAAATTTTGCTATTAGACAGGGAGAGAAACAGTTTCCTTCCTTATAGTACACATACATAAATTTGTCTCTTTTCTGCATTGGTATTGTAATTGTTGCAGGCTTTCAAGTAGTCCTACTTTTTCCTACTTTTCCTACTTTTTGGGTCTCTTCCTACTTTGTTCCTACTTTTTCCAGAAAAACTCCTACTTCTCCTACTTTTTTGATTTGTTCAAACTCCAAGATCCCAAATAAATAAATAAACACATTAAGCACTTAAAATGTAACATGTATCTCAAACTATTTGTAGAATGCATATTTTTACATGACATATGTACTGATGATCTTTGACATTCATCTGCTGTTTTCAGCTGTAGCACTAATTGGAATATGTTGATGTAAAGCAAAACTGCAATGACCATCTACAGTTTTGTCTTGTTGAACATGACAAGAATTTTTTCAGTCAGTAGTGTAGTGATGTTTTAACTTAATGACCAACTGTAGCTCCGTCTTGTTGAGAATGGTAGGAAATTCTCTCTACAGCAATGCTTTGATGCCCTAACTGCTGTGACAAACTGTTCTGTCTTGTTTAGCATTACAGAAATTCATTGCAGCAGTCAAGTGATGCCTTAACTGCAGTGACCAGCTATAACTCTGTCTTGTTAGTTGACAAACATTCACTTCAGCAGTGCAGTGATGCCTTAGCTGCAGTAACTAGCTTGAGCTTTGTCTTGTTTAGCATGACAAAATTCATTGCAACAATGCTTTGATGCCTCAGCTTTGGAGCTCTGTCTTGTTAAGCAAGGCAGGAGTTCATAGTAGCAGTGGTTTGATTTCTTAACTGGAGTGATCAGCTTGAGCTATGTTTTGGTAAGCATGCGAGGAATTCATTGCAGCAGTGCTTTGAGGCCTTAACTGACCAACAGTTAATAGCAGCAATGCTTTGATACCATGTCTTGGTTGCCCTTACTAGTGCTCTGTCTTGTTTGGCATGACAGGAGTTCATTGCAGCAATGTGACACCTTAACTGCAGTGATCAACTAGATCTCTGTAATTCACTTCAGCAGTGCTGTGATGCCTTAACTTTTAGCTTGATAGAAATTTATTGTAGCAGCCATGCTGTGATGCCCTAACTGTGGTTACCATCTAGAGCTATGTCTTGTTGAGTATGACATAAATACATTGCAGTAGTGCTCTGATGACTAAAATGCAGAGACCTACTGGAGCTCAGTCTTGTCGAGCAAGACGGAAATTCAGTGCAGCTATGCTGTGATGCCTTGACTGCAGTGATCAACTAGAGTACTGTCTTGAGCATGAAAGGGATACACTGCAGCAGTACAGTAATGCCTTAACTGCATTTACCCACTAGAGTCTTGTTAAGCATGGCACAATTTATTGCAGCACTTCTGTGGTGCCTTAACTGCGTTACCAACTAGAGCTCTGACTTTCTTAGCATGACAGAAATTCATTACAGCAGTGCTGCTTAAACTTGACTTGAATTCAGTGACCAACTAGCATTATTATGATAAGTATTAAAGTAATTCATTGTTGCCATGCTTTGCTGTCTTTAACTGCAATGACCATATAGAGTTTTGTCTTGTTGAGCATGAAAGGAATTCATTGCAGCAGTGCTGTGTTGCCTTAATTGATGTGGCCAAATAGAGCTGTGTCTTGTTTAGCATGACAGAAAACCATTGAAGCAGTGCTATGATGCCTTAACTGCAGTGAAAATTCTGAGACCCGTCTTATGGAGGATTACAGGAATTCAAAGCAGCAGTAATGCAATATCTTAACTGCAGTGATCGACCGACAGGAGATCTTTCTTGTCTAGCATGACAGAAATTCATTGCAGCAGTGCTGTGATGACTGGAGTGACCAACTAGAGCCCTGTCTTATTTAGCATGACAGAAATTCATTGCAGCAATGCTGTGATGGCCGAAGTGACCAACTAGAGCTCTGTC
The DNA here is from genome assembly GCA_963580285.1 of Lucinisca nassula. Taxonomy (NCBI): domain Eukaryota; kingdom Metazoa; phylum Mollusca; class Bivalvia; order Lucinida; family Lucinidae; genus Lucinisca; species Lucinisca nassula. The sequence goes on along the minus strand of OY757022.1, from coordinate 5,765,483 downwards.
TTGTTTAGCTGGACAGAAATTCATTGCAGTAGTGCTGTGATGTCTGGAGTGACCAACTAGAGCTCTTGTCTTATTTAGCATGACAGAAATTCATTGCAGCAATGCTGTGATGACTGAAGTGACCAACTAGAGCTCTGTCTTGTTTAGCATGACAGAAATTCATTGCAGCAATGCTGTGATGGCTGAAGTGACCAACTAGAGCTCTGTCTTTTTTAGCATGACAGAAATTCATTGCAGCTATTCTGTGATGACTGGAGGGACCAACTAGAGCTCTGTCTTGTTTAGCATGACAGAAATTCATTACAGCAATGCTGTGATGACTGAAGTGCCCAACTGGAGCTCTGTCCTGTTTAGCTTGACAGAAATTCATTGCAACAATGCTGTGATGACTGAAGTGACCAACTAGAGCCCTGTCCTGTTTAGCATGGCAGATATTCATTGCAGCAATACTTTAAAGCCTTGACTTGAGTGAGCAACTAAAATGCTGTCTTAGTTTGCATGACAAGAATTCATTGTAGCAGTGCAAAGGTGCCATCACCTGGACATCTTGTAGCTGATTCTTCTCACAAATGTAAATTTTCAAAATTCATTGATGCTTTTGAATTAATATTTTGACATAATGTCAATATCTAGGTACAGATAGATATCTGCCAGTGGCAAACTCTTGACAAAAGCATGGGCTGCAGTCATGAATAACTGTACTGGATGGGTTAGCCACTAACATTTTACAGGTGCCTGCTAACTTTGAGGTAAAACATTTGACTCAAATGCCATATAAAACTGCCCAAAACTGTTAAAATGTGAGTCATATGGAGGTATGTTCGTTTCCGTTAGCTCCTACTTTTTATATCAGGTTCCTACTTTTTTCCTACTTTTCTCCTACTTTTTGATATCTCAGGCTCCTACTTTTCTCCTACTTTTTCACCAGGAGTCACTTGAAAGCCTGTTGTTGACGTTTCTTTAGTGTCTTATTTTTTTCTATTTACTTTGTCAATATAGTGGTTAATTTATCGGAAGCGAGCTTTTAGTATTTTTTTCTGGTTGTAAAACTTTCAACCACTTCTTGAATGTTTCTGCTGAATGCAAGTTCACTGTTTTTTTTTTTTTAAGCACTGCTCTTGCTTGCTTTTTGTTCATTAATGATTACCAGAACATTTCTGTGCAATGTATCTCTCAGCTTAGAAAGAGCTTTGCAGTGTTTGGACAGAAAAAAGAATCACATTGTATTTACTGAAAATAATTTAAAATCCTTTAATTAATGTGATAACTACTCACAGGTTGAATAATTATTATCAACAGTTTAAATGCTTCTTGATATCTTACATAATGTGCTTTGTAATTACTGCAACAACTGCCGAGATAGGTAAATGAAGTGAAAGAGCTATACAAATATATAGACAACAAAATCATGATCACATAAGTTTTGGAACACTGACAAATGTACGACCATATGAATTCTAAAAGCTAATTCAAATGGCTTTGGAATACAGCTTCAGGAAGCCGTTTGATTTCGTTCATAGGGACTATACAAAAAAGATAGATTGGCTAGTGCCTATGCAGATACAAATTCTGAAAACTTAATGTCTGGGAAAAGTAATCTCAAGTGTGGTTGATTTTACCTAGAGTAAACCTTTCTTTTTAAATGGACAGTTAGGGTTAAATAAACAAACAACAGTTTGACTTGAGAGTCATTTATCTCGAGTCAGATAACAAATCTCACAAAATCTGAAGCAACATCTAAAGTGACTGGTATGTTGTTGATTTGAATGTTAAATCTAAACATCACCTTAGCACCATTACCAAATTAGACAAGAAAGACAGAAAGAAAACTGTGCACATTATTACATGGATGCGTTTGATGACGTTTGTCATCAAAACCTTTGCGGTATAGTTCTGTAGACAAAATATTTTGTTCCATAGGGGGCAAATTTACCGAAATGGATGTTTTGAAATAATACTTATTATTATGCTATGAACTATTTACGTAAACCATACTATACTTAAGCCATCCAAATTGAAAGCAATAGTAAAGTATTATTAAACAGCATGACCAAAACATGATAATCATATAATTTCACATTTTGCTGAATCAGGACTATCAGTATTCAGTGTGTTAAAACACAATGTTACCGGTCCTCAATTTCCATCAAAATTCATCAACATGTTCCTAAGATATGTGGATAGTTTTTATGCTGAAATGGTGTCTTGACAAAAATTGGAACACGGTTTAAATGCATATAAAATTTTAATGAATACAAAAATAGGAGCTGCGATATGGGGACACCATCAAAGAAAACTGAATGCCCAGCCACTATTACTAGACATATGAGGTAATTCATGGTATCAACTAACTCACCAATTATGGCTTTAATTCATAAAACATAGCAGGATTAGATATATGAAACTCCGAATACTGTATACAAGTTTATATGAGAGTACTCTCTGTTGTGATAGAGACTTCATCAAATATGCAATAAATTTACTACGGGAATATGATTTAAAAGTGAATGCATCGTAATTATAATGGTTATACCCAAGGCAATAATTGTGCATAATTTCATCAAAATCCAAGCGTGGGCAGAAACCAATGCAAATTTCCTATACCTTGAAAGACCCCCTTTGTCCTTCAACATTTGCGACCACCCTAGTGTCACCTAATGTTCAAGTCCATTTCTCAAGAACTATAAGAGCTTTATTAATGATATTTCGTACAGACTTGCATCTAGGGATGGCAACTTGAATGCATGCATCCACATTTGACCTTGACCTACATCTCATGGTTCACTGACTTTGGGAATTATGACCACCCTAGCGTTCACCCTAATGTTGAAGTCCATTTCTAACGGGCCTCTGTGGCCTAGTTGTTAAGAGCACTGACTCTTGATCATTAGGTCTCCCACCGCTGTGGTTTGAGCCTCCCTCGGGTCATATGTGAGACGGCAAGTTCTGCAACGGAAGGTCAGGTGTTTTTTCTCCTGGTATTCCGATTTTTGTCCACCTCTGATTAACGATTGGCTCGATATGAGTGAAGTAAACTTGAAAGGGCTGTAAAACCAAAACCAAAAAAGAAGTCCATTTCTCAAGAACTATAAGAGCTTAATTTATGAAGCTTGGTGCAGACCTGCATCTATAGATGACAGTTTTAATTATGCATCCCTATTTTGTCTTGACTAAATTTCATGGTTCACTGACTTTGTGAAATATTCCGGCCACCATAGCATTCACCCTAATGTTCAAGTCAGTTTCTCAAGAGTGAGTGAGTGTTTGAGTTTTACGCCCCACCAACAGCTTAGGTCATACAGAGACTGGACCTTGGTTTAAAGACTCATCGAAAGTCTGGAGAAGCCCGGGATTGCTCCTGCGACCCATGCAACATTCTTTAGTGGAGATTGATCATGAAATCTTTTCTACGGTCATTCTCTCCCACTGATTCAAGAAGAGCAGTTGTCAGTTTCTGGCGAAAGAATGTGCACTACTGATTAACCGCCTATATATATAAGCCTGCCCAGGAGAGTGTGGATAGGCAAACTGACTGGCTCAAAAATGAACTAGATAGGGTTGACTGGGCTGTTAAACTCCAATACAAACAAACTTGACTTCGTGAACTATTGTGTCAACCCTAGTGTTCACCCTGTCTTAAGGACTATAAGAGCTTCATTAATGATACTTGGTACAAGTTGCATCTAGAGATGACATCTTAAATGCAAGCATCCGGGTTTGACCTTGACCTATATTTCATGGTTCGTTGACTTTACACCCCTACAGGCGCAACATACATGTAATGTTCAGCGGAATTCTTGTTAGGAAGTTTTAGGTATGTGAGAATATTTTGTTCTGCTCATAAATATTTTTGTTTGATTAGAGGTTTAAATAATAAAAATAATAGCGTCCTGTTGAGAAGGTCTTAAGCCTGCACAGGTTAAGTGGTGAGAGTTTGACCGCCCACACATATAAGTCCTATCCAGGGCTTGGAGATGCCCCTGGGGTCAAAATTGGCCACATCAGAGCTCATCAGCTCCCGTAGACTTATAATGAAAGAAACTTCAAAAATCTTTTCTGAAACCATAATGCCCAGAGCTTAGATATTAAGAGTGTAGCAACGTCAAGTGGCCACCTACATAAATCCTGCCAATTATGCCCCTGGGATCCAAATTGGCCACACCCCAGGGATCTTTAGCTCCCATATACTTACAATTGGAAAAACTTAAAAAAATCTTCTTGTCTGAAACCACAGGGCCCTGAGCTTATATATATATAGCAAGTAGCAACGTCGAGTGGTCACCTACATAAATCCTGCCAACCATGCCCCAGGCGTCACTATTGGCCACACCCATGGGCCCATTTAGCTCCCATAGACTTGTAAAAAAAATCTTCAAAAATCTTCTCTGAAACCAAAGTCCCAGAGCTTAGATATTTAGTATGTAGCAACGTGAAATGGTCATCTTAAGAAATCCTGTCAACCGTGCCCCTTGGGCCAAAATTTGCCATGCCCATGGGCCCATTAGCTAATGGAAAAAAAACAAAAAAAAACACTTAAAATGTGAAAAAAAAAATTCAAAAATCTTCTTCTCTGAAACCATAAGACCCAGAACTTAGGTATTTAGTATGTGGCAATGTTGTTTGGTCGCCTACATGAATCCAGCCAAGCATGCCCCTGGGGTCCAAACTGGCCAAATCCTATGGCCCATTAACTCCCAATTCACTTATAATGGAAAAAAGCATCAAACATCTTTGAAACAAGAGTACAGACCATTAACTCCAATACACTTATAATGGAAAAAAGCATCAAACATCTTCTTTGAAACAAGAGTACAGACCTTAGATATTAAGTATATATAGCAACACAAAATGGTCGACTACATAAATGCCAACCATGCCCTTTGGGCCAAAATTGGCCAAGCCCCAAGGTTCATTAGTTCCTGGAAAAAATTTCAAAAATCTTCATCTCCAAAACCACAAGGCCCAGATTTTGTTTGAATTGAGGTTTTACGTCCCCATCAATACTGTATAGATCATTTTGGAGATGTTGCTTCCAATTTTGTGGAACCAATGACATCTCAAGCCCTGTTCCCCAATGAAACCAATAGGGTTTATGAGCATAGATGGACTAACTCACACCGCTTTGCCTGATCTTAAATATTTAGTATCAAGCAATGTTCAAGTGGTTTGTACACTAATGATTTTCTGGTACACAGGTGAGCGATATAGGGCCTCTTGCTTTTGTTTATTTTTTCTTCGTTGTTTTGGTTTGGTTTTTACGGCCCTTTCAAGATTTTTTCACTCATATCCAGCCGATCTTTAATCAGAGATAGGCGAGAGCTGGAGTACCCGGAGAAAAACCACCTGATCTTCCCTGGCAGAACTTGTCGTCTCAAATGTGACCCAAGCCAGGCTTGAACCACAGCGGTGAGGGACTTAATGATTAAGAGTCAGCATTCTTATCCACGAGGCCATTAAGGCCCATCCCATTTCGCATGGGAAACCCTAAAATAGGATAGTGGCAAATATCGTAGGCCCAGATCTGAAGCCATAAGTGGATGATTCCATTTGGCATTTAGTTCAGAAAGGTGATCAATATCCTGCTGAACTGAGTCAGCCTGATGTACACAACTACCCCTACTGTTGCAGACAATGTAGATCCTGATTGGATGGCTACCTTAGAAGCCATCCAATCAGGATCTTCACTGTTTATCATACAGCTTGTGAATTGAACAAATGCTATTATGCACTAAAACAAGTAATTATACCCCCGCAAACATAGTTTGAAGGGGGTATACTGGAATCAGCCTGTCGGTTGGTTGGTTTGTTGCTCGGTCGGGCGGGCGGTCTGTCTGCAAAATTTTGTCGGCTCAACTCCTCCTTCACTATCAGTCAGATTCAATTGATACTTGCCATAATTGTTCACCAGGAGGGATAGAAGTGCAAGACACAATTTTCACTAAAAGTTGTCCCATAATTACGCAGTTATGGCCCTTGATTTGCAAAAAAAGTGCGCTAAAACATTATCCGCTCAACTCCTCCTTCACTATCAGTCGGATTCAATTGATACTTTCCATGAGGGGTAGATGTGCAAGACGCAAATTTCACTAAAAGTTGTCCCATAATTACGGAGTTATGGCCCTTGATTTGCTAAAAAATGTGCTAAAAAACCTTGTCTGCTCAACTCCTTCACTATCAGTCAGATCCAATTGATACTTGCCATAATTGTTCACCAGGAGGGGTAGATGTGCAAGACGCAAATTTCACCAAAGTTTGTCCCATAATTACTGAGTTATGGCCCTTGATTTGCTAAAAAATGTGCTAAAAACCTTGTCTGCTCAACTCCTCCTTCATTATCAGTCGGATTCAATTGATACTTGCCATAATTGTTCACCAGGAGGGGTAGATGTGCATGACACAAATGTCACTAAAGTTTGTCCCATATTTACAAAGTTATGGCCCCTGAATCAATTGGAAACATACTTTCTTGACCCTGATTTGCTTGCAAACATCTTGTCCCCTGAACTCCTCCTTCACTATCAGTCGGATTCAATGGATACTTGGCATACTTATTCACTAGGATAAGTAGATGTTGCAAGACACAGATTTCAGGAGAATCTGTCCAACAATTATGGAGTTATTGCCCCTGAATGGACTTATGTTTGCTTTCTGTGTCAAGTATGAGGCGGGGGTATTAATCATCACCTTTAGTGATAGTTCCTCTAGTTCGATTGGTAAATAATTAGCAATGGATGCATTTATTCAGCAGGATAACAACTAAGCATGAATATTTTATATTCTCAGACCTGGTTGTCTGTGCAGGTCAGATTGTATATGCATCCCAACCCCATCCCTGTCCTTTACCTTTCGGTCAAGGTAACAGAAAAACATGTATCTGCCATCGACATTAACAGCTCATTCAACACTATTTAGGTCTTATTGAGCTGATCAGTTTGCCAGCAATTTACTTAATCTGCACTTCTTGACTCATTTGAGAGAACGACCCTAGAAAAGATGTTGAGATCAATCTCCATGAAAGAATATTGCAGACCCGGCATGTATCAAACCCTCAACCACCTTATCACCACTCAGATGTGCTAGAACTGAGTGCCCCCTCCATCCCCTGCCCATTGGGGCTTGAAGAAATAGATTGGGCTGCATTTCTTCCACGCAGAGCTGAAACCAACGGCACAGGAGTACTGGTAAACTGCTTAAGAGGGTCTAAGCCTGCCCAGGCAAAGTGGTGCGAGGTGGACCGTCCATATTTATAAACCTTATTGGTTTCATTGGGTGGCAGGGCTTGATACGTTTGTCGAATTGAGGTTTACTTTCCCCGTCAACACTATTTAGGTCATTTTGGAGACGGTGCTATCAATTTTGCTGGACTTTAACTAGACATTGAGATGAAATGACATCACAAGCTTTGCTGCCCAATGAAACAAACACATATGCATGGATGATCCGACTCGCACCACTTTTCCTGGGTAGGCTTAGACCTAAGCAGCTTACCAGTACTCATGTCGATTTCAGCTCAGTGTGGTAGCACCATGCAGCCCAATCTATTTTTCCAAGCCCCGATGGGTGGGGACCCTGGGGCTTGAGACATCATTTCATCCATGCATACAAACGCTTCTGGTCTGTTTGGGCACCAGGGCTTGAGATGTCATTTCATCTCAGTGCAGGCTAAATGTCCTACAAAGTTGGAAGCAAGGTCCACAAAATGACCTATTCAGTGTTGACGGGGAAATTTAAGAAATGAGCTGGCTATTTATTTGTGTTGACTAAAAAACAGTGGCGCTTTTGTTATTGACCAGTTGTAATGATGCTTCCTGTCTAACTTTGAGATAAGAGGTTGTCTTTGGAACGTTTGGAAATTATTGCTATAAATAAAAATAACTTCTAACAAAATTCTAACCACTTAAATGATAAAAGATAAAGAAGCTTTATTTAATGTTGCATAATTATTAGAAACAAGTAACATAACCTCTATAGAGCTTTTATTGGGACAAACAGTATCCGTTAACAAATACTTACCTGCCTTCATTTATCTTCTAAATCCTAACCAAAATAAAACAAAAGAGTCTAAAAGGATTTTGTTTTTGAAAAGAAAACATTCTGAGAATTGAGATCCTTCAAGTGAACAGTCCCTGATACAGTGGCTTCAAGATTATCATAATCGGCTGGCTGGGGATTCCAGTCTATTTGGCTACAAAGGTATTAGTGTTATTTAAAAAAATATGCTGTCATGATTTAGTTAATATTTTGTTTGTTTGAATTGAGGTTTTACGTTCCTGTCAACAGTATTTAGGTCATTTTTGAGACATTACTTCCATTTTTGTGGGCTTTCTACCTGACAATGAGATGAAATGACATCTCAAGCCCTTCAACCCTCAAAAAAACCCAAAAGGGTTTATATGTAGGGCTGTTCCAGCTCACACCACTTTGCCTGGGCAGGCTAAGACCCTCTGAGCTGTTTACAGTACTCAACTGCGGTCTGTTTTGGCTCTGCATGGAAGCATCATGCAGCCCAATCTATTTCCGGATGGTTAATATAATTTCTGTAGTCACTAAAATGGAATTTGACAATTTCTTTTATTTCAATATTTAAAGGTAAATGCTCTACCTAGTACAAGGCCTGTAGGTTATGAAGTGGTGACAAAAGAAAATGGTCTGACTGTCATTACCGAGGATGGGTACCAGTCACAGCCTGGGAACCAGGGAATGGAGAGTTCCAGAGAAGGAGGTAATGGTAACCATATATGAGCAGTAAAAGTCAGGAATATATTTCATGTGAGATTTTGAGAGATTTGCTGGTTTTGGGTTTTTTATGCCCCTGCTACCAAGTGGTTTTGCCCTTGTCCTTACATTTATAAGTCTGTCTGTACATCACACTTTATAGTACTATTTTCGTCTCCACAACTCCTCCTACAGTATTTGATGCAGGACATTGAAACTTGCAACACAGTTCAGACATGCACTGAACATATGCATAAAGGAAACAGGATTCTGATCCAGCCACTTATTGCAGTATTATGTCTCCTTCAACGACTTAAACATTTTTGGCCATATGTGTAGCATAGGAGATTAAATTGTACTGGTTGTTTCTCCACAACTCCTCCTACAGTATTTGATGCAGGACATTGAAACTTGCAACATAGTTCAAACATGCATTGAACATGTGCAGAAAGAGAATGATTCTGATCCAGCCCCTGGTTGCAGAATTATGTCCCCTTGAAGGACTTAAACATTTTGGCCATATGTTTCTTGGAGAATGTTGCAGTTTCTAGTTTACTTAGAATGTGTGCCTGTCAGCTGCATATGTCAAAGAAATTAATCATCTTATCTAGTGAGGCATAAGGCGAGGTCATTCATCACTTTTAGTGATTGTCTGGTTTTTTGCCCAAGATCTCACTGAAAGGGCTAATTTGGAGAAAAACCTCCTAGCAAAATGTAATTAACCCATATCTTGCTGAATATTCATTTAAGCCACACCCTTTTCTGTCTATCAACCAATCAAATTTCTTGATGTAATTTATTGCTACAAATTCATAAGCTGAATGCCAAACAGTGCAGATCCTGATCAGATGGCTTCTTCAGAAGCCATCTGATCTGGATCTACACTGTTTGCAAAGATAGGGGTTGTCGTGAACAGCAAGATAAGGGTTAAGATGGAGATTTTGCTAAAATATCTCTGACATTGAAAATTCAAAAAATTTCTCACCAGTTTTGGCTGAATGAGATACTGTCTCCCATTTTTTCTGGACCAGAATTATCACTGAAAACTCCCAATATTTAACCCATTTTGCACCAAATGGAATCTTCCTGCTTATATGTAGCAGGAGTTCATTTCAAAACTTAGGGGTGTTAGGTTGTGTTTTCTTCTAAATTTATTTTGAACTTTTAGCAAACAGTGGAGGCCCTGGTCAGAAGCTGCATTCTGCGGTATCTGATCTGGGCTTGCACTGCTTGGCAGGGTACCCGTTTTAGTGTTTCTGGTTCTTAATGGGTTAAATCACCTTTGGGGTTGTTCATAACTGGTCTATGAGACCACTTTGGAACAGTCCAAAGGTAGTCTATTAGACCACTTTTGAATCGTCCCGAAGGTGGTCTCTTAATGAAAGACACTGGATATAGAAAACACAAAGAAAACACAAAGACAAAAGAACTGAAACCTACCTATGCTTCTATCTATCCTTCCTACTTCTAGTACGTCTTAATCTCTGTCAGAAGGGGGAGGACATCAGATATGAACATTTCTGTCAACATTTGTCACAATGCTGTGTGTGTGTGAATTCGGGTTTAACGTCGCTTTCAACAAATTTTCAGTCATATCACGACGGTGTCTGGTTGCAACAGGGAGCTCAATGCTCACTTTTATAGTGCTGCCTCACTGAAGTGTCATGTCCCAGACACGTTACATGATACCACACCCAGTCACATTATCCTGACACTGGGTCGACCAGTCCTAGCTCTACCCCGTAAATCTGAGTGCCAAGCGAGGAGCAGCTAGCACCATTCTTAACGACTTTGGTATGTCCCAGCCCAGGATGGAACCCATGACCTCCCGTTCCTCGGAGCGGACACTCTACCAACTGAGCTATCGGGGCCGGTTTGTCACAATGCTAGTGTCAAACCTAATGTCATTGTTAGCCTGCACAGGCATGGCATAGACGTTGGCAAAATTGTTATTAGAAATTACATTTCCAATTTCAGTACCTTCCCCATCAAATCCGTCTTTGAGCTTTGAGTCAGGCAGTAAAAGACGCTCCAGGAAGTCACAGCCTCAGAGAGTTGTTGTCGAAGCAGAAGACACTGTTGTTGACCTTGATGCAGACGTCATGGAAGATGACGAGTCTGACCTTCAACTTGTGAATGCCATCAATGGGGAAAATCTCAAACCACAACTTATAGATAAACCAAATGGTAAGAAGATAGCTCCAGAAAAAGAGAAGTAACGAAAATTATTAAAAGATAATTTTCCTTTTTAGCTTGCCAATCTGCCCAGTTTTCAGCGGGCGGGTTCGAGTCATATTTAATGACCAAAATTTTAATGATACATTATCTAACTTAATATTCCTTATTATTAATTGATTATTCTATATTACACAAGGTCAACCAATATTCCCAAATCATAAATGATGTTTTCAATTGCGTCAATAAAATTGTCATTAATCAAGTAATTTCGTATTGACCCAGTTACAGGTCCTCGGTCAGCTGTATTGGCCTCGGCCTTCGGCCTCGTGCCAATACAACAGACCTCGGACCTGTAACTGGGCCAATACGAAATTATTTGATTAATAACATTATAGTATTGGGACAGATAGGCATAAGCAAACAGTACAGACCCAGATCAGACTGATCAGGGTCTACACTTCACCATTCCGTTTGCACCTTTAGACTCCTTGCAGGATCGTGAAACAAATTTGTTGAAATAAAGGAAAATTACAGCAAGTCCTCAGGGTGTCTGAATTTATAGAATATTTACGGTAACTGTTGTTAACTATAGTTTTGAACACTGGCCAAGGATCCTTGTCGGGGCAAGGCCCCTGGCTCTGTGTTTGGACTCTGATGCATCCCTAGTGCTAAGAATGCAGATGCAGATTAGGGTGGGTTGTTCAAAGTCAAGTTAGATTAACAAATTCTTTAGTGGTCCAAATGATAGCTGACCCCACAATTACCGTAAAAATCCTAAAAATTCAGACACTTAAGGTCTTGCTGTAATACCCCTAAATTTTTGACATTTGTTTCATGGTCCAGTAAGGAGCCCAAAAGGTGGACAGAATGACAAACAGTGCAGACCCTGATCAGACTGCTCCAAGGAGCAGTCTGATCAGGTTCTACACTGTTTGCTTATGCCTATTTGTCCGAATATTTAGGATCATTATGGTGCAATATGTGCTTCACAGATATTATTGATAAAAAAATGTGAGTAGCTTCTGCATATATACTCACATTATATCATCAACAATATAATCATTTATGCCATCATATTGAATCCTGGGGGTCGCAGGATCGATCCAGGGCTACTCAAGACTTTCGAATGAGTCTTTAAACTGAAGTCTCTTCTCCCTATGACCTTAGCTGTTGGTGAGATGTAAAACTCGAACACTTACTCGTCATATTCAATCATAAAAGTTTGAACGATATGTAAACTAATGAAATCCTTTAACTGATACAAGAAGGGCAGTTGTTGTGCAATGTACTGATTAACTGCTTATTATACCTCCGGCATATGAAGTATGCTATGGGGGTATAATGTTTTCACCCTGCAGTTCATCCATCCATCTGTCCATCTGTGTCTGTCTGTCCATCCATCCATCCATCTGTGTCTGTCTGTCCATCCATCTGTCCAGTTGTCTGTCCATCCGTTAACATATTGGTTAAAGTTTTGCATCAAAGTTTCTTTCTAACAGATTATATCTTCTGAACCCTTTGATAGATGTAGTTGATACTTACACTGAAGTTACATACTGGTCAAAAGATATCATTGATGGTCCCACCCCCTACAGTGACCTTGAGGTCAAGGTCACAGACTTAGAAATTTTACATTTGGTTAAAGTTTTATGACAAAGTTTATAGATGCCTGTATGTTCTAAACTCTAAAACAAATTCAGTTGATACTTGCATCAAGTTTGCATACCTGTCCAAAGATTTCATTGATGCATACCCAACCCTGCTGCTTCAGTAACATTGATGCCCCCACCCCTTCAGTAACTTTGATGCCCTCACTCCCTTGGTCCATTTAGAAATTTTATGTTTAGTTTAGCTTTTACAAGCACATTTATAGCTTCTTATAGCTTCTTGACATCTTCATTCATATTACATACAAGCTCAAAAGATATATCAGAGGGTGGCCCTGGCCAGGGGTATACGTGACCCACTGGTTGCTTTCTCTAGTATATAAACTTTCACAGGATAAGTGTGGTTAAGTGAACTGACCAGCTCAATATGGCCTTAACAGTGTTGACAGGGCCATTAAACTCCAAACAAAACTAATGACAGCGTTAGTTTTAAACAACTGGGCCCAGGCTATAGAAGGGAAATTATCATTGATGATCATCACACATGCCATTTTGTGCCTTTAACCCAATATGACAATGGAATATTGCACCTCGTGAGTTTGGACCGGTCCCTTTCCAATTAAAGGAGTGTCTGGTTTGTTTTGTGTGTGGTAAGTTTTACAAAAAGCTACATACCTTAAGCAAACCATGTAGGCTCAGATCAGATGCCGCATTCTACAGCATCTGATCTGGGTCTATACTGCCAGTGTCAAAAAATGGTCGCTAAGCAAATATGAGTTAAATATACTTTAGTACAGGCCTCTGTGGCCTAATGGAGAAGAACGCTGCCTCTTTATCGTCAGGTTTCTCGCTGCTGCAGTTCCCGCCTCAGTTGGGCCACATGTGAGATGCCAAGTTCTGCAATGGAAGGTCAGTTGGTTTTTCTCCAGACCCACCTCTGATTAATGATAGGCTCAAAATAAGTGAAATAATCTCAAAAGATCTGTAAAACCCAAAACAAAAATATGCTTCAGTGCATCACATAACCGGCCCCTGCTCATCGGGGCTTGAAGAAATGGATGGACTGCATGATACTTCCACGCAGGGCTGAAACTGACCCGTGCACGAGTACTGGTAAACCACTTAGAGTATCTAAACCTGCCCAGGCAAAGCCGTACGAGTCTGACTGCCCATGCTTATAAACCCTATTGCTTTCATTGGGTAGAAGCCTCCGTGGTGCAGTGGATACGCTACTCGCCTTGTAAACCAGGGATCGCAGGATCGATCCCGGGCTTCTCCAGACTTTCGGATGAGTCTTTAAACCGAGGTCCCGTCTCCGTATGACCTTAGCTGTTGGTGGGACGTAAAACTAAAACTCACTCACTCACTTTCATTGGGCGCCAGGACTTGAGATGTCATTATATCTCAATGTCTGGTAAAAGGCCCACAAAATTTGAAGCAATGTTTCCAAAATGACATATACAGTGTTGATGGGGACGTTAAACCTCAAATCATATCACAGGACCCAATAATACCATATTATACCCATCTTAAATGGGACATGGCAAGACCAGGTCAGACTCGACTGAAAGCAGCTTCTGATCAGAGTCTACACTGTTGGCACAAAGTTCAGTCATTTTGTAATGCATTTCTACAAATTATTGAATCTGAAACCCCTAAATTTGAAATGGACTCTGCCATATATGAGGAGGAAGGCTCCATTCAGTCCAAAATGGGTTAATCATGTAATGTCTTTTGCAGGAACAAGCAGTGCCGACAACACCCCTGTAAGCACTCCATCACAGTATGAATATGTACTGAACGTGAAACCGAAAAATGACACCAACAACTTTACTGGTGTAATGGAAACGAGCACCATTAACCCGTCTTCTCTACAAAACCCGAATGATTCAACAGACATGGCTGATGACTCAACAATGTGCTACAATTCCCCAGAAGATATAAATTCTAATTCAGCAAATTTTTTCTGTCCGTTCTGTACCTATCGTACACCGATCATTGCGCGTTTAAAACGTCATATGACTCTTCACACCGGGAAGGTTTATAAATGTACAAAGTGTGAGAAAAGTTACACGGAAGAATACAAATTGCGTGAACATTTCAAAATCAAGCATGAAAAAAGTGTTCATTTTGTGTGCGAGCAGTGTCGGCGAGATTTTACTTCCAAAGGGGGACTGAAGTATCACATGAAAACGATGCATCGGAGGGAATTTGAACATTGGTGTGACGCGTGCTGTAAAGGCTTCAAAGACCCACACACCTATGAGACACACATAGAAATAAAGCATAATAGACCGCAGTCTCATACCTGTAGCAGCTGTTCCAATACCTTCAAGAGTGCCGCCAATCTCTCCATGCATAAAAAAGCTTGTAATAGGATTCATGAGAAGAAAGCCAATGGAATTGACAAAAAGGAAACAAATTTCTTTAATCGCTTCCCGTGTGAGATATGCACACAGAGATTTTCAACATTTCACGATCTTAAGGATCATTCGAATTCTGTTCACAGCGACGTTTCTCCGTACCGTTGCTCTTGTGGTTTAGAATTTAAATTGCGGGCATCGTATAATGGACATCGACATAACTGCAGGGTAGCTATTTCTCTAGAAAATGAGGCTAAAGCCACAAGCAAAAGTTCAAACGATGGTTCAAAAAGTGTTGCTGTTGTCAATGTTGAAAGCTTGAAAGGAAAATTTGAAGCAAAGTCTCTAGACTTTGGAAACCAAACATCTAGTCCATCATCTCGGAATGAAAATGACTCGCCAAATTCTTGTTCAAAATCCAAAACCTCTGGAACTCGAGTTTCTGATGACGGTTTTACTTCAATACAGGTAACGAATCTAGAGTCCGGGGAACAGTTCATGCTAACAGAAAAGGAAAAAGCGAGTTCTGCTGAATCTGAACAGGAGAAACAAGAAGAAAGTGATGATGAGAAACTATTCATTGATCTCATGACACAGTCACCAGACATTTCCACCATGTATTGCTGTGAATTTTGTGATTACAAAACACCAAAGCTCTCGCACATCAAAAGACATAAACTGATCCACACCGGGAAGAAATACAAATGTGACAAATGTCCCAAAAGCTTCAATGAGAAAAATAAGCTTAAAGTTCACATGAACTCCAAACACAAAGGTCATGCCAAATATAAATGCGAAGTTTGCTTTCGGACTTTTTCATCAAAAGGCGGAATAGTGTACCACCAGCAGACAAAGCATAACAACACACACAAGTACCGCTGTGAAGTCTGCGAAAAAGGCTTCAATCAACTGCAGCACTACTTGGGACATAAGAACACGCACAGTGGAATACGTCCCCATGTTTGCGAGATTTGCAATCAGGGTTTTTCCTACCCATCTGTTCTTGTTGCCCACAGGAAGATATGCAAAGGAAAAAAGGAAGAATCTGCCATGGAGGAAATGAAATTCCATCCGTGTAGCGAGTGCGGAGAAAAATTCATTATGCAAGATAACTTGGAAGAACACATCAAGAAAGAGCACGGCCAGGATAGTGTTGATGTTAGCTCAGTTTTATGCGACTGTGGCGTTGTATTTACGGGGGATGCACTTCATAAGCACAAACCAACATGCACTGGGGCAACAGTGTCGCAGATGTTTGTCAAAGCTTCCGCTGATAATGATGTTGCCATGGAAACTGGAGATGAAAGTTCCGATTTCAAGCAGATGTCGCCGGAAAAGTTCAGTTTGATTGTTAGTCAGCCTGTGTTCCCAACATGATTTATTTTGCAATTTTGTTGATTGTGTAGAAATCGGCCCAAAATTATATAAAGGGTATTAGGTTTTCACTGCTAAAGTCTACCTGACTATCACCAATTTGTGATGGTTATTTGTAGAAAATAGCCACGTTGAATGTTTTGTAAGAGAGTTATCTTTGGAATCTGGACTGGTCTCATGTGCTAGGTTTTGCAAACAATGTAGACCCCGATCAGATGCTGCAGTATGTTTCCAATACAGGTTTGTAAAGGTTATACAAGTGTGTCTCATCATTCAAGATCTTTTTTACCAGCCTACACTCAGAGACAATCGACCCATCAGTGTTTTGATTTTCTGACACTTAAAACAACAGGCAAAAGACATTGGATGATGTAAATGCTTGTGTTTATCTATCTTCTAATGAAGATAACACAGCCTCGAGATATACAGTATTTTTTCACACTTTCAAAACTAGCATTTTTTTAGGAGAAAATGTTAAATTATTCTTATTCTGCTGCAAACTTTGGTTGTGGGTACTCATTAGAACCGCCTCAATGCCTCATCTGATTGAGGCGGTTCTAACATGTACCCACAGTCTATGTTTGTGAGTTTGTGAGGCAAACATAGGCTGTGGGTACTCATTAGAATCACCTCATTGCCTCGTCTCCATGAGGTTGATCTGACTATTACCCAAAGTCTGTGTGAGGTAAACATAGGTTGTGGGTACTTGTTAGAACCACCTCACTGAGATGAGGTCATTCGAATGAGTACCAACAGTCTGTGTGAGACAAACATAGGTTGTGGGTACTCAGTAGAACCGCCTCATTGAGGCGGTTCTACCAAGTACCCACAGCCTGTTTTTCTGCCAGAATAAAGAAAAATATATAAATCCTTGTAAAAACTACTTTTCTCTATATAACAAGGGTTGCTCAATACACAGACTAGGTGACATGGTCATAGCCACATATTACTACTCCTTTCTGCGCAAAACATGTGGGTACTCATTAGAAGCGCCTCGGCAAGGCACTTCTTATGAGTTACCACAACATAATTTTATGTTTTCATGCAGAAATTAGACGAATATCAATACTTTCCGGATGAAAAAAGTGCTGTATCTGGGCTATGCAAACATTGCAGACCCAAATCAGACCCTACAGAAAACAGCTTCTGATCTGGGCCTACAATGTTTGCGAAAAGTTCAGCCATTTTCCAAATTTATTTCGAATAGTATAACATGACACCCCTAAATTTTGAAATGGACTCCTATAAAATGTGGAAGATGGCATTTAGTACAAAATGGGTCCATAAAAATTCAAGGAGTTAAAAATGTCATCTGCTCAACTTGTGCTTGGTGTTTTAAGTGTTAGCAGCAAGAATTCCAGAGGTTTAGCTGAACAGATTGAGCAAGTATTAGATTATTTCAAAACTCGTGTGTTCGCCCTGAAAATACATATGGGTACTCATTATCCCAAGAAAGAAGAGTAAAAGTTGAGAGTACGGTAATGATCCTAAATATTGGGACAGATAGGCCAAAGCAAACATTGCAGACCCAGATCAGACTGCTCCTGAAGTCTGATCAGGGTCTACACTGTTTGCCATTCCATCTGCACCTTTTGGACTCCTTGCTGGATCGTGGAACAAATTAGTCAGAATTTTAGGAGAATTACAACCAGTCCTTAATGTGTCCGAATTTTTAGCTCGGCTGTTTTCCAAGAAAACGAAGAGGTATTGTCATAGCTCTGGTGTTGTCGTCGTCGTGCAAAAACTTGGACATTTTGTAATATCTCTGTCATTACTGAACATATTTACTTGAAACTTGGACTAGTTGTTCATTATGAAAAGGGAAACTCAAACCAATAGGTGAGGTAACCCTCAAAATATTTTTGGCACAGTTATGCACAGTTATGCCCCTTTTTCGACATAGAATTTTTGTTTAACTAAAAGGAACTGCAGCCGAGCGTTGGCACCCGCATGCGGTGCTCTTGTTAGGATTAACGGTTGTCCACTTGCTGGAGTTTCCATTTTATCTGAAATCCATCAAAATGTGCTTTATCTGTTTTGGTAGTCTAAACATTTTCTTAGACAGCCGCAAGGTCTTGCCGTGGCAAAATGTTTGTTCAATGGCAGCTGCTTTGTTGTAATCAGATGATAAAAATGTGTGTTTTAGGGCTGACATTGTGAAAATGGCAGCTGAAATTTAGAAGTGTGTAGAAGATGTTTTTCATGCCCTCGCCATTTGATGAATGGTGAAATGGCACATAATGTTACCTCTGTCCGTCCGCATCCATGTTTGTGTCCGTGTCAGAGATGGAGTTAGGAATCTGTGTTTTAAGTTTTCTTAACCCTTATCTTGCTCTTCACGACAACCCCTATCTTTGCAAACAGTGTAGATCCAGATCAGATGGCTTCTGTAGAAGCCATCTGATCAGTATCTACACTGTTTGACATTCAGTTTATGAATTTGTAGGAATAAATTACATCAAGTAATTTGATTGGTTCAAAGGGAGAAATGGGTGTGGCTTAAATGAATATTCAGCAAGAGAAGGGTTAATTGTGCTACAAGGTCAGGGCACATTTCCTTTGGATACATAACTGCATGTAGTTGGAAAGATGATTGATATTGGGTTACAGTTGTTAAAATGTACATTTTAATTAGCTTGTTTGCTGAGTAGCATGATGCATCGAGGAGCAAGCTTGCTTTTATCACTTAATGCACCAATCACAGATCAGCATACAACATTTGACACTACAGGGAAGATTCGAGTGTCTCCGCACATGCAAAATTTGCAAGTGACACTTACAAAATCTTAACCTAATTCACTAGACACTCCTGCGAGTAACTTGCATGTCCCCTGCATACTACTCGTAAAATTGATCACAAAAGGAGTATTAGACGCTTATGACCCATATTTGTACATTTAATGTACAATTTATCATTTGTACTTATTTGGTTCTTCAAATGATGGAGTTACATACAAGAATAATTTTTTGGGGACAAAAACTGCAAAATTGAAATTTTATTTTTTAACCCTTGTTCTGCAGAGCCCAGATATGCCTTATCTTTGAAACAATGTAGATCCAGATCAGATGGCTTCTGAAGAAGCCATGTGATCAGGATCTACATTTTCATTCAGATTGTGAATTTGTTGCAATAATTTGCATCAAGTAATCTGATAGGTTGATAATCGGAAGTGGGTGTGGCAGATTAAAATATTCAGCAGTGCAAGGGTTAAAACAGAAACTCTTAATGAGTACCCACAATCTATATTTTAGAGCAGAAATAAGTGAAAAAGGGTTAGACCCTGTAAAGCCCAGTTTTACTATATATATATAAAAGTGGGGTTCAAGGGGGTCAAAATTATATAGGCGTGTTTTCGTGATGTCTATTTTTTTTTCTTATTTTCAGAGAAAAAAGGCTTGACATTTCTCGTGTACTTTCTGCCTAGGCATATAATCCACATCAAATGTCAAGCTTATTTTTTTTCTGAAAAACAATAAAGCTAACAGTTGTCAGCTGAAGTTGTGGTTGCCACCCTTTGTTTGTATGTTTGATTTGAGGTTTAACATCCCTATCAACACTGTAAAGATCATTTTGGAGACATTGCTTCAAATTTTGTGGGACTTTTACCCGACATTGAGATGAAATGACATCTCAAGCCCTTCTGCCCAATGAAACTAATAGGGTTTATAAGCACGGACGGTCAGACACTCGCACCCCTTTGCCTGGGCAGGCTTAGATCCACTAAACAGTTTCACCGTACTCTTGTGCGGGTCGGTTTCAGCTCTGCATGGAAGCATCAAGCAGCCCATCTATTTCTTCAAGCCCCGATAGGCGGGGGCCGAAACCACCCTTTATAAAAATAGTACACCAAAACCGATTTATAACACTTTTAATGGGGTCCAAAGCAGAGACCATGTTAGTTAAAGAACTGTGTTATATCCAAACAAACATGTATAGATTGTATAGAAAAATGACAGTAAATGGTCATTTTTCTGTATAATCTATACATTTTTGGGATCCATCTTGAAACCTTGTTGAATCCATAACCATGTTATATCAAACTGTGTTATAAAGAGGTTGTGGTGTATTAATCCAAATATTATTTTTGTTTGTCAACACCATAGCACAGCAATTAAACCATTTTGTGAGGCTTGCATTGGTTAATCACACACAATTCATATATGATGCATATTGACTGTAAGCCTGTAATCTAGGTACACCACAACCTCATTATAACACGGTTCATTATAACACGTTTATGGATAAAACACGGTTTCAAGATGGATCCCAAAAAATGTATAGATTATATAGAAAAATGACCATAAATGGTCATTTTTCTATATAATCTATACATTTTTGTTTGGATATAACACGGTTGTTTAACTAACACGGTTTCTACTTATGACCCCATTAATAGTGTTATAAAGAGGTTTTGGTGTAGCATGTTTACACCGCAATACGTCCATGTACTGACCACCCCTATAATCGCCACTTTATTATGAGACATTTGGGTTTACAGGGGATAGAGTATACATTATTTTACACACTTTTGCTCCAAGACATGGACATGGAGTCGGTTCTTATGAGTACTCAAAACCTATTTTTGGAGTATAAATAGGAAATTCTCGATTTGGAGATATGAAAGAATGCACTGTGTGATATGTATGTTTTATTGTAATCTACCCTAAGACTGTGTTCCCACGATCAATCAAAGTGAACAAGATCATGTGAACAAGTTTTTTTTTTTTTTGACAAAGTTTTTGGTGAATTCTTATAGATGGAAAAGTCAATTTAGACAATTTGATATGTCATTACGATAACTCACCCGTACGATATAGTGCATTTTTCACATCTCCAAAATGGCTACTTTCCTGACGAAAATCCTTGATATTTTTCTTATAAATGCTCATAACATAGGTTGTGTGTGCTCGTTAGAACCGCCTCATTGAGGCGGTTCTAACGAGTACCCACAACCTATGTCTTGGAGCAGAAATAGGAAAAATAATGAATACCCCCGTAAACCCCAGTTTTCTCTATATAAACTGGGGTTTAGGGGGTCTTCATTTCACGGACTTGTTCACTAGATGTCATGAAATTAAAATTTGATAGCATGAAATTCGACAAAGATTGTATATGTTCATGAAATTAAAACTTGATATCATAAAATTTGACAAAGATTGTATATGTTCATGAAATTAAAACTTGATGTCATAAAATTTGACAAAGATTGTATATGTTCATGAAATTAAAATTTGATAGCATGAAATTCAACAAAGATTGTATGATATGTTCATGAAATTAAAATTTGATAGCATGATATTCGACAAAGATTGCATAAGGTCATGAAATTAAAATTTGATAGCATGAAATTCAACAAAGATTGTATTATAAGATCATGAAATTAAAATTTGATAGCATGATTGATATTCAACAAAGATTGTATGATATGTTCAAGAAATTAAAATTTGATAGCATGATTGATATTCAACAAAGATTTATGATATGTTCAAGAAATTAATATTTGATAGCATGAAATTCGACAAAGATTGTTCAGACACAGTGGAAGTCATTATAATTCTAAATCTACTTATTAGTATATTTACATATTACATTTTTTCTTGCCCTGATGTATGTACATGTATATCTATTAACCCTTATTCTGCTGAAAAAATTAATTTAGCCACAAACATTCTGACTATCAACCAATCAAATTTCTTGCCTCAGCATATTTGTTCAATTTGCAAACTATGTTACAAACAGTGTGGATCCTGATCAGATGGCTTCTGAAGAAGTCATCTGATCAGTATCTACACTGTTTGAAATGGTAGGGTTGTTGCCTTCAGCGGGATGAGGGTTAATGCTACTTAAGGGGAATTGGAACACCTTCAGGGGAGGCAACTCCCGCAAGGGTATTTTTGTTTTCCATGTCAATAGGGGTCAACTCTTAAAGGAAAGAATTTGCTCCTGTGGAGCAAATTCTTTCCTTTAATAGTAGACCCCTTTTTCAGTGGGACTGAGCCTATAGAAAAGAGAACAGGAAGTCCCAAAAGTTGTCTCCCTTTGAAAAATGGCGGCAAAACGTGCTAGGTGTTCCCATTCCCCTTAATTATGCGAATTAATTTAAGACAATGGCATTTTCTTCAAGCTTCGTTACATATTTAGTATCATGTCAAAAACCATGTTGCCGTAATATGCATGTATCTATCTTATTATGTCAAAACCATGTTGCCAAAACTCCTATATTATAAGTATTTATATGGTGTTGTTATAGATGTCAATGTGCTTATGCATTTATTATTTATTTCTGTATGAAAATGTTGTGCTTAGTCTAGTAAGAGGACTACTACACCTGCTAAAGTCTCTTCCAGTGGCTTCCATATTTTCTGTCATTCTTTGCAAAGGGGGAGACCACTTTTGTGATCATTTAGATTTGACACCAGCCAGGGCCGGCAACCATCTTGACGTGAAGATCGATCATGCAGGGCTAGAAAATTCTTCAAAATTTCACTCGTCCTGCATGATCAAGGGTTTGTAGATTTTATAAATTGATAAATTCCATAGGGACCAGACAAAATTTTAACTCGTCTTCCTAAATTCTTACTTGTCATGGTGAGTGCATTTTCTTGCACACCAGACAAGGAAATCTGTGATTTTACCCTGGGATAGAAATTTATGTTCTGACCCTGGTGTTCCGACCCCAAATCGAATATAATCGCGTGTTTGATAAATGCACTGGTTGATTACAACCTCATGCGCGGCGTCGTCATGCGTGACGTCACTAAACAGTCCTGTTGTGTCATCACAAAATGGCGGACGTCGGTAACCGCAGTGACAGCAGCATTAAACATTCGCAAAAGAAATGGAAGGTATGCAAGAAAAAGAATCCAATATGGGTGTGAGGGGTGGATAGAAAAATCCGTCCCTCGGGATCACTGTCCGGCATCACTCGGCAAGCCTCGTGATGCCGGACAGTGTCCCTCTGGACGGATTATTCAATCCACCCCACACACCCATATAAGATTCTTATATTCTAGCCTTATGAAATCATTTCTATTGTCATTCTCTCCCCTTCCACTGATACAAGAAGGGCACTTATGACGAGTTATCAGTTTCTGACAAAAGAATGTGCTGTTCTTGTTAACTGCTTATTTATATAAGCCTGTTATCTAGGATAAGTGATTAGGCTCAATATCACCTCAATTGTATTGTCTGGGCTGTTAAACTCAAAACAAACATTTTGAGCCCTTGGAATAGGGCTCTACTCTTTCTGTTAAGAATTTGCTCCATAACAGTAGGCTCCTAACAAACCCAAATTTCAGTCACATTAAGAAAACGCGCCTATACAAATACATTGCCAATTTTTGGGCCAAAAATTAGAAATTTTAAGATGAAAAATTGTGATATTTTTCTTTTTTCTGCTCAAAACATAGATTGCGGGGACTCGATAGAACTGCCTCGTTGAGCAGAAATAAAAAAAATAATGTATACCCCCTTAAACCCCAGTTTTACTACATGAAAGTGGGGTATTAGGGGGTCAAAATTATATAGGCGTGTTCTCGTAATGCCTGTCTGTCTGGCCCCCGCCCGTAGGGGCTTGAAGAAATATATGGGCTGCATGATGCTTCCACGCAGAGCTGAATCCGGCCCGCACACTAGTACTGGTTAACCGCTAAGAGGATGTAAGCCTGTCCAGGAACCGTGGTGCGAGGCGGACCGTCCATGCTAATAAACCCTATTGGTTTCATTGGGCAACAGGGCTTGAGATGTCATTTCATCTCAGTGTTGGGTAAAAGTCCCTCAAAATTGGAAGCAACGTCTCCAAAATGACCTTTACAGTGTTGACGGGGACGTTAAACCTCAAATCAAACAAAAGTGAAGATCGATCATGCAGGGCTAGAAAATTCTTCAAAATTTCACTCGTCCTGCATGATCAAGGGTTTGTAGATTTGATAAATTCCATAGGGACCAGACCAATTTTTAAATGGTCTTCCAAAATTCTTACTTGTCCCGGTCAGTGCATTTTATAGCCTTATGAAATTATTTCTGTTGTCATTCTCTCCCCTTCCACTGATACAAGATGAGTTATCAGTTTCTGACAAAAGAATGTGCTGTTCTTGTTAACCCTTATCTTGCTGAATATTCATTTAAGCCACACCCATTTCTGTCTATCAACCAATCAAATTACTTGATGTAATTTATCGCTACAAATTCATAAACTGAATGTCAAACAGTGTAGATCCTGATCAGATGGCTTCTTCAGAAGCCATCTGATCTGGATCTACACTGTTTGCGAAGATAGGGGTTGTCGTAAACAGCAAGATAAGGGTTAACTGCTTATTTATATTAGCCTGTTGTCCAGGATAAGTGATTAGGCTCAATATCACCTCAATTGGATTGTCTGGGCTGTTAAACTCAAAACAAACATTTTGAGCCCTTGGAATAGGGCTCTACTCTTCCAGTTAAGAATTTGCTCCATAAGAGTAGACCCAATATGGCCTAACAAATCCAAATTTCAGTCACATTATGAAAACGCGCCTAGTTGATCAACACTAACAATGTTGTTAGTTAACATGTCGTTAAAACTTTTATAATTCATGAAGGCAAAAGTACTGGGGCCAGTTGTTCAAAGCAGCGTTAGCTTAACGAGCTCGTGAGTGGTCAAATTGTTAACTGTTCTAGCAATTACAATATTGAAAATTTCGGTATTTTTGCTGACAAAATGCGAGCAGCTTTTGCAAATGCAACAGCTGCTCACATTTTTTCAGCAAAAATTTCAGCATATTTGCCATATTTAATGATCAAAGTTTTAACGATACGTTAACTAACGACGTCAACTAACAACGTCGTTAGTTTTGAACAACTGGCCCTGGGCTTTAGATGGAAATAATCTTGTAATACAATTTGATGTTAAAATCCTTATAAAGAATATTTATTGTTGTTTGTGTGCTATTGTTATTTCAAGTTCGTTGTACCGGCTTGTACATTAGATCTTGTGAAAATGATATGTCTTTTTATGTTTACTGTTGTTAGTCATACAGTTGACTGTTGTTTTGTTTGTTTGATTTGAGGTTGAATGTCCCCGTCAACACTGTAAAGGTCATTTTGGAGACGTTGCTTCCAATTTTGTGGGACTTTTACCCGACATTGAGATGAAATGACATCTCAAGCCCTGTCACCCAATGAAACCAATAGGGTTTATTAGCATGGACGGTCCGCCTCGCACCGCGGTTCCTGGACAGGCTTAGATCCTGTAAGCGGTTTACCAGTACTAGTGTGCGGGCCGGATTCAGCTCTGCGTGGAAGCATCATGCAGCCCATATATTTCTTCAAGCCCCTATGGGCGGGGGCCTAGTTGACTGTTGTTATCTCAAACACTGATTTCTTAAACTATGGCTCATTATTATAACTCACCCGTGCCACATAGTGCATTTTTCACATCTCCAAAATGACTCCTTTTCTGATGAAAATCCTTGATATTTTTCTTATAGATGCTCTAAACATAGGTTGAGGGTGCTCGTTAGAACCGCCTCAGTGAGGCGGTTCTAACGAGTACCCACAACCTATGTCTTTGAGCGGAAATAAGAAAAATAATGAATACCGTAATCCCCAGTTTTCTCTGTATAAAGGGGGGTTAAGCGGGGACTTCATTATACTGCCTTGTTTATGTGATGTAAATCAAATTAAATTTTGGGCATGGTTGTCACATACTGAATGTCAAAGAGTGTACCTACTGATTAGATGGAAGCCCACGCCCATTGGGGCTTGAAGAAATATATGGGCTGCATGATGCTTCCACGCAGAGCTGAATCCGGCCTGCACGCTAGTACTGGTAAACCGCTTAGAGGATCTAAGCATGTCCAGGAACCGCGGTGTGAGGTGGACCGTCCATTCTAATAAACCCTATTGGTGTCATTGGGCGACAGGGCTTGAGATGTCATTTCATCTCAATGTCGGGTAAAAATCCCACAAAATTGGAAGCAACGTCTCCAAAATGACCTTTACAGTGTTGACGGGGACGTTTAACCTCAAATCAAACAAAGACTGTTGTTATCTAAACACTGATTTCTTAAACTATGGCTCATTACGATAACTCATCCGTGTGGCATAGTGCATTTTTCACATCTCCAAAATGACTCCTTTCCTGATGAAAATCCTTGACGTTTTTCTTATAAATACTCAAATCATAGGTTGAGGGTGCTCGTTAGAACCGCCTCAGTGAGGCGGTTCTAACGAGTACCCACAACCTATGTCTTTGAGCAGAAATAAGAAAAATAATGAATACCTGACACTGAGACAGTGTCAGAATAATGTGGAAGCTCTCTGCTAGATAGACAAGCCTGGAGATCTGGTGTAAGATCTGCCATGCATGCAGCAAGCCAGCTACCTGGAAGGGGGGCCACTTATGTGGACGTTGCCCCTGTACCTGCATGTTAATCAAAAATCTGTTGATGATGATGGTGATGGCCCCGGTAAACCCCAGTTTTCTCTATATAAAGTGGGGTTTAACGGGGTCTTCATTTATACAGACTTGTTTATGTGATGTCAATCAAATTAAATTTTGGGCATGGTTGTCACATACTGAATATCAAAGAGTGTACCCACTGATTAGATGGCTTTTTCATAAGCCATCTGATTTGTATCTACACTGTTTGTCATCACGTGAACAAGTTCGTGAAATAAAGACCACCCTACACCCCACTTTATAGAGAGAAAACTGGGGTTTACGGGTGTATTCATTATTTTTCGTATGTCTGCTAAAAGACATAGGTTGTGGCTACCTGTTAGAACCGCCTCATTGAGGCGGTTCTAACAAGCACCCACAACCTATGTTTGCAGTATAAATAAGAAAAACATCACAGATTTTCTTCAGAAAAGTAGCCATTTTGGAGATGTGAAAAATGCACTATGTCGCACGGATGTGTTAATCGTAATGTGAGCCACCAACCCATCGGGGCTTGGAGAATAAGATTAGGCTGCATGGTGCTTCCAGGCAGAGCTGAAACCAACTGAATATTCCAGTACTGGTAAACTGCTTTGAAGGTTTGAGCCTGCCCAGGCAAAGTGGTGCAAGTCGGACTGCTCCTTAGAGTATTGCTGTTTCATTGGACAGTTTCTCAGTGTCAGGTAAAAGTCCCTCAGAATCAGAAGCATCATCTCCAAAATGACCTAAATAGTGTTGACAGGGCTGTAAAACCCAATACAAACAAATCTACATTCTAATGCACTTGCATATGTAACACGACGTCTGATTGGATAACATCGAAACTTTGCGACATTTTATTCTGCTATATACTGTTGGAAACCCAGCATCACCATGTAAGGTCGCTTTTCATTGATTTGCATTTTGCTCGCAGTGCCTGCAGCTTTGGGCAAAATTGTACAATTTAATAAAAACAACCGAATAAGTGCATTATAATGGAGACCACTGTATTGGAAATCATCATTTGGGGAGGTAAATTGCCAGTTTTACGGTCACAAATTTCTGACCGTAAAACCTGATTTACCTCCCCAAATGTTTGCAAAATGTGCATATTCTTTCACAGCAGGACAAAGATTAGCTTTTTTTTTTTTATTTATGTTTGTGTTAAAGAATAAGATGTGCTAGTATTTTATATTAAATCTTCCTGTATTTTGAAAGTGTATTTTTCATTCTTATGTTTTGTCATATAGGGGAGATAAGGTTTTACAGGGGTATACATTGTTAGCTTCATTTGTGTTCCAAAGCTAACCCTTATCCTGCTGCACATGACAACACATGCCTTTGCAAACAGTGTAGATCCAGATCAAATGGCTTCTGAAGAAGGCATCTGATCAGGATCTTCACTGTTTGACATTCATTTGGTGAATTTGCAAGAATCAATTATATCAAGTAATCTGATTGGTTCAGAGTCAGTAATGGGTGTGGTTAAATTAATTTATTCAGTAGGATAACGGCTAAGATACTTGTTGGAATTGCCTCAATGAAAGTTTTTCACAGGTGCATCTTTTGTTTCCTAATAGCAAAAATACATTTTGAAAATGCACCCATGTACTGCAACAGCGCCTTTCTAGGAGTACGGTACCATGGCACCGGGGGTGGTTGGGTGAGGCAAAGGTGTCATGTAACTTGTGTCACTGGGACAACCAGCTGATATTGGCTTACAGTTGGACAAGGCCTGCTGTCCTTGTAGCAGTTAAGGGTCTACTATCTCTTATCCCTTTCTCTGGGAGACGACACAAAATGATACACAAGGGTTGAGGTGTTGTTAAACCCAAATAATCAATCGGTCTATAAAGGCACCTTTCATATCTGTACAAGTGGCCTTTATAAGATGATTTTATTTTATATTTTCCTTGTTTCTGCATCAAATATAGATTGGGCCAGCTTTGGTGGCTCAGTCACTTGCATCTGACTGGTGATCAGGACGTGGGTTCAATACCTGTCCAGGTCAGCAATATTCTTTCATGAAGATAGATAATGAAATCTTTTCTACGGTCATTTTTTCCCTTCCGCTGATTCAAGAAGGGCAGTTGTCAGTTTCTGGCGTAAGATTGTGCAATGTACTGGTTAACCGCTTACATATAAGCTTGCCCAGGAAAAGAGTGGATAGGTAAATTAACCGGCTCAAAAATGATCTAATATAGTGTTGACTTGGCTGTTAAACTCCAAAACAAACAAACAAACAAATAAAGATTATGGGTGTTCAATGAGGCGGTTCTAAGCAATGATTACCCACAATCTACGTTTCTGAGCAAAAATTAAACATACTCCGACAAACCCCACTTTTCTTCATGTAAAGTGGGGTTTACAGGGGTGTTCATTACATGGACTTTATGTTCAGATAAGGAAATCCATAGCTTTAGCTTTGGCGGCCCCCGTCCATCGGGGCTTGATGAAATAGATGGGCTGCATGATGCTTCCACGCAGAGCTGAAACTGACCCGCACACTAGTACTGGTAAACCGCTTAGAGACTCTAAGCGTGCCCAGGCAAAGTGGTGCAAGTTGGCCCGTCCATGCTTATAAACCTTATTGGTTTCATTTGGCAACAGGGCTTGAGATGTCATTTCATCTCGATGTTGGGTAAATGTCCAACAAAATTGGCAGCAACGTCTCCAAAATGATCAATACAGTGTTGACGGGGGCGTTAAACCTCAAGTCAAACAAACAAACAAAGCTTTAGCTTGGGATAGAAATTCCTTTTAATGCTGGTGTTCTTACCCAAAATCGAATACAGTAAAATTCCTTTATTAAGACCACCTTTGGGACTGTTCAAAAGTGGTCTTAAAGACCACTTTTGAACAGTCCCAAAGGTTGTCCCTGACCAGAGGACATTGTAGGCGGAAATACAAAGACAAATTAAGTGTAACCTTCAAAATAAGCTTTATATAGCAGAATTAGTCATAATTTTAGGTGGTCTAAGAAAAAGAATCCTACATGGGTGTGAAGGTTGGATAGAAAAATCTGTCCCTCGAGATCACTGTCCGGCATCACTTGGCAAGCCTCATGATGCCCGACAGTGACCTTCAGGACAGATTTTTCCATCCACCCCTCACACCCATGTAAGATTCTTATAATGTTAATGTGCTGCGGTTTCTCATATAGTTAACTATTACTGGTAGCAGGAAATTTTTTTTCCTATTTTGCCATAAAAACATGTTGTTGGTACTTGTTAGAATTGCCTTGCCGAGACAATGTTTCTGTCAAGAAATAAGGAATAATTTAGGGATAATTTACCTCATCACGGAAACGCGCTTATATAATTTTGACCCCCTTGAACCCAACTTTTATACAGTAAAACTGGGTTTACAGGGGTAAACTTTATTATAGCCCCGCTTGAAAAGTGGGGCTATATTGGATTTGCCCTGTCATTCCGTAATTCTGTAATTCCGTAATTCTGTAATTCTGTAATTCCGTAATTCCGTTATTCCGTTATTTTTTCGTCACAGTTTTCCCCGAAACTAAGAGAGCTAGAAAACTAAAACTTTGTATACACGTGGACAATGGGTGTCTCCACGGACCTTACCGAAATTATGACCAAGGGCCCATAACTCTTGGAGTTATCTCCCCTGATAGGTTTTTTTAAATGAAAATGTTTGGTCACAGTTTTCTCAGGAACGAAAGAAGCTAGAAAGCTCAAACTTTGCATAAATGTGGACAATGGGTGGATATAGGGAGCTTACCAAAATAATGGCCAAGGGCCCATAACTGTTGGAGTTATCTCTCCTGATAGGTTTTTTAAATAAATGAAAATATAGGTTTTTTTTAAATGAAAATGTTTGGTCACAGTTTTCTCAGGAACTAAAGAAGCTAGAAACCTCAAACTTTGCATAAATGTGGACAATGGGTGGATATAGGGAGCTAACCAAAATAATGGCCAAGGGCCCATTACTTTTGGAGTTATCTCCCCTGATAGTATAGTTTTTTTTAATAAATGAAAAGGTTTGGTGACAGTTTTCTCAGGAACTAAGAAAGCTAGAATACTGAAACTTTGTATGAACATGAAAAGTGGGTGGATGTATGGCCCTTACCAAAATAATGGCCAAAGGCCCATAACTCTTGGAGTTATCTCCCCTGATAGGATATTTTCTGCAAGTAAAAAAATCATTTCACTTTTCTAACCATCAAACCATGAAAAATATTTTCGATACAGTTTTCTCAGGTACTAAGAAAGCTAGAAAGCTGAAACTTTGTATAAACATGAACATTAGGTGGATGTAAGTAAATAATGGCCAACAACATTACTCTTGGGGTTATCTCCCCAGCAAAGAAAAAAAAAATATTAAAGTTTTCTCTGGAACTAAGAAAGCTCCCCTGATAGGTTAAAAGCTTTTAGAGTCAATGTGTCTTACTCCTCTGATAGCGCTATAGCGGGGCTATAGTCAGATCCTCTGACAGCTCTAGTTTTCCTTAGTTCTGCTCTTAAACTTAGATTGTGGGTACTCGTTAGAACTGCCTCAATGAGGCGGTTCTAACGAGTACCCACAATCTATATTTATACCCCCGCAAACGTAGTTTGAAGGGTGTTACATGTGGGTTTACGGCGTCCCGCAAACCCCCATGCTGACAAGACAACCGAGTGTGATCTCTGACAGGTGTACGGGCAGCTGTGGGGTAAGGCACAAGAAAGATGTTAAATGAATGACATGAATTATTTACAGTATCTACATACAACACTTACTAACACAAAACATCACAATTTGTTGCTTCTGTAGCCAACTCACGACGTCCGCTCCGAAGGCAAAACACTGTTCTGTGCTCGGAACGGGTGACGTGAATACCTACAGAAGCAAACAACAAAACAACAACAAAAACAAAAAAAGAAACAACACAAGACGCGACTGGCCAGTTTATAACTTAGGGTGAATCCCCCACTCGCGTGACACTTCCTCTCGCGAACTAGTAAAACTAGTCTATCAACATAGTTGATTATCCTAGGATTAGCGATCACGTTTGCTGATCAGACGTTTAGTGATCGTCCAAATAAGGTAAGTTGACCTCTTTCATGATCACATTTGTTTACAACGAACAATGATTTAGAAGAATCTGCTTCTATCCTGGTAAGCGCTGATTACGGCGGTCTGTCCGCCCTTGCTGGACCCTAACGCCTAGCGTCGTACCAGTACCTGCTGCTATGAAGCAGGGAGCAGCAGGTCACACATTGTTATGCCTGCAAATTACGATAACGGGACTAGAAACGAGTCACAAAACATACATGCTATATCATGATTCCCCTCCCGGAGAAGTAAGAATATGTTCATGCATACACCGCTATTGCGCATGCGCCGACCAGACATACAGGCTGATTAGTGCATGCGACAAATAACCGTACAGCAGAACTCAACTCGACTGTGCATCAAATTATCGGCACCCAGCGCTTGACACAATAATACTCAAAGTTCATGTTTCCTTACTGAGCACTACAGAAATCAATCAATGCTCACTACTACTGAGCATAATACTCATCAAATTTGTGCTCACTATATTATCACAAGTAAGAGGCAATTGAACAGACCACGCCTTTGCGCTACCTGGTCAGCTGCCAATTACGGGAAACACAACAATCTCTATTTCATATCCTTCTCCGCGACACGGCTCACAAATATAGCTATTCACAAATTCAATACATTAATAACAGATAGAAACTACAACAGAAGATTTTCATCTATAATCCACACATTTGTTAGTGTCTCATATGGGCCAACACTGTTTGCCGTAAATTCTCTCTATTTGGTAGGCACCCCGTCACAACCGTCCTCGCGACGCCGATGACGCAGCTGACGTCATCCCCGCCGCTCAGGCCGTTATGACGTGTGGCGACCAAATACTCCCACTTATCATCATCACGTTCTTTATATGTACATACATGCACAAACTGAGTTATCAGACAAAAACGGCATCATTACAAAATGAACTCGTAATTCTTCTTGAACAAAATTATTTCTAATCAACGTGAACATGCTTGTAAAATAAAATTCATTACGGTTCATCATCACGGATAACCCAACAGGCTCTTGTATGAGTTTGCCCTGATGATGAAGATATGGTTAAACCCGTCTTAAGTTTATGTCCCCTCTACACCTAATATCATATTGGGACGGAACCCCGGTTTTCTAACCACAGCTAGTCAAAAGTCATGGATCAAACAAGTGACCCGGTGTTTATTAATTACATTCTACAAAAGGGGTCTAAAAGCCTAAATGAATCCAGAATGAGCGGGTGTCCAAACTTTACGTCTCACCAACATCTAGGGTCAGCATGAGACAGGACCTCACTTAGAAAGACTCATTCTACTACTGGAGAAGCCTGGGATCGATCCTGCGACGTCTAGCTGGCAAAGCTAGTAGCCTAATCACTACAGGCCTCAATAGTGAATTCAGAATAGGCTTCAGAAAGTTGGGGTATACTAGAAGTAAACCCCTCCAAAACCTACAAGCATGTTCATACAAAAATAATACTAAACATAGATTTAACATACCTTTCAATATACTTTCTATTTCCCCGTCACAATGTTCACTCTTTACAACTTGACCTGCTGCTAAAGTGTCCGCTTTTTTTCAGGGTTTATATATCTATGAATACTACCGGAAAATCATGCCTACTCGTATTACCTTACTTTGTTCGTGGGGAAGTGGAGATACCGGCCACAAACAAAGCTAGATAGCAAAAATCGAGTAGACAATGGATTTGCGTTCAAATAGTATATTTCCCATAGGAAAAATTGATGAAACGACCCTATAATCAATGACATGACTCCTGTCAAAACGAACACCCACACAACACGTGACGGGAATAAAAATCATATATGGCACAATTTGGCGGTTGGCGATTTTTAGGCAAATTCTATAGGACTCGGCCTTTTAGCGGCCCCCTGTATTGTAAAAACAGCTCTCTATAAACCACTCATGCATACATCGTATGATATGTGCATGACTTGTTCATGGAGCCGCATAGTTTGCGTACCATATTTCACCTAAAATATTTCACTCGCACCGCCCTACCATATATCTACTAAAATAATTTAGATGTGCATAAGCACCAGAGAGGTTTCCTATTCCATCTCGTAACAAAGGTTTCCCCTTTTGGAGAAAAAACAATCAGAAATGTTTTTTCTTTGTGTATAGAGATGGAATAGGATGAACCTATCTAAACAAGACAGCTATTTACACAACAACCGTGCGAAGAATTACCTACTAAGGTAGTCTGCCCCCAAATTTTCTTAAGTAAAATTTAGCTAGTAAGCTAAGGTGGTTTGCCCCATAATTTTCCTGTTCCCCTGACACTCTGTTGTTTGTTAGAAAACGGATATCGTTTTAATCTCACTGGAGGTGGCCTTTCTGGCTTAACAGATTTGATTGATTTCACAGGTTCTGACATAAATGTGGTACATATAATTTGGTCTGTCTGACATGTCAGTCCTGCAAGGCGCTGTTCTCTCAGCCCTTCTGTCTCCTCACTCTCCTCTGACGTTAGTGTGTGTGGGACGCTAACGTCACCGTCACTTTCCTGTTGCTCTGCAGTTTCAAAACTGCTGTCTTCAAATGAAGACTCGTCGACGTCATTTCTGTCATGACTGTCTGTCGACATAATAGGTTTAGAGATCAGACAACGAGACGTCACAGTCTGACGCTCAACATACTGCTTCAGTATATTAGCGTGATATGTGTTAACATTTCCATTGACGTCAATCTTATAATCCATTCTGTTCACTACCTCAACCACTTCATAAGGACCTTTCCATTGAAGCAATAATTTATTACTGTCTGTCGGTAGTAACAACAGTACTTTGTCGCCGACGTCAAATTTACGCGACCTCGCGCCTTTATCATAATAAGCTTTCTGCTTGATCTGAACCTTCTTTAAATTATCACGCGCTAATTTGCATGTCTGCTCTAACCGTTCCCTAAGCTCAATAACGTATTGATACGTCGAAAGAACTTGCTCATCGCGTACCTCTTCAGCCCATAATTCTCTTAATATTGCCATTGGACCTCTGACGTTACGTCCATATAACAACTCAAAAGGGGAGTATCCTAAAGACTCTTGTGGGACTTCCCTTACCGCAAATAATAAGGCTGGAAGATATTTATCCCAATCTTTTGGACGTTCAGCACACATGCGACGTAACATCTGCTTTAACGTAGCGTGGAAACGCTCTATCAGTCCGTTGCAAATTGGGTGTCTCGGACTACACGTTAACTGTTGAAGAGAAAGAAGTCTGCTGACTTCCTTCATTACCTCAGCAGTAAACTGTGATCCACAATCAGTCAACATTTCATCAGGAATGCCAACCCTACTAAACATTTCAATAAGCGCTTCCGCGACACGTTCCGTCTCAATACTCGGTAAAGCTATCGCCTCTGGATACCTTGTCGCATAATCTATCATGGTTAAAATATACCGAGATTTCCTATCAGATCGAGGCTCAATTGGACCAACTATGTCCACTGCCACCCTCTTAAATGGCGTATCAATCAATGGCATTTTTCCTAGAGGTACTTTAGTGACCCGACCTTTCTGAATAGTTCTCTGACAAATATCACAAGATTTACAAAATCTAGCGACATCACCGCAAATACCGGGCCAGTAAAACTCAGTTACAACTCTATCCAATGTCTTCCTAATACCCATATGTCCAGACATAAGCGTTTCATGAGCCAGTTTCAACACCTTTCCTCGGAAACTTTGAGGGACCACAAGTTGGAAAGAGACTTTGTTACCCTTGGTGAACTCCCTATATGCCAAACCTTTTTTCTCAATAAACCTAGTTTCACCTCGGTTTAAACCACGACTCACAGTCTTGTTCCCAGATACAACCCTTTTCCTGATGTTTTCCAAAGTTGGATCATCAACCTGAGCTTGCTTGAAAGCCTCCTTGTCATTGTTAATGATCAGATCGGGAACCTTAAGTTTTCTGTAAGGCTTCTCATCCTGCCTAGTTTGAGACCTAGTTACAGCCGCAGCTGAGAAATGAGACATATCAGGAAGTTTTGATCCATCAATGTTACCGATAACCAAATCGTACAACGTATCATCCATACACAAAGCTTCAGTTTTCCCAGTGAAAAAAGGACAATCAATGTCAATCATTGCCAAAGGATACCTTTGTGTGGATTCATCAATCAACGTAACATTTGATTCCTTCCCTATTAACTGACTATCCGAAACCAAACTTCTCCGAACGACACAGCCTGTACACCCAGTATCTCTTAATACAACCACCTTTTTATTATTAACCAATCCTTGTGCCGTCGGTAACCTTGCCTTTAAGAAGTAACAGACACCTTCCCTAGTTTCCTTACTACACTCCTCCCTATCCGAAATCAAAGGATCACCAACCTTATTTTCAAAAATACTTCCAATCTCATCACCTTTCCTAGTTACTTCCGTTTGACAAAAACTAACTTGGTGTGCTGCGCCACGTGGTGTGCTATTATTTTTACCGCGTCCGCGAAAAGACCCTCTAAAATTACCACGACCACGTGTATAACCACGACCTACATTCTGCGTATTCTCATTCTTAACCTGAGAACCTTGAGCCTCTACGCGCGTGTTAAAATTTTCCTTAACACCGCTATCCCCAACTCCAGTTGCTCCTACCTCTGCGCTATACAATTGTTTCCTGTCGGGGTTCTTAAAACATTTAATTGTTAAATGCCCCTTACCACATATGCTACACTTGATATCCGGTCTACCACTCGGTTTGTTTGAGTCAACTTTGTCCTGTTTCCCCTGCGCTGCGCCTCTATTATCGCGTTGCCCCTTATTAATGCAACTATATACGCCCCCGCGCGCTTCTGCAAACAAATCTGCCTCCCTAGCCATTTCATCTAAATTACCAAACTGTTTTGGCTTCAGATGTACATACAGTTCTCTATTACATGACTCCAGGAACTGATCCCTTGCCATGAAATCACAGACAGCCGGAAAAGATTTTTCTATCTTTGCCATATTAAGCCATTTTTCTAAATAACTTCTCAGTCTACTACTGAACTGTATGAACGTTTCTGATTTCTCGGGCCTACTATAACGAAACTGCATCCTAAATCCGCGCTCTGTCATGTCAAAATTCTTTAATAAAGCGTCCTTTAACTTTTCATAATCCGCCGCATCCTCATTTGACAACCGGTCATATACATCAAGTGCGCGCCCTTTGAGCAATGCACTTAAATACGCGGCCCAAACACTCTTATCCCATTTATTAGCCGTAGCATATTTCTCAAACCTAGATAAATAACTATCCATTTTATCTTTACCCTCTTCAAAATAAGGTAACTTAGGATCCCGGGCATGAGCCACCTTCTCAGCTTTTTGCTTTTCAAATTCTAGCTCGAGCTTCGCTCTCTGCATTTCTAACTGATTCCTTAATTCTTGGTGCTGTAGCTCAAACCCATGTTTTATTTTTTCTAAATGGGCCTCACTAATCTCTTTTGCCTCCCTTTCAGTCTTAATGCGTGCCATTTCAAGTTCCTTATTAACATTCAACATAGCTAGTTCATGTGCCCTTTCCTTTTGTTTTTCTGCCCTTTCCTTTTCCTTTTCCTCAGACCTTAACCTTTCTAAATCCCTTTGCTCTTGCCTTTCTGCCCGCACAATATCCTGCTGCTCTTTAACAAAACCTTGTAACTCCTTCCCCTCATAACCTAAGTCCTTTCCCATTTGCATTAAACGCTCCATTATTGATAACGTAAATCTCACGTTACTATCAAAACCACTATAAACTGATCAGTTATGATCAGTGATGATTGAATGGGCTTAACTAAAACGTTAAGATATGTGTTATACGCGTTAATCTAACTAAAACGTTAGTTATTTAAAGCACACGCGATTTGAAATGTCAAATGCTTTCAGCAAAGTATGACGTTGCGTACTAGTAGTCTAATATGACGTCATAAACTGACGACGTTTACAGTAAAATGCTACAATCAGAAGTTTCATCACATTACAAAACTCCGATCATAACAAGTCACCATTAATGTTTCTATTACGTCATACCTAACCTCAAGCCACAGCGTAAATATTAACGCTACCGTTATGTCAACGTCAGTAAATTGTTAACGTCACTACGTCAGAACCATGTGTGGGTAAGATCAATTAGTAGCTCCAATTTAACTTAGTAGAATGTCAGGTAACACAATTAAGTGGGGTCTACTTAAATTTTTCGTTACCAAGAAAAAGTGGGGTTTGCCTTGCCTTCCTGCTCAGAAATTATCGACTTGACAGTATCCATTCAGTTGAATACATGGGTTTCGCACTTCATCAACGCAGGAAGGAAGATTCAAGTTAATTTCTAAATGTGGCTGTCAATACATTTTTTTTTTTTTTTTTTAAATTGATGATTCAGAGTATCAATGTGCTGTTCCACAGCCGGGAACACCAGCCAGAGATCAAATCCTCACTTCACTGACACCAAATGTTACATGTGGGTTTACGGCGTCCCGCAAACCCCCATGCTGACAAGACAACCGAGTGTGATCTCTGACAGGTGTACGGGCAGCTGTGGGGTAAGGCACAAGAAAGATGTTAAATGAATGACATGAATTATTTACAGTATCTACATACAACACTTACTAACACAAAACATCACAATTTGTTGCTTCTGTAGCCAACTCACGACGTCCGCTCCGAAGGCAAAACACTGTTCTGTGCTCGGAACGGGTGACGTGAATACCTACAGAAGCAAACAACAAAACAACAACAAAAACAAAAAAAGAAACAACACAAGACGCGACTGGCCAGTTTATAACTTAGGGTGAATCCCCCACTCGCGTGACACTTCCTCTCGCGAACTAGTAAAACTAGTCTATCAACATAGTTGATTATCCTAGGATTAGCGATCACGTTTGCTGATCAGACGTTTAGTGATCGTCCAAATAAGGTAAGTTGACCTCTTTCATGATCACATTTGTTTACAACGAACAATGATTTAGAAGAATCTGCTTCTATCCTGGTAAGCGCTGATTACGGCGGTCTGTCCGCCCTTGCTGGACCCTAACGCCTAGCGTCGTACCAGTACCTGCTGCTATGAAGCAGGGAGCAGCAGGTCACACATTGTTATGCCTGCAAATTACGATAACGGGACTAGAAACGAGTCACAAAACATACATGCTATATCATGATTCCCCTCCCGGAGAAGTAAGAATATGTTCATGCATACACCGCTATTGCGCATGCGCCGACCAGACATACAGGCTGATTAGTGCATGCGACAAATAACCGTACAGCAGAACTCAACTCGACTGTGCATCAAATTATCGGCACCCAGCGCTTGACACAATAATACTCAAAGTTCATGTTTCCTTACTGAGCACTACAGAAATCAATCAATGCTCACTACTACTGAGCATAATACTCATCAAATTTGTGCTCACTATATTATCACAAGTAAGAGGCAATTGAACAGACCACGCCTTTGCGCTACCTGGTCAGCTGCCAATTACGGGAAACACAACAATCTCTATTTCATATCCTTCTCCGCGACACGGCTCACAAATATAGCTATTCACAAATTCAATACATTAATAACAGATAGAAACTACAACAGAAGATTTTCATCTATAATCCACACATTTGTTAGTGTCTCATATGGGCCAACACTGTTTGCCGTAAATTCTCTCTATTTGGTAGGCACCCCGTCACAACCGTCCTCGCGACGCCGATGACGCAGCTGACGTCATCCCCGCCGCTCAGGCCGTTATGACGTGTGGCGACCAAATACTCCCACTTATCATCATCACGTTCTTTATATGTACATACATGCACAAACTGAGTTATCAGACAAAAACGGCATCATTACAAAATGAACTCGTAATTCTTCTTGAACAAAATTATTTCTAATCAACGTGAACATGCTTGTAAAATAAAATTCATTATGGTTCATCATCACGGATAACCCAACAGGCTCTTGTATGAGTTTGCCCTGATGATGAAGATATGGTTAACCCCGTCTTAAGTTTACGTCCCCTCTACACCTAATATCATATTGGGACGGAACCCCGGTTTTCTAACCACAGCTAGTCAAAAGTCATGGATCAAACAAGTGACCCGGTGTTTATTAATTACATTCTACAAAAGGGGTCTAAAAGCCTAAATGAATCCAGAATGAGCGGGTGTCCAAACTTTACGTCTCACCAACATCTAGGGTCAGCATGAGACAGGACCTCACTTAGAAAGACTCATTCTACTACTGGAGAAGCCTGGGATCGATCCTGCGACGTCTAGCTGGCAAAGCTAGTAGCCTAATCACTACAGGCCTCAATAGTGAATTCAGAATAGGCTTCAGAAAGTTGGGGTATACTAGAAGTAAACCCCTCCAAAACCTACAAGCATGTTCATACAAAAATAATACTAAACATAGATTTAACATACCTTTCAATATACTTTCTATTTCCCCGTCACAATGTTCACTCTTTACAACTTGACCTGCTGCTAAAGTGTCCGCTTTTTTTCAGGGTTTATATATCTATGAATACTACCGGAAAATCATGCCTACTCGTATTACCTTACTTTGTTCGTGGGGAAGTGGAGATACCGGCCACAAACAAAGCTAGATAGCAAAAATCGAGTAGACAATGGATTTGCGTTCAAATAGTATATTTCCCATAGGAAAAATTGATGAAACGACCCTATAATCAATGACATGACTCCTGTCAAAACGAACACCCACACAACACGTGACGGGAATAAAAATCATATATGGCACAATTTGGCGGTTGGCGATTTTTAGGCAAATTCTATAGGACTCGGCCTTTTAGCGGCCCCCTGTATTGTAAAAACAGCTCTCTATAAACCACTCATGCATACATCGTATGATATGTGCATGACTTGTTCATGGAGCCGCATAGTTTGCGTACCATATTTCACCTAAAATATTTCACTCGCACCGCCCTACCATATATCTACTAAAATAATTTAGATGTGCATAAGCACCAGAGAGGTTTCCTATTCCATCTCGTAACAAAGGGTGTATGCTGGAATCAGCCTGTCAGTTGGTTTGTCGGGCGGTCTGTCTGCAAAATTTTGTCCGCTCAACTCCTCCTTCACTATTAGTCGGATTCAATTGATACTTGCCATAAATGTTCAACAGAGGGGTAGATGTGCAAGACGTAAATTTCACTAAAGTTTGTCCCAGAATTACAGAGTTATGGCCCTTGATTTGCTAAAAAATGTGCTAAAAAACCTTGTCCACTCAACTCATCCTTCACTATCAGTCGGATTCAATTGATACTTGCCATAATTGTTCATCAGGAGGGGTACATGTGCAAGACCCGGAGTTATGGCCCTTGATTTGCTAAAAAATGTGCTAAAAAACCTTGTCCGCTCAACTCCTCCTTCACTATCAGTGGGATTCAATTGCTGATTGCCATAATTGTTCAATAGGTGGGGTCCGCTCAACTCCTCTATCAGTGGGATTCAATTGCTGCTTGCCATAATTGTTCACCAGGAGGGGTAGATGTGCAAGACGCAAATTTCACTAAAGTTAGTCCCATAATTACGGAGTTATGGCCCTTGATTTGCTAAAAAATGTGGTAAAAACCTTGTCGGGTCAACTCTTCCTTCACTATCAGTCTGATTCAATTGATACTTGCCATAATTGTTCACCAGGAGGAGTAGATGTGCAAGACACAAATTTCACTAAAGTTTGTCCCATATTTACGGAGTTAATGCCCCTGAATCAATTTGAAACATACTTTCTTGACCCTGATTTGCTTGCAAACATCTTGTCAACTGAACTCCTCCTTCACTATCAGTCGGATTCAATGGATATTTGGCACACTTATTCACTAGGATAAGTAGATGTGCAAGATGCAAATTTCAGGAGAATCTGTCCAACAATTATGGAGTTATTGCCCCTGAATCACTGAAAAGTGGTTGCTGCAAAATTTTGTCCGCTGAACTCCTCCTTCACTATCAGTCGGATTCAATGGATATTTGGCACACTTATTCACTAGGATAAGTAGATGTGCAAGATGCAAATTTCAGGAGAATCTGTCCAACAATTATGGAGTTATTGCCCCTGATTGGACTCAGTGGACACTGTTTGTGTTTGCTTTCTTTGTCAAGTATTGAGGCGGGGGTATTTATCATCACCTTTAGTGATAGTTCCTCTAGTTTGAGCAGAAATAAGGAACAATATGACAATTTTTCATCTTAAAATTTTCATTTTTTTTTCAGCGGTAAAATTTACAACATATTTGTTTT
Organism: Lucinisca nassula; assembly: GCA_963580285.1. NCBI lineage: Eukaryota > Metazoa > Mollusca > Bivalvia > Lucinida > Lucinidae > Lucinisca > Lucinisca nassula. The sequence goes on along the minus strand of OY757022.1, from coordinate 5,723,587 downwards.
GGCGTGTTTTCGTAATGATCTTGTTAGAAATATAAATATACGCTGAAATTCCGCTGTTAGGACCATCTGAAATTCAGACTAATTCTGCTTTAAAAACGCTTATTTTGAAGGCTGCATTTAACTTGGGGATGAAGCGGTTTAGGTCAGAGGAAGATGATTTTGTTTCATGTCTGGTGACTGTAGTCGAGACCTGGGTCCATTATTATGAGCAAGAGAATAGAACTGTCGCCAGTTGGTAGCGCTGTGTCTCCGAGGCCAAAGAAATTCAAAACACAACCCTCTGCTGGCAAGGTGATGGCAACTGTATTTTCAGAAGCACAAGGCATTATCTAGCAAAGAAAAGTATACTGAACCAAAAAAGAAACTTTCACAAAGTAGTTCTTAAACTTATAAGGTTAAATACAACATGTAGAAAACTGTGTATATGGAGTAGTTTACACTGACATCCTACTTTGGGAAATCGGTCAAGTAATCACCTCATGTCGAACCATATCGTCTGATTTTAACAAAACCTTCACTTTTACGTACAAGCATGGGATGGACATAACGTTTTTCACTGCAAATTATTGCACTTGATGACTTCAGTCATGATACTTTTAAATCGCTACAATTTGGGCAAAATTTCGATGCCTTGAATTGCCGTTGGGAAGCTGGAGACAGGAGCTTCAGTGGAAGATGTTGCTGCGCAAGTTGGATCATATGTGCAGGCAGAAGTCTGGGACAACAGTTTGGGCAGACCGGAAGCACGTAAGATCTTCGACATAGTGGTAGACCACGTGACCACACTGGCGCAAGATTTCTATATTTTGAACCAACATTTATGGAATCGTTTTTATACTGCGACAACTACAGCGTCTGTCACCCCAGGTACTCATAACCCCAGGATTTCCGCTAGAACCGTACAAAATCGTTCGGCTGAGAACAATGTTTGTGCATGTCATCCCTGTGTCAGAACAGTATTACTGGATTGTCATCGCCACAACAGGCTCCAGTGGGCTGATAGAGACATCAACTGGACAAGGCAAGACTGGCAAATGATTCAGAAGAATCCAGGTTTGCCTTGTCCAATAGTGATGGTCAGATCAGGGTCTACTGACATAGAAATGCATGTTACGCTGACTGTTGCATTCTTCAGCGGGATCGTTTTGGTGGTGGGGTTCCCTGAATAAGTTATGGGTAAGGTACCTAATTAGTGGTCTTTGATGGCAATTTGAACTCTAAAAAGTATAGAGACCATTTCCTTGCCGCACACTTTGTTCCTCTTTTACAAAATCATGACATTATTTCTGTGTTTCATCAAGACAACGCCATACCTCACGTCACCTGTGACAATAGTCTAACTATACTTAAAGACAACAACAACTACAATTTAGGATTGCATTAAGCGAGATTTAATGCGCTAGTCGTAGGCCCTAGATCCAGAGACTTGTGATACAACAATTCTATTGTGAGAAAAACTGCTTTGATCATTTTGTGAATACTTATGAACTTGACTGAAAGTTGGCTGAAAGTTGACGTGTCTGAACAGCTAGAAGATCTCGCTAGGACTGACGCACCACACGTTCTCTAAACCATCTTTCAACCACGTTTAAACTAAACAATTTCCTATTGGCTAATCCAGCTCGAACCACTGTCTTAACCACTGCCTTGACCACTCAAGCAACAAAATAGCTGTTGTCATATATAGTAACGTATAAGACAACAATTTTCCGCTATTCTCCGAAACGCGGAAAATTTATAATATCCAGTTCTTGCGAAACAATATTGATTTCATAGATGACTGGCCCTCAAAAAGCCAGGATCTAAATCCCATTGCGCACCTTTGGGATAATCTTGACACACTTGTACAGCAACCTCAAAATCTGACTGGTAATGTCAATGAGCTCTGTGTTAGCGTTCTAAGAAAGAGGCACACAGAGTAGATCCAGCCAGTCTGTAATAAGCGACCTGTCTGTAGCAGCCATGGTTTTTAGGCCATTTCTAAGGCGCTTGGTTAAACAGGTTTTACCTTTTACCTGTACATAGTATATACCAAAGCCTATATAACACTACTGTTGGGTCCAAAGTTAATCCAAACAAAAATGTATAGGTATAGATGGTCATTTTTACATGTAATCTACATACATATGTTTCAAAGAGATTGTGGTGTACATGTCATATAAGATGCATTTTAGCTGTTTCACATGAAAAAGTAGCTTGTGACATAGAGTAAAGTGGGGTGGGTGGGTAAGGCAAAGTGCTATGTATCTTACCTTACGAGATCATCCAACTGATATGGGCTTACAGTTGGGCAAGGCTTGCTACTTTTGGCAGAAAAATCATTTTCCTCTTTCTTTTCTTTTTGTCGCACCTGCTTTAGCAGGAAGACATAGGCGTGCAAGTTTCCATCCGTCCGTCCATCTGTTCGTTCGTCCGTCCGGATGTGTGTTCGTCCATCTGGTTGTCCTTCCGTCTTTCCGTCAACATTTTACACTGGGTGTCTTGTCATCGCAACTCCTCCTACAGTTTCGTACCGATTATTTTCAAACTTTGTGTGTGTTTTTGCCATGGTATGAGGATGCGCATGTGGTTTGGACTTTATTGTCCGATCAATTTTTGTCACTTTTCCGACATTGTGAACTTAGTCATTTTTAACCTACAATTGATATATGATAGGTACCTCTTGTCATCGCAACTGCTTTAGCAGTTTTATACCGATCATTTTGAAACTTAGCATGTGCTTTCGGCATGGTATGAGGATGTGCATGTGGTTTTGACATAATTCTCAGAATATTTTTTCACTTTTTGCACGTTTTGAACTCAGTCATTTTTAAGCTTCAATTGTTATACGATAGGTACCTCTTGTCATCGCAACTCCTCTTGCAGTTTTATATCGATCATTTTGAAACTTTGCATGTGCTTTCAGCATGTTATGAGAAAATGCGCATGTGGTTTGGACTTTATCTACCGTCCGGTTGTCTGTCCGTCTTTCTGTCATTTACACTGGGTGTCTTGTCATCGCAACTTCTCCTACAGTTTCATACCGATTATTTTCAAACTTTGCTTTTGTTTTTGCCATGGTATGAGGATGTACATGTGGTTTGGACTTTATCGTCAGGTCATTTTTGTCACTTTTTCCACATTGTGAACTTAGTCATTTTTAACCTTCAATTGATATATGATAGGTACCTCTTGTCATCGCAACTCCTCTTGCAGTTTTATACCGATCATTTTGAAACTTTGCATGTGCTTTCCCCATGGTATGAGGATGTGCATGTGGTTTCGACATAATTTTCAGAATATTTTTTTCCACTTTTTGCACATTATGAACTTAGCCATTTTTAAGCTTCATTTGATATACGATAGGTACCTCTTGTCATCACAACTCTTCCTACAGTTTCATACCGATTACATGTATTTTGAAACTTTGTGTGTGATTTTGCCATGGTATGAGGACGCGCATGTGGTTTGGATTTTATCTTCGGATAAATTTTTGTCACTTTTTCCACATTGTGAACTTAGTCATTTTTTACCTTCAATTGATATATGCTTTTGCAGTTTTATACCGTTCATTTTGAAACTTTGCATGTGCTTTCGCCATGGTATGAGGATGGGCATGTGGTTTGGACTTTATCGTCGGAGCATTTTTGTCACTTTTTCCACATTGTGAACTTAGTCATTTTTAACCTTCAATTGATATATGATAGGTACCTCTTGTCATCGCAACTCCTCTTGCAGTTTTATACCGATCATTTTGAAACTTTGTGTGTGCTTTCGCCATGGTATGAGGTTGTGCATGTGGTTTTGACATAATTCTCAGAATATTTTTCTTTCACTTTTTGCACATTGTGAACTTAGCCAATTTTAAGCTTCAGTTGATAAGGTACCTCTTGTCATCGCAACTCCTCTTATAGTTTTATATTGATCATTATACCCCTGCAAACAAAGTTTGAAGGGGGTATATAGGAGTCAGCTTGTCGTCTGTCGTCGGTCCGTTACAAATCGTCTGTCGTCGGTCCGTTACAAAAAACTTTAACATTGCTCATAACTTCCTTATTCTTTGACCGATTTCTATAATATTCACACACCACACACCTTGCCACTAGTACTTAAGATTGATATAGATGTGTTTAGGCTGATTAACTTCCTTGGTTACGCTGCGCATGCGCATTCTTGTGTGGCAAAAACTAATCAATCGAGCCCGTGCGTGTACAGTAAACTAAGGAAAAATAAGATTTTTTAAACATAGTTTTTGTCATTTCATCCACAACATTCATAGACTTTTATACTGCAGGTCAGCGGCCCCCGCCCATCGGGGTTTGAAGAAATAGATGGGCTGTATGATGCTTCCACGCAGAGCTGAAACCGACCCGCACACGAGTACTGGTAAACCGCTTAGAGGATCTAAGCCTGCCCAGGCAAAGTGGTGCGAGTCGGACGGCCCATGCTTATAAACCCTATTGCTTTCATTGGGCGGCAGGGCTTGAGAAGTCATTTCATCTCAATGTCGGGTAAATGTCCCACAAAAATGGAAACAACGTCTACAAAATGACCTTTACATTGTTGACGGGGACGTTTAACCTCAAATCAAAGAAACAAAAAATGCAGTTCACACAACAGTACTTAGCAGATACCTTGTCCGAATGTCCGAATTCTCGGATGTTATAGGTTATTTTACGATTCCATTATACATGTACATGGCTATTTGTTGTTTGTCGTATGTTTTAAATGGATGCTTGTTTAATTCTCATACCCTGAGTTAGGGAGCCCTGAATAAATCTTTGACCTGACTTGACTTGCAAGAAACAAAATAGCAGGCAAGCAAAAACATTACTGGCAGAGCGATACTTTGAAAAACCTGAACATGAAAGTACCATAGCCAGACTGGATAGCACTTAGAGATTCGGGACGAATATCATTAGGCAGGGGAGGAAGGTGTGGCTCGGTATCTCAGTCGGTAGTGTTTGTGCGGTATACGAGAGGCCCTGGGTTCACAGAGCTAAAACTGACCGCACACGAGTACTGGTAAACCACTATAAACCATCTTTTATTTGACGGCAGGGCTTGAGATGTTATTTAATCTCAATGTGGGTGTGGAAGCAACGTCTCAAAAATGACCCAAATAGTATTAACGGGGACGGTGATTTGTTTGTTTGTTTGCTTGTTTGTTTTGTTTTGATATTTAACGTCCCCGTCAACACTGTATAGGTAATTTTGGAGACGTTGCTACCAATTCTGTGGGCTTTTACCCGATATTGAGATGAAATGACATCCCTGTCGCCCAATGAAACCAATATGGTTTATAAGCATGGGCGGTCCGATTCGCACCGTTTTTCCTGGGCTGGCGTAGATCCTCTAATTGGTTTACCAGTACTCGTGTGCGTTGGTTTCAGCTCTGTGTGGAAGCACCATGCAGCCAATCTATTTCCTCAAGCCTCGATGGACGGGGGTCGCGGGGACGGTGAATTTCAATATTCAAACAACCCTGTTACTGGTTGTAAACGATTGATCTTTATCACCCAGATGTTGACTCCGTCAGGGTGGTAATCCTTCGATTCATCTTCACTGTCTCGCCTGCGCCCATCGGGGCTTGGAGAAATAGATTGGGCTGCGTGGTGCTTCCACGCAGAGCTGAAACTGACCACACATGAGTATTGGTAAACCGCTTAGAAGGACTAAGATTGCCCAGGCAAAGTGATGTGAGTCAGACCGTCAAATGCATATAAGCATTTTGGTTTCATTAGGCGGCAGGGCTTGAAATGTCATTTCATCTCAATGCCGGGTAAAAGTCCCACAAAACTGGAAACAACGTCTCCAAAATGACCTAAATAGTGTTGACGGGGACATTAAACCACAATTCAACCAACCAACCAATCATCTTCACTTTCACATCGTTTGTCTTGCGATTAGTGCAACATATCGCGACAAAATTCAGTTAATTATTCGATTATTAATTGTTTTGGGTTTAACAACACGTCAACCCCTGTGTGTAATTTTGTCTCGTCTCCAATAGAAAGGGAGAAAGAAATATAGAAGAGATCTTAGATTAAAGTAAAGGTCAGACGAGAAAGAAGAAAATGAATGGAAGTGTAGAAACAGAAGGAACAAGAGCACTCCCTTCTACCCTTACCTGCTGCAAGGATAGCAGGTCTTACCCAATTGTCAGCCAATATCAGTTGGACGCCATAGTGACCAAGACATACGTCACCTTTACCTCACACTCTATTTAAAATTGTCAAATTCAAAGAAATTAATAACTGCTATCGGATCAGTCTGAAAAACGGTTATTTTTTGCCACACAAAACTGCGCATGCGCAAAAATACGGAATCGTGGGATAGCATTTCCTTAGCGACCGGTGGCGTCCTAAACTCATCTATACACAAACCTGACCTTGACCTTTACGTTGACCTTCCTCAAGGTCAAATACTTGTAAAAATTTGTCGGTAGCGGGGGTATAATTGGCGCCCGTTAGGCGGCAGCTCTAGTTTTAAAACTTTGTGTGTGTTTTTGCTATGGTATGAGGATGTGCATGTGGTTTTGACTTTATCTTGGGATCAATTTTTATCACTTTTTCCACATTGTGAACTTAGTCAGTTTTTTACCTCACATAAAGACTATGGATTCTTCTCAAAGCCCTATATTAATTTCTTCTGCCTTAAATAAACTTTTATTATTTTTTGTGTGGGGCAGGTGGGGAGCAGGTGCGACATCAATTTCACCGAAGTTGAATCTCTGGTTCTTCCATTTCTTCTGCTAGACTTTCGGATGAGTCTCTCCACCGAGATCACATCTCCATAAAACTGAGTTGTTGGTCAGTCATAAAAATCAAATACATTTCTACTATCTCTTTTGGTGCCTACATATACTGAGTCAAAAAAGTAACTATACCAACTTCTGGGTGAAACTTACAAAATATCAGATAGCTAATGAGTTAAATATGGCTGTAGGCATGGGAATCGGACGTTTAGCTAGAGAATGCTCAAACTTGTATTTGCCCAAACCTTTCTACCCAAGAGTTGTCTTGCAATATGTGCCTAGAACGATTTTGGAAGAAATGGGCATTGCGCATGCGCAGATAATCTCTTTTGTGTCTATGATGGAAGACGTTATCCTCTGAACATCGGATAACACTTTAATTTTACAATATTTCGTGATCTAGCATTATAAGCAAGGTTTTAATTTGTGAAATTTTCAGATTATCTCCCTTGCAATTAAAAATATAGCAATTTTCGAACTGTTGTTATTCTTATACCTGTCAATCAATTTTTGCCATTTTTAAATAAAACGCCTTGTTTCCACCATCGCTGTTCATCGAGATGGTAAATAATGCAGAAAATTCATGTAGCATGTAGCACTACCGATTGCGATTTTCTATGGAGTTTCCAATGAAAGCAGCATTTGACACAACTTCTAATAATCGGAGGTCAATACGTGACCGCCTGTTTCTCGTAGCCGATGCAACTAAAGTTCCTAATCTTTCGTGAATAGACGCAAAGGGTATCTAATGAAATGTAACATGTATCAAATTTTAGAAATCTGGGGTAAGGTGAATTTTTTATGATGTTAAATCATAGCACTTTTCATAATTTTCTCTGCAAAAATGACATAGTGACCCCTTGGGTGTTTCGAGCAATACTTTACGATAATGGGTTTAAGTAAACAAAAACAAATGGAGCTTTTGCACAGAAAAATGTGTCCTTTTACCAAAACATAAATTTTGTGTTGTTTTCATCTGTAGTAACTATGGCAACAGAAGCAATTTTAGGTATAGGAACTTTTTTGACTGAGTATATAAACCCTTTGGTTTGTTTGGGCTCCAGAGCTTGAGATGTCATTTCATCTTGTGTTGGGTAGAAATCCCACAAAATTGGAAGCAACATCTCCAAAATGATCAAATAGTGTTGATGGAGATGTAAAACCTTAATTCAAACAAAGTGCAGCGTCTTAATCATTAGGCCTCCCACCACTGTGGTTCACGCCTGCGAGATGCAAAGTCCTGCGTTGTTTTTTCTCCAGGCACTCTGGTTTTCGCCCACCATATTTGCGACCAACTCGAAATAAGTGAAATAATCTTAAAACCCCAAAACTCAACTATCTCTTCTACCTCTTTTCTCCCTCTGTGAGTCATTATCATGACATATTATCATGACACAAGGGTTGACTATGTGCAGACAGTGAGGGCTACAACCTGACTGTATACCTAGTAGATGATTCACATGAAATGTCAAGACATATTTTCAGGGTCAGGGGATCAAGGTGAAGGTCATTACTTTCAGGGTCACGGGTTCAAGGTCACTGTGGCTATTTTTAGAAAAAACATTGGCATTGCTCTTGTGCCTTAATTTATTGATGGATTTTAATATAGCTTCACACAAATGTTGGGTATGATGATATCTCGATCAAGTTCGACTTTAGGTTCGGGGGCTGAAGGTCAAGGTCACTGTGGCTATTTTTAGAAAAACTTCGTGATTGCTCTAGTGCCTACATTTATGGATGGATTTCAATACAACTTCACACAAATGTTGGGTATGATGATATCTCGAGCGTCTTCAGGGTACAGGTCTGAAGGTCAAGGTCACTGTGGCTATTTTTAGAAAAACTGTCATCGCTCTTGCGCCTTCCTTTATTGATGGATTTTAATATAACTTCACACAAATGTTTGGTATAATGATACCTTGAGTGCCTGTATATACCTAGCAGATGATTCACATGAAATGTCAAGACATATTTTCTCAGAAAAACAAAATGAAAAATACTGCAAAAATGCTACCTGCTAACCATAACTGATGCTTGACCCTTAAGGGAAATGCGAACATCTTCAGGGGAGGCAACTCCTGGAAAAGTATTTTTGTCTCCCATGTCAATAGGGGCCAACTCCTTAAGAAAAGAATGCAAATTGTTTCCTTTGAAAGTAGAAAAGCGAACAGGCTTTTTCAGTGGGACAGGGCTAATAGAATAGTGCATAGGAAGTCCCGAAAGTTATCTCCCTTCGAAAAATGATGGACCAGTCCTCCAGATATTCTCGTTCCCCTTAAAACGTAAAGAAAAACTGCATCTGGGGCCAGTTGTTCAAACATCGTTAGCTTAACGAGCTCGTAAGTGGTCATATTGTTAACTCCTCTAGCAAGTACAATATAAAAATTATTGGTATTTTTGCTGAAAAAATGTAAGCATCTTTTGCAAAAATTTCAGCATATTCGCTTTATTTAATGATCAAAGTTTTAACGATACGTTAACTAACAACATCGTTAGTTTTGAACAACTGGCCCCTGATTGTTGTTTGCTGCATCTTCTTGGAAACTTCTCAAGCATATTTTTGCATACAGTCACACAAGTGTGGACCCCGATCAGACTGCTCCTTAAGGAACAGTCTGAGCTGGGTCCACACTGTTTGCAACCGTGACTTGTAAATTAACCAGCAGACACCAATTGTAATGTTTTGTTGTCTAAACCCTTAGCCTGCCAATCACAACAATTGTTGTCTGCCTGCCAATCACAACAATTGTTGTCTGCTTTGTTGCTTGCTGGTTACTTTAAAAGACATTGTTGCAAACAACGTGGACTCGGGTCAGACTGCAGTCTGATCAGGGTCCATACGGTTTCCTGTATGCAAAAATATTTTAAAAGGTTTGCAAGAAGATTCAGCAGACGACTCCGATATATATTTTCAGATGCATTTTTCTTGGCATCTAATTTGGGATTAGTCTGCCTTAAGCACAGTGAGAAGAAACGTTTTCACACGACACAGTTAATCTGTCCGTGGTTGGATTTTTTTTTTTCAATTCCATATTTGGTATGAAGTACAGTTTATGCATTTCTTGTCATTTTGGGTTGCTTTACATGTTGTTACTTTTGATTAGCAATAAAATCTCAGCTAACACTTGTTCTTGTTCTCTGTTTTGCAAACTTGTTAGTTCAGACTAAGGCCCACCAGCCACTGTAGCTCAGTTGGATGCGCTTCAGACTTGTGATAAGGAGGACGCAGGTTCGATACCTGCCAGGATTGGCAACATTCTTTCATGGTGATTGATCATGAAATCTTTTCTATGGTCATTCTCTCCCTTCCGCTGATTCAAGAAAGGGCTGGCAAAAGAATGCATTGTACTGGTTAACTGCTGACATATAAGCTTGCCCAGGAAAAGTGTGGATAGGAAAACAGACTGGCTCACAAATGACCTAAAACAAGCTTGACTGGGCCATTAAATCCCAAAATAAATCAGACTAAGGCCCAGTGTATATAAAATATTATTCATGGCCTAACCTGATTTATCCTGCTCATAATTAATACAGTGAAATAGTGAAAGCTCATAAACCAATTTCTCATCACTATAAATATACTAGTGACAAAAAATATGGAACCCCGAAATTCAAATAGAAAGAAGCGAAACTTCAATGTCACAGGGAAGGTTTATATGCAAAGGGTATCAGTATCTGGTCCATGCACCACGAGCATTGATGCATGCACGACACCTGGGAATGCTATTGATTGTGTGACGGATTATCTCCCTTGGTATCCGTTGCCATTCTTCTTGCAATGCTCTGCCAAGCTGTTGCAGATTGTTGCACACGCGGCGACCCAAGACATCCCAAATGTACTCAATTGACGACATGGGGGGTGTCCTTACACCTTGTTGTCTCAGAAATTTGACGGCAACACAGGCGCGATGTGGGGGGGGGGGGGGGGGGTATAATTGGCTGGCCACGGCAGTGTCCTTACACCTTGTTGTCTCAGAAATTTGACGGCAACACAGGCGCGATGTGGGCGTGTGTTGACGTCTTGGAATTTGGTCTACGTAACCCTGGCCAGTCCAGTTACCATGAACGTTCAAGGTAACTTGACTGGCCAGCGTTACATAGACCTAATTTTACGCCCACTGGTTAACACATTCGCCCGGCGCATTGGTGGGAACTTCGAGCTCCAAGACGACAAAGCACGCCCACATGGAGCCGTGTTGCCGTCGAATTTCTGGAAAATTGTAATAATTTCCTTATTTCAGCTCAAAATATAGATTGTGGGTACACGTAAGAACCGCCTCTGCGAAGCGGTTCTATCGAGCACCCACAATCTGTTTTGGAGCAAAATGAAAAACAATGTATATCCTGTAAACCCCAGTTTTACTATAAAAGTGGGGTTAAAGGAGGTCAAAATGATATAGGTGTGTTTTCGTGATGGGTCTCTGAAAACCAAAATACCATTATTCCTTGTTATTGATATGAACACCTCATTAACCCAAATATGCCTAGCGTCTTTTGGGGGGAATTTTGCAAACATTGCGGGCCCAGGACAGACGCCACGAGCGGCGTCTGATCTGGGTCTAAACTGTTTGCTGAAAGTGCATATTACTGCTAACAATACAAACCTGACCCCCCTATTATAGTATATGGGCCACTCCAAACGGATAAGCTTGGAGATTCCGTTAAATGATGCATAGAATTACATAATCGACCTACACAGCGTACTTTTAACCAATTTTATACTGAATAGAATCATCAACCTTATATCAGTATAGCATATGTTCATTTCAAAACTCAGGGGTTTCAGGTTGCGCCTTTTTCAAAATTTATCTGGAAAATGGCTGAACCTTTCGTAAACATGCAGTGTAGGCCCTGATAAGACGCTGCGTTCTGTGGTATCTGATCTTGGTCTACACTGTTTGCCAGTTACCAGGTTTTGAATTTCCGGTACAAAATGGGTGATATGTACTGAGGCAGCATAAAATTGGTTAATTGTACTGATCTATGAAGGATTCTTATTAAAAAATATGTTTAAACCAAAAGATTCTGAGTTGATGGAAGGGATTTTTTGGATCAGGTAATCAGCTTCTGTTCCCATTTTGAGACCGGTTTGGGGCGAAGTGTCTATGTCGTGAAACGTCTCGTTACCGCGGTTGTCACAGGTTTTACTATTGGCGTGCCTTGTATTCTTCTGCGGATATGTCATCAATGCTTTTCATTTGAACAAAAGAAAAATCAATTATTGAAAAATAAACAGGATATGTGCGTTCATGATGCTGATTAATAGAACATACAAATTATAATATTTGGTTTAACTGAAAGCCTATTGTGGAACTTTTCAAACTGTTTTGAATATGAAACAATATTTTTTCACGGATAATTTTAGTGGTTCTTCGGCCTTTTGCATTAGCGATTAGATTTCAGCTAAAGTGCCCCCCCCCCCCCCCCCCCTGGTGCGATTGTGAGACAATTGCACCATATAATGCCTACAATTGTTGGCATTTTAAAATTTGTGAGCAGGACAAATAATATTCTCTGCTGAAACTACCCATAGCAAACAAATTTTCATGGTCCCAAAAGTGTTTATTGAAATAGGACTGCTTTTATTATATACCCAGAAAAAGTCCCGTTTACTTTGTACATAATTTACTGGTCAGTATTTTTCCATAGTCCAGTGCATATTGCCAGTAGATAAGCAGTCTTGTTCCAATAGAACTACTTCCAAAAAAAAAAAAACGTCAAGAAAAACTGCATCTGGATATTAAAAATGGGCAGCCATCTTGTCGTGTGTATCAACACAAAATATAGATTGTGACAAAGTGCATAAAGAGCATTTTATGCTTTCAAATATGATCTAGCTTGATTTCAATAAATCCTTTAGGAAATTAGAAGTATTTTGAAAGAAATAAAAATGGTTTCCTGCATTAGGATACGACTTTTAATGACATCATATCTGTCAATGTTTAGAAGCCTCCGTGGTGCAGTGGTTACGCTACTCGCCCTGTAAACCAGGGATCGCAGGATCGATTCCGGGCTTCTCCAGACTTTCGGATGAGTCTTTAAAACCGAGGTCCCGTCTCCGCATGACCTTAGCTGTTGGTGGGACGTAAACTCAAACACTCACTCACTCTGTCAATGTTAAATTCATCTTCACTTTGGTGCCACTGGGGGTGGTTTTTCAATGTGCTGGAAGAGGCTTATCCTGCTTTATATTCCATTTCAAACCTCTTAAAAGAAACGTAATTTGAGCCCCGCCAAGCGAATTTGTGTCTTCGAGCATTCCGTCATGACAAATTTTAACTCATGACCAGCCATTCAGAAGGGCCAGGGATATGGCTTTCTGTCTGAAGGTTCTTCTTGATTCACTGCTTGTATGAGCGAGCAGCGAAGGTTCTGGCGAGACTGCGCGGATGCGCAGGCTCGCCTGAACCTTCGCTGTTCGCATAGGCGATAAGTACCAAAATCGCTTGACGGGGCCCATTTGATGTTACGTTTAGATTTCTATACCCTGAATTCTAGTAGACAGTTCAAGTTTTGGGTATATATAATAAACAGGAGGCCCATGGGCCACAATGCTCACCAGAGCTCGGGGGCCACTGCCCACTGGCAGCAATGTATTTTAATTAACCCTGCACCCAAGGCTGCTACAGATAAAATTTTGACCCAATCAGACTAGTGGCTTCAGAGATCTGATGTCGCTTGAAGACAACAGATGACAATTGACAATTTCCCGTCTGGCAAAAAATAGGCCAAAATGAACATTATTAGCCCTTCTCTTGCTGAATATTCAGTTTAGCGACACCCATTTCTGACTTTGAACCAATCGGATTATTTGATGTAATTTATTCCTACAAATTCATAAATTGAATGTCAAACAGTGTAGATCTTGATCAGATTCTGATCTGGATCTACATCTGATCTGGATCTATACTGTTTGCAAAGAAAAGGGTTGTCGTGAACACCAGGATGAGTTAAAGGAACATTTCTATGAAAGTTTGACAAAATATCTTGAGAGGCATTAATGTCATCTTTCAATTTTCCCCATTATAAGTCAATGGAAACTTTTAACTTGCCATAGCAAACAAACCACAGAGCCAAATTTCATAAACCAGAGCTCAGGTGGGCACTGCCCAATGGAGCCCTGATTGGTGTCATATATATTTTTAAAATGGGTCTTATAAAAAGGAACAGAGACATATATGGTTTTGCGGTGAGGATATGTATGGTTTCTGAGAGGTAAGGCCTTTTAAGCAATGGAGGGATTCGGGCAAGGCAGATCCCAGAAAAGCCCAAGATTGTTGTCACTGAATATGTCTTATCATAAAGATCAAGAATATATATGATTAAATGGTGGGGATCTGAACGGTCTCTGAGACATGAGGCCCTTTTATGAAGTGGAAGGGAGAGAAATGGCCCCTGCGGACCCCTCAAGACAGGGTTGACTGAATGTGTCTAATAACAATGAACAAGAATATATGTGATTATAGGATGGGGATTTGAATGGTTTCTGAGATATATGGCCTACTATTAAGTGGAGTCTTATCATCAGGAAAGAGAATATATATGGTTTAGGGGTGTGGATCTGAATGGTTTCTGAGATATATGGATTTAAATGAAATAAAGGGGTGGATCATGGCCCGTGGCATCCAGGGGCCCCCATGCTGGCATCACTGTTTGTGTCTTATCATAAGGAACAAGAATATATATGGTTTCGGGGTGGGCTCTGAACAGTTTCTCAGATATATGGCCTTTTGTGAAGTCCAGGGGTGGAGTATGGCCCAGGCGCACCTTTGGTGACCCCTAGGTTGGTGTCACTGAATGTGTCTTATCATAAGGAACAAGAGTATATATGGTTTGGGGGTGGGGATCTGTAAGGTTTCTGGAATATTTAGCCTTTTATGAAGTGGAGGGGGTTGGGCATGGCCCCCACACATCCCGGGGACTCTAAGTTGGTGTCACTGAATGTGACTTATTATAAGGACCGAGACTATATATGGTTTAGGGGTGGGGATCTGTAAGGTTACTGGGGTACTGGGCCTTTTATGAAGTGGAGGGGGTGTGGCATGGCCCTGGCACATTCCGGGGGACCCCCAGGTTGGTGTCAATGAGTCCATCTTATCATAAGGAACAAGAATATATATGGTTTAGGGGTGGGGATCTGAATGGTTTCTGAGATAAATGGCATTTTATGAAGTGGAGGGGAAGGGGCATGTCCCTGGCACATCCCAGGGGACCCCCAGGTTGGTGTCAGTTAATGCATCTTAGCATAAGGAACATGAATATATATAGTTTATGGGTGGGGATCTGAATGGTTTCTGAGATAAATGGCATTTTATGAAAAAGAGGGGGCAGGGCATATCCCCCGCACATCCCGGGGGACCCCCAGGTTGGTGTCACTTAATGCATCTTATCATAAGGAAGAAGAATATATAAATGGATCTGTAAGGTTTCTGAGATATAAGGCATTTTATGAAGTGGAGGGGGCGGGGCATGGCCCCGGCACAACCTAGGGAACCCCCAGGTTGACATAAAAGCATATGGCTGAGAGAAGTTTACTCAAGGAACATGTCTATGTAAGTTTTGTCAAAATATCTACAATGACTTGGCACTAAATGCAATTTTTCAGTTTTCCCCATTATAAGTCAATGGAAACTCTAAGTTGCCATAGCAACAAAACTAAAAGGCCAAATTTCATAAAAAAACACAAAACCTGTAAAGGCAAATATGTTGAATATTTTCATAATGTCTCAGCCTCCTGGAGCATATGGTTTCTGAGGAGATGATTTTTTAAGATCGGCATGATGCCGGGGGGCATATAGTTTTTCGGTTTGGTCTGTACGTGTGTGTGTGTACGTACGTACCTGATCCTGTAACCTCAGGTTAAGTTTTTTGTAACAGGTAGAGCCTTAACTTTTAAATCTCATATTTTCCTAGCCATTTCATAGAACTGGTTCATCTTTGGTATGATGATAGATATAGGTCCAAAGTTTTATTAAGCAATACCCGCACCAATGCCTGTGACCTCAAGGTCAAGGTCACAGACTTAGAAATTTTCAGTGTTAAAGACTCAGGTTAAGGTTTTTGTAACAGGTACATGTAGACCTGAACATTTTAGAACTCATATTTTCCAAACCATTTGATGGAATTTGGTATGATTATAGATATAGGTCCAAAGTTTTATTCAGCGATACCCCCACCCATACCCATGACCTCAAGGTCAAGGTCATGGACTTAGAAATTTTCCATGTTAATGACTCCAGTTAAGGTATTTGTACCTGGTAGAACCTGAACTTTTAGGATGGCTTTGGTTCATATGATGATAGATATAGGTACAATGTTTTATTCTGCAATACCCCCACCCATGCCTATTACCTCAAGGTCAAGGTCACAGACTTAGACAATTTTAATGTTAAAGATTTTAAAGAGCTCAATTTTTCCAAACCATATTATGGATTTGGCTTATATATGCTATGATGATAGATACAGGTCCAAATGTTTATTTGGCAATACCCACACTCATGCCTATGGCTTCAAGGTCAAGGTCACAGACATAGAAATTTTTAATTAGATATTTTAAGAGTTGATATTTTCCAAATTGTGCGATGGATTGAGTTTATATTGGGTATGATGTCAGATACCTGTCCATTTTATTCAGCGATACCCCCACCCATGCCCATGAGCTATAGGTCAAGGTCACAGACTTAGAAATTTTTAATAAGATATTTTAAGAGGGTTTATATTTTCTAAATAGTATGATGAATTAAGTTTATATTTCGTATGATGATTGATACTGGTCCAATACCCCCATCCATGCACATGCCCTAAAGGTCAAGGTCACAGACAAAGAAATTTTTTATTTAAAGTTTATTAAGAGCTCATACTCACCAAACCATATAGATTTGCTTCATATTTGGTAAGATGATAGTTACAGGTCCAAAGTTGTATATATCCCCATCCCTGACCTCAAGGTCAAGGTCACAGACTTAGTCTTATTATGCTTTTAAAATTTTAGGGCTCATATTTATAGATTGGCTTCATATTTGGAATGATGATATATACAGGTCCCAAGTCTTATTCACCCATACCAACGACCCTGCCCATGACCTCAAGGTCAAGGTCACACACTTTGAAAATTTTGTTGCAACATGGATTTTCGGCGTGAGGCGGGGGCATCTGTGTCGTCTGGACACATTTCTAGTTTGCATTTTGGTTTTCATGGCAACCAATAAAAATGAGCAGAAGGCCTAAAATCATACGGCAGATAGTAGATTGCCTATATAACATGTCTATGAAAGTTTTGTCAAAATATCTTCAGAGGCTTGGCAGTAAATACCATTTTTCAATTTTCCCCATTATAAGTCTATGGAAACTACAAGTTGCCATAGCAACCAAACTAATGAGCCGATTTTCATAAAAAAACAAACTTTCAATCCTCCAGCCCAAGGATGCTACAGATAAAATTTGGGCCCAATCGGCACAGTGGCTTTAGAGGAGATGTCGTTTGAAAGTGTTGACCGACGCAGACGCAGACAACTGCCTATCCTATAAGCTCCCCCCGGATCCTTCGGCTCTGGTGGGCTAAAAAGTTATTGACTTTATTTTGTGAAATATTCAGCTCTCCTTCATATGGCGAAGGATATTCTCGCAAGCTTGTGCATCCTTTGCCATATGAACGAGTGCCAAATAATTCACAATATAAAGTCAATTACTTATACAAGAGGGCCCTCCCTGAATCGCTCACCTGGGAATAAGTGTCCCTAGTACATTCTAGGCCCCAGGGCTATAATTTGAACAACCTTGGTAATGGTCCACTCGATGAAGCTTCATACCAAATATCAAAGACCTGGGCCTTCTGGTTTCAGACAAGAAGATTTTTAAAGGTTTTTCCCTAGATAAGCCTATGAAAAACCAAAGGGTCCCGGGGTTGGGGCATTTTTGGCCCAAGGGCTAATTAATTTGAACAATCTTGAAAGAGGTCTACTAGATGAAGCTTCACACCAAATATCAAAGATCTGAGCCTTGCGGATTCAGAGAAGAAGATTTTCCATGTATAAGCCTATGTAAAACCAAAGGCCCCGTGCTGGGGGCATTTTTGGCCCCAGGGCTATAATTTGAACAATCTTGGTAGAGGTCAACTAGGTGAAGCTTCATATCAAATAGCATAGACCAGGGCCTTGTGGTATCAGAGGAGAATTTTTTTTAAATATTTCCCTAATTAAGCCTATGAAAAACCAAAGGGTCCCGGGGTGGGGGAATTTTTGGTTCTAGGGCTATAATTTGAACAATCTTGATAGAGGTCCAATAGATGAAGCTTCACACCTAATATCTAAGACCTTGGCCTTGCAGTTTCTGAGAAGAAGATTTTTTAAAGATTTTCCCTATATAAGCCTATGTAAAACCAAAGGCTCCCGGGGCGTGGGCATTTTTGGCCCCAGGGCTATAATTTGAACAATCTTGGTAGAGGTCCATTAGTTAAGCTTCACACCAAATGTCAAAGACCTTGGCCTTGCGGTTTCAGAGAAGAAAAGTTTTAAAGATTTCCCCTACATAAGGATAGGTGAAGCAAAAAGCCCCCTGGGTGGGGCATTTTTGGCCCCAGGCCTATAATTTGAACAATCTTGAAAGAGGTCCACTAGATGAAGCTTCAAACCAAATATCAAAGATCTGGGCCTTGCGGTTTCAGAGAAGAAGATTTTTAACGATTTTCCCTGTATAAGCCTATGTAAAACCATAGGCCCCCGGGGCGGGGGCATTTTTGGCCCCAAGGCTATAATTTGAACAACCTTGGTAGAGGTCCACCAGGTAAAGCTTCACACCAAATATCAAAGACCTGGGCCTTGTGGTTTCAGAGAAGAAGATTTTTTAAGATTTTCCCTTTATAAGCCTATGTAAAACCGGGGCGGGGGCATTTTGGCACTCAGGCCTATAATTTGAACAATCTTGGTAGAGGTCCACTAGATGAAGCTTCATACCTAATATCGAAGACCTTGGCCTTGCGGTTTCAGAGAAGAAGATTTTTAAAGTTTTCGTTTAAACAAGAGGGCAATGATGGCCCTGAATCGCTCACCTGATCCATAGTGTAACAAGTGGGCCCCAGGGTGGGCCATTATTGGCCCAAGGGCTTGTGCATAATAGTGAGGGAGGTTTGAAAGGTGAAGCTTCATACCAAACATCAACAAAGGCTATAATCTGAACAATCTTGGCAAAGGTTCACAAGGTGAAGCTACACACCAAATAACAAAGTCCTGGGCCTTGCGGTTTCGGAGAAGAAGATTTTTATAAAGATATTCCCTACATAAGCCTATGCACCAGGGCTATATAAGTCTATGTAAAACCAAAGGGCCCTGGGGTGGAGGGATTTGTGGCCCCAGGGCTATAATTTGAACAATCTTGGTAGAGGTCCACTAGATGAAGCTCCATACTAAATATCAAAGACCTGGGCCTTGCAGTTTCAGAGAAGAAGATTTTTAAAAATTTCCCTTTATAAGTCTATGTAAAACCAAAGGGTCTCTGGGCGGCGACATTTTTTGGCACCAGGGCTTTAATTTGAACAATCTTGGTAGAGGTTCACTAAATGACGTATCATACCAAATATCAAAGACCTGGGCCTTCTGGTTTCAGACGAGAAGATTTTTATAGGTTTTCCCTATAAGAGCCTATGTTAAACCAGTGGGCCCTGGCGCGGGGGCGTTTTTGGCCCCAGGGCTATAATTTGAACAATCTTGGTAGCGGTCCACTTGACGAAGCTACTTTCCAAATATCAAAGACCTGGGCCATCTGGTTTCAGACAAGAAGATTTTTAAAGGTTTTCCCAATATATGCCTATGTAAAACCAGTGGGGCCCGGGGTGGGACCAGTTTTGGCCCAAGGGCTATAATTTGAACAATCTTGGTAGAGGTCCACTAGATGAAGCTTCAAACCAAATATCAAAGACCTGGGTCTTCTGGTTTCAGACAAGAAGATTTTTAAAGGTTTTCCATATATAAGCCTATGTACAACCAGTGGGCCCTGGGCATTGCTGTTTTTGGCACTTGGGCTATAATTTGAAAAATCTTGGTAGCGGTCCACTAGACGAAGCTACATACCAAATATCAAAGACCAGGGCCTTCTGGTTTCAAGAAGATTTTTAAAGGTTTTCCCTATATAAGCCTTTGTAAAACCAGTGGGCCCTGGGGCGGGGCTGTTTTTGGCCCCAGGGGTATTAATCCATCCACTGGTTAAGCAGGAGAAGCTCTGGTGGCCATTTTGTTCACCCGGGCGGAACAGTAAGAGTATTTTGGTAGAGGGTCCCCAAACGAACATTCCTGTGAAATAATTTCAAAATCCATCCACTGGTTAAGGAGAAGTCGTTTAAAGGTTTTTCTATTTTTAGCTCTGGTGGCCATTTTGTTCACCCGAGCGGAACGGTTTGAGCAATTTTGGTAGAGGTTCACCAAAGGAACATTCCTGTGAAATAATTTCAAAATCCATCCACTGGTTAAGGAGAAGTTGTTTAAAGGTTTTTCTATTTTTAGCTCTGGCAGCCATTTTGTTCACCCGAGCGGAACGGTTTGGGCAATTTTGGTAGAGGGTCACACAAGGAACATTCCAGTGAAATAATTTCAAAATCCACCCACTGGTTAAGGAGAAAAAGTCGTTTAAAGGTTATTCTATTTTTAGCTCTGGCGGCCTTCTTGTTCACCCGAGCAGAACAGTTTGAGCAATTTTGGTAGAGGGTCACCCAAGGAACATTCCTGTGAAGTAATTTCAAAATCGATCCACTAGTTAAGGAGAAGAAGTCGTTTAAAGGTTTTTATATTTTTAGCTATGGTGGCCATCTTGTTCACCCGAGCAGAACGGTTTGAGCAATTTTGGTAGAGGGTCACCCAAGGAACATTCCTGTGAAGTAATTTCTAAATGCATCCACTGGTTAAGGAGAAGAAGTCCTTTAAGGTTTTCTATTTTTAGCTCTGGTGGCCATTTTGTTCATCCGAGCGGAACGGTTTAAGCAATTCTAATAGAGGGGCACGCAAGGAACATTCCTGTGCAATAATTTCAAAATCCATCCACCGGTTAAGGAGAAGAAGTTTAAAGGTTTTTCAATTTTTACCTCTGGCGGCCATTTTATTCACCCGAGCGGAACGGTTTGAGCAATTTTGGTAGAAGGTCAGCCAAGGAACATTCCTGTGAAATAATTTCAAAATCCATCCACTGGTTAAGCAGGAGAAGTCGTTTAAAGGTTTTTTCTATTTTTAGCTCTTGACGGCCATCTTGTTCACCCGAGCGGAACAGTTTGAGCAATTTTGGTAGAGGAGCATTCCTGTGGAATTAGATCAAAATCTGTCTAGCAGTTTTGGAGAAGAAGTTATTTAAAGCAAAAGTTGACGACAGACAAAGACGGATCCCAAAAGCTCACCTTGAGCACTTCGTGCTCAGGTGAGCTAAAATTCTATTTTTAGCTCCTATGACCTATCGGAACGGATCGGAACCATTTGAACAACTTTGAAAGGGGACCACCTAAGGATCATTCCTGTGAATAAGATTATATCAAATATTTTATCATGACATTGTGTCTGAGAATGTAATGTCATGTAATAAAATCGGTAATCCACTAGTGGATTAAATATGCAAATTAGTTAGATACTCCCTGTAATGTTACATGTGTGTGTGTGTGTGTGTGTGTGTGTGTGTGTGTGTGTGTGTGTGTGTGTGTGTGTGTGAATTCGGGTTTAACGTCGCTTTCAACAATTTTTCATTCATATCACGACGGTGTCTGGTTGCGACAGGGAGCTCAACGCTCACTTTTATAGTGCTGCCTCACTGAAGTATCATGTCCCAGACACATTACATGATACCACACCCAGACACATTATCCACTGGGTCGACCAGTCCTAGCTCTACCCCGTAAATCTGAGTGCCAAGCGAGGAGCAGCTAGTACCATTTTTAACGACTGGTATGTCGCGGCCCGGGATCGAACCCGTGACCTCCCGTTCCCCAGAGCAGACACTCTACCAACTGAGCTATCGGGGCCGGTATAATGTTACATGTACGACATCCTTAATGACATGTTTACTTATGGCGGAATAGACATTTTTGTAAACAAATCGTGATTAAAATGCATTTTAGATGTCATATGATAAATAGACTCTCGCATTCATGCTTATGTATTATTAAATTTATTAAACTCGTTGAGGAAAAGAAATAAAATGCCCGGCAAAGCCTCGCATTTTATCTCTTTTCCTCATCTTGTTTAATAAATTTAATAATACAAGATCCTCTATTTATTGCCTAATAATTATACCCCCGGCACACGAAGTATGCTATGGAAGTATACAGTTTTCGTGCTGCCGTTCGTCCATCCGTCTGTCCTTCCGTTAACATTTTGGTTGAAGTTTTGTGTTAAAGTTTCTAAGAGATAACTATCTTCTGAACCCTTTGATAGATTTAGTTGATACTTATACTGAAGTTACATGACGGTCTAAAGATTTCATTGATGCATGTCCCACCCCTCACAATGATCTTGAGGTCACAGACTTAGAAATTTTACAATTTGGTTAAAGTTTTGCGTTAAAGTTTCTAAGAGATAGTATGTTCTGAACCCTTTGATAGATTTAGTTGATACTTTCACTGATGTTACATAATGGTCTAAAGATTTCATTGATGAATGTTCCACCCCCACAGTGACCTTGAGGTCAAGGTCACAGACTTAGAAATTTTACATTTGGTTAAAGTTTTATGACAAAGTTTATAGATGCCTGTATGTTCTAAACTCTAAGACTAATTCAGTTGATACTTGCATTAATCTTGCATACCAGTCGAAAGATTTCGGGATGTATGTCTCTTCCCCAACCCCTGTTGACTTTGACCTCAAGTCACAGACTTAGAAAAAAGTTTTATGACAAAGTTTATAGATGACTGTATGTTCTCAACACTGAGACAAATTAAATTGATATTTTCATCGATGTTGCATACCAGTCCAAAGATTTCAATGCATACCCCATCCAGCTGCTTCAGTAACATTGATGCCCCCACCCCTTCAGTAACTTTGATGCCCTCACTGACACGCCCTTGGTCCATTTAGAAATTTTATATTTTGGTTTAGCTTTTACAAGCACATTTATAGATACTTATAGCTTCTTGACTTCTTTAATCATATTACAAACAAGCTCAAAAGATATATCAGAGGGGGCGCTGGCCGGGGGTATACGTGACCCACTGGTTGCTTTCTCTAGTTTCAAAAGAAAATAGATCAAACTTCAGTGAAGTTGATGTTGCACCTGCCCACTGTAACCTGCCCCTACCAAAAAAGTAATGTTTATTTCAGGACAGAAGAAATAACTGTAGGAATTTAAGTATCTGAGGTAAGAAAATGTCTAAGTTCTTAATGTGGAAAAGTGACGAGAAATGATCTAAAAATTATACCCAAATACATGCCCAAATACCATGCTCAAAACCATGCACAGAACGTGCAAAGTTTGAAAATGATTGGTACAAAACAGTAAGAGGAGTTGTGCTCGCAAGGTATCTATGGACAGAAAAAACTAAGCTGAAAAATTGGGGAAAAAAAGATAAAAAATTAATGGAGGATAAACCCAAAAGCACATGCACATCTGCAGACCATAAACAAAGCACCTGCAAATTATCAAAAAAGATCAGTAACAAACTTAAGAGGAGTTACGCTCAAAAGGTATCTATCTAATAGTAGCTGGACCTGAAAAAAAATTAAGCTGTGACAGTGGAAAAAGTTTTGATAAAAACAGGATAACCCTAAAATCACACGCACATCTACAGACAAGAACACCTGCAAAGTTTCCAAAGGATCGGTACAAAATGTCTAGGTCCACAATGTGGAAAAATTGCCATTAAATGGCAATTCCCCAACTGAAAGCCAACAATTGCTTTCAGTGTATAAATGCAGAAATTGCACTAGAAGAAATGACACACTAGCTAATCCTAAGAATATTGCTGCAAAGTATCACCAGCAAGGCATCTGCAAGGAACTTTGAAGGCGATCAAGCATCAGAGGTATATTCAGACATTTATTGGCCCTTTGCTAGCTCAATTGCCTGCTTTTGTATTCAAATTTCAACTTCTGGTCCAACTATACAAGGTCCTATCAACATATCTCAAAGGGTTTTCTAGCCAGAGATCAGTGAGTGCTGGAGTTTTACGTCTCACCAACATATGGATCTCGGTTTAAAGACTCATCCGAAAGTCTGGAGAAGCCCAGAATCAATCCTGCAACCCCTGGTTTACGAGGCGAGTAGCATAACCACTACACCACAGAGGCTTCCTAGCCAGAGATCACAATGTTGTCATATATCATCAGGACACAAAACTCAAATTCACCTTATTTGCATTATCTGCTGGTTCCTAGTCTGAAGGTTATTAGTGATGGAAAAACAGGTAACCAGACCCCCCTGACCTTGAAAGGTCATGGGGGTCTGGTTACCTGTTTCTCCAATAATGACAATGTGCAAGCAGGGATCCAGCAAATAATGCAAATATGGTGAATACCTTGGCACCCAGAGTTTTGGTTCTAGCACATGACAGGCCTTCTCAACATGGTGTACAATTTTGAAGGTACCATCAATATATTTCAAAGGATGTTGGATTGTTGGTGATCATGGCGTTATTCTGTGAGGGAAGTTAACCAAACAACCATGGCATCCAGAGTTGTGGCTCTTGCTCATGATATGCCTTCTTAATTTCACATACAATTTAACACAGAACAATCAATAGATTTCAAACTGTGTTGGGAGTTATCGTGATCACAGGTTTATATTGTCAGAAGAGATAACTCAAATACAATTGCTCCCAGAGTTGTGATTCTTGCTCATGACACACCTTCTTAACCTGGTGTACAATTGCACCATCAGTATATCTCAAACGGTATAAGAGTTAGTGGATTAAATATGCAAATTAGTTAGATACGCTCTGTAACTTTACACGTACGACCTTAACAACGTCGCGTTTACTAATGGCGGAATATTGACATTTTTTTTTTAAACAATTGTGAATAAAATGTGTTTTAAATATCATTTGATAAATAGAATCTTGTATTCGTACTCTTGTATTATTGAATTTATTAAACTTATTGAGGAAATGGGATAAAATGCTTGATAATGCCTTGCTCAGCAAAGCCTGGCATTTTATCCCTTTGCCTCAACTCGTTTAATAAATTCAATAATACTTGAACACCCATGTAAGATCCTTTATGTATAGAACTGCACGAGGAGTTGTGCTCACGAACACCCAGGATAAAATGTTGACAGATGGATGGACAGGCCGAAGCTTGCATGCCTAAGTTACACATGAGGTCATTTGGGCCCCGTCAAGCGATTTTGGTACTTATCGCCTATGCGAGCAGCAAAGGTTCAGGCGAGCCTGCGCATCCGCGCAGCCTCGCCAGAACTTTTGCTGCTCGCTCATACAAGCCGTGAATCAAGAGGAACCTTTGGACAGAAAGCCATATCCCTGGCCCCTCTGAATGGCTGGGCATGCGCAGTTAAATTTTTCATGACGGAATGCTCGAAGACACAAATTCCCTTGGCGGGGCTCATTTGATTTTTATGACATAACAATTTTTTTCCACTGAATAACAGTGACGATAAGTGATGAATTCATTTAACCCTTATTCTGCTTAAAACAAACTTTGTCTTTGCGAACAGTACAGATCCGGATCTGATGACAGATCCACACTGTTTGTCATTCAGTTTGCAAATGTTTTGAACTACACTACAACCTCATTATAACACGGTTCATTATAACACGGTTTTGGATATAACACGGTTTCAAGATGGATCCCAAAAATGTATAGATTATATAGAAAAATGACCA
The DNA here is from genome assembly GCA_963580285.1 of Lucinisca nassula. Lineage (NCBI taxonomy): Eukaryota > Metazoa > Mollusca > Bivalvia > Lucinida > Lucinidae > Lucinisca > Lucinisca nassula. The sequence goes on along the minus strand of OY757022.1, from coordinate 5,698,052 downwards.
TAAATGGTCATTTTTCTATACAATCTATCATTTTTGTTTGGTTATAACATGGTTGTTTAACTAACACGGTTCCTGCTTTGGACCCCACCAATAGTGTTATAAAGAGGTTTTGGTGTAATAAGTTACATCAAGCAATTTGATTGGTTGAAATGTAAATTGGTGTGGCTTAATTAATTTTTGCAGCAGGATAAGCAGACCAAAATGCACTCACAGGGGAAACAACTCTTTCAAACCTATTTTTTTACTCATCAACAATGGACCAATGTCTTCCATCGTGTTCTAGGACTAGGCCCCTTTTACAAGTTTTTTTTTTTTCATTTGTTTATCAAACAGAAAGTGGGATGGTTGGGTAAGGCAAAGGTGACATGTAGCTTGCGTCACTGGGGCATCCATCTGATATTGTCTAAAGGTTGGGCAAGGCCAGCTGTCCTTGCAGCAGGTAAGGGTAGAGTCGGATTTTTTGTTTTGTTTCTACACTGCCAATGATTTCCCTCTTTCTCCCAACCCCACTTTCCTCTCCTCTACTATCTCTTCTATCTCTTCTCTCTTTCCCTCGCAGACATCACAAAATGATCCACAAGGGTTGACGTGTCATCAAAGTCCTGAAAGTTGTCTCCCTTGTGAAAACCAGAAGAAAATTTGCCAGGTGTATCCATTTCCTTAACGCTTTGCATAATGGGTAATTTGTTTCAGCAGATGACATTGTGAAATATTCTAATTTTTGCCGAAAAACAGGATTTGACATTTCAAGCAAATTGTCCCCCACAATTTGCTTGAGATGTCAAGTCCTGTTTTCTGGAGAAAAATTAGAAAAATATGAACAATTTGTTGTCTGCTGATAATGTTAATGTTACTGCATTTACACTAAGTATTTAGACACCATTACTCCTTACCTAAAACTAGAACAAGTACAATTCACTACCAATTTTTATTTTTTCAGCAGACAACATTTTGAAATATTCTTATTTTCCCCAAAACAGGCTTTAGATAGCCAATTGGCCATTTTGTGGGGAATAAACCTGTCCTTTTGGCTTTACACTATTGATGTTTCCATTAGGGTCTAGTTGTTACATGTCTGTGTTTCTTTCCCTTTGGTGCCTCTGATGGGAGCTGTGGGTTAACTGTATGGGTTCCTGATCATTGCCTTCACTTCTATTTGACATTTCATGCAAATTGACTCCTATGGGGAGAAAATTTGATTGAAATGTCAAGTCCTGTTATCTGCGAAAAATCTGAAAAATAGCAATTTGTCTTCTGCTGAATTAGTCCAGAGTGTGGTAATGGTTAACAGTTTACAGTATTTACCTTAAGGATTCAGACACTTCAATATTATACCATATACTTGTTCTAAAATCAGAACAAGTATAATTCACTGCTCAATGTTATGTCTGAGTGGCAAACAAGGTAGATCCTGATGAGATGCTTCATCATCAAGTGAAGAAGCATGTGAAACGAACACCCCTTTAAACCCAACTTTATATAGAAGAAACTGGGATTTACAGGGGTATACATTATTTGCTTAAATCTGCTCCAAGACATATGTTGTGGGTGCTCGTTAGAACCGACTTAAAAAGGCAGTTCTAACGAGCACCCACAACATATGTTTGTAGTATAAATAAAAAAAAATATCACAGATTTTCATCAGAAAAGTAGCCATTTTGAAAACATTCGGTAATTCGTCGGGCCTCGGCGGGAGGTCAAAAATTTGGGTCAAAATTTTATTTATCAAAAACACATTTGGAACAACTAAACTTAAATAACGTTTCATCCCGGAACTTTATTTTGACCTAGTTAACATTTGTTCATTCATGAAAAGGGACTAAATTGTGTATTTTAAAGGATTTTATGAGGATCAGTCACTAGACGCTTGTTTTGGAGCATCTCGGCGTGGGCTTCACACAGATCGGTGTTCAAGTAATTTTTTCACCCGCATATTATACCTACCCGAAGTAAACAAACTGAAATGTCACTTTTCACGGTATTTCTGGCAAGTCTTGTGTTTTCAACCAGATTTCTGACCGCCTGGGACTCAGAACCAAATTATGAGGTAACAGACAATGAAATTACTCTTCACAGTTTGTATTCCGTCTCACCAACGGAACCTAGCCAACAATCTGAACAGATAGTACACCACTCAGTGACATCCAATGTGTCAGTATGTCAAACCCTCTGTTTCACTGACAAATGGACTCAGCTGTTCTACTGTATCAGACATACCAGGACTGTCCCTTTATCGATACCTATACAACTTCAGAAGAGGTCTCACAAACATCTACTGCTGTTTCTATGTGGAGACATCTCTCTAAACCCAGGACCGATAAAGAACCCCTGTGGAATATGTACAAAACCAGTGGCCAAAAATCACAGAGCTGTACTCTGTGAAGCTTGTTACTACTGGCATCACATAAAATGTGCCAGTATTTCACCGGACGAATATATCCTCCTTGGCAACACCGACGAACCATGGTGCTGTCAACAGTGTAGCAACTTTCATTTTACGGACTCGTTCTTTTCCGACAACTCTGTAGCACCAGATTCGATAAATGCATCGGTGCTATCTGCATCGAGTGATTTCGACAGTGATGTTATCTTTCAGGAACTGTCTCAGGTTCGACGAAATCATCCCCGGAAACTCATTACCGGCCACATTAACATTAACAGTATTCGATACAAATTTGATGAAATTAAGCCACTCTTAACAGACAAAATTTTGGACATCCTTTTTATTTCAGAAACAAAACTTGACTCTTCATTTCGTGATCAATTATTTCAGGTGGAGGGTTACAGGTTTGAAAGGAGAGACAGAAATTAGTTTGGTGGTGGTATTGCGGCATTTGTTAGGGCTAATATCCCTGCTAAAAGACGCAAAGATTTAGAAATGCAGCAGACTGAATCAATTTTCTATGAGGTAACCATAAACAATATTAAATGGGCCTTTCTCTGTGTGTACAGACCGCCTTCACAGGCAAATGACACATTTACTCAGGAACTGTTCAAATGTTTAGACAAATGTTCAACTTTTTATGACAGTCATATTCTTTTTGGCGATCTAAACTATGATATGCTTTCAGGTACGAAATCCAAACCACTCACTGATATTATGGAACTTTTTGACTATAAAAATCTTATAAAGGAGGCCACATGTTTCAAAAAGGACTGCACCCCCACTTTAAATGATGTCATCCTGACAAATGCCAGTACAAAATGTATTAAAAGTCTCAACTTTCCAACTGGAATAAGTGATTGTCACAATTTTATATCAACAGTCATAAACTCAAATGTGCCTAAAGATGAAATGTCTAAATTTGAATATAGATCTTTTAAAGATTTTAATCAGGATCAATTTTTATCTGATCTGCAGGGAATTGATTTCTCCTTTATCCAGGATGCTGGTAGTGATGCTAATGCAGCCTATGAATTGTTTGAAGATCAAATAACACAGGTTGTCAACAAACATGCTCCTATTAAGCAAGCCTACCAGAGGAGAAAGAAACTCTCATGCATGAACAGTGAATTAAAGAAGGCAATCTTTATGAAAAAGAAATACTTTGGGGAATATACTAAAAATAAAAATAATAAAACGTGGGAAAAATATAGATCACAAAGAAATTTAGTTAATAAACTTAAGAAAAAATCAATAAATACATATTTTCAAGAAAGATGTGTTGGGGGGGGGCTAAATCTGACAATTTCTGGAAAGCCATTAAGCCATATCTGTCAAAGAAAAACCCAAATGGAAATAGCAAAATTATCTTGTCTGAAAACAACAAATTAGTCACTGATCAAAAAGAAGTTTGCGAAATTTTCAATGACTTTTTCATAAATGTTGCCGATGACATAGGTAAAGGTGTCCCTTTTGATAGTAAAACCCACCCTAGTATTTGTAAAATTAAGGAAAACAATGTAGAAGAAAGAACTTTCAATTTTTCATGTGTTGAAGAAAATAAGGTGTCAAAATTCATTGATAAACTACAGGTTAAAAAAGCAACAGGTGTTGATAAGTTATCTTGTAAAATTATAAAACTTGGCAAAGCTGCTCTTCAGTCCCCTTTGACAGACTTGATAAATTTGACTGTCCGCACATGTATCTTTCCTGACTACCTGAAACGGGCCCAATTGGCTCCTCTGCATAAGAAAAATGACACTATGGATAAGAAAAACTTTAGGCCAGTAAGTATTTTGACAGCAACTTCAAAATTGTATGAAAATGTACTTTCCGAACAATTAAGCCAGTATTTTGACAACATATTTGATCAGTATCTGTGTGCTTTTAGAAAAGGACATGGCTGTCAGACAACTTTGTTGAAACTGTTAGAGGACTGGAGGAGAGCTCTAGATAATAATGAATATGTCGCGGCGGTCTTGATGGACCTCTCCAAGGCTTTTGACTGCTTACCCCACAACATCCTCTTATCCAAGTTGTCTGCATATGGTTTGAGTGATGAATCTGTGAAATTACTTAAGAGCTACCTTTCGGACAGAAAACAGCAGGTCAAACTAAATGGTATTGTAAGTGACTGGGCAAAAATAAAGAAAGGAGTCCCACAAGGATCAATTTTAGGCCCTTTACTGTTTAATGTTTTCATTAACGACATTTTTTACTTTCTTGAACATGGAATTTTATACAACTACGCAGATGATAATACTATATCTTTCAGCTGTCCAGATTTTGATAGACTTACTGAAGTGCTTCAATCAGAAAGTTTAGTCCTATTAAACTGGTTCCACGAAAACCATATGCAGGCAAACCCCGAAAAATTCCAAGCTATTGCGGTTGGCAAGAAGTCTTTTGACAAACATTTGACCCTCAAAATCGCAGTTACGAAAATCCAATGTGAAGAAGTAGTCAAACTATTGGGGGTTGACATCGACTATCAATTAAATTTCGACCAACATATTAGTAATTTGTGTAGGAAGGCAGGTCAGCAGTTGAACGTCTTGAAGAGGCTCAGTCCATTTCTATCTAAATTAAACAAACTTACAATTTTTCATACTTTCATTCTTTCGAATTTTAATTATTGTCCGCTTGCCTGGCACTTCTGTACAGAAAGCAACTCCAAGAAGCTTGAAAAAATTCAAGAACGTGCACTCCGCTTCGTCTATGATGACTTTGATTCCTCTTCTGAAGAACTTTTAGATAAAGCCAATATACCTTCTCTTCATGTTAGACGCCTAAGGACCATGGCTATTGAGACTTTTAAAATTCTGAATAATATGTCACCACCCGTTTTATCAAATTTGGTCAGATTAAGAGAAAACTCAGTTTATAATTTTAGATATACCAATATTTTACAGGTGCCTAGAGTCCGAACATCCACATACGGTAAGAAGAGTTTTGCATATGCAGCGGCAGTCTTATGGAATAGTTTTCCAGATGAATTCAGAAAAACAAATAATTTCAATCAGTTCAAGTCATTGATTTCAAACTGGAACGGCAGCGATTGCAGATGTAATCTCTGTCGGTAGCTGTTATGTAAGACTGAAGCATGGCATATGCTTTTTCAGTGTTATATTTAAATGTTGCTGTTTTAATTTTGTGCTTCTGTTTGTGCTTATTTCTGTTCAATTCCCATTTTAATCAAATTGTTGTTCCTTTTCAAATTTATTTCAAAGCATATTTTTATACCATAAATAGTGCAATGCAGGATTCGCTAGTGGGGCTCACCTCTTTTAGCTAGCTGGTTCGAGGTGAGCCTTACGCTGGTGAATCAGGCTGTGTCATCACATTTTAGCTCCTGGGTATCTTTTTCTTTGATTCATGATGAAATTCCTATAAAGTTCTCTGATAATAACTTAGTATTTTTTATCAAAGTCATTTTATTCTGCATACTCAATATCTAATTTATTATCTGATCTTAACATAATAATTCCTTTAAATAAATTTATTATTTCTCTAGTCTGTTTTTCGATTTTTACTTAATGATTGCTTAATAACTTTTTAAGTCAATTTGCTTTTTGATTGCAATTTTTAAAATTAAATAACCTTTAATATTAACTTGAGATAGTGTTATATCATATTCATACTATTACTGTTCAGTTTTATATGTACATGTAGGCCTATATGTAATGTTAATATTCCTGTTCTGTTTTGTAGGATTTACAATCCGTGTTTGTAAATGTAATATGCACGTATGTATGTATTTCTCCTTTATAGACGGTCAAAAGCTCATTGAGCTTATGTTATCTGTTGTATATTTGTCATGCCGTCTTTAAATAAAATTTCTTATCTTATCTTAAAACTTGAAAGAATATGGGTGTGTTATCGTAATGATTTTGCGGTCTCTCATCTGCATCTATACTGTTTGCTCAGTCTATCTGTCCAAATACACCACAACTTCATTATAACACAGTTCATTATTATTATTTTTTTTTTTTTGGGGGGGGGGGGGATGCCTCTGTGGCGCAGTGGTTAAGGACGTCGGCCACTGCAGTGCTAGGCGACGTCGCCGCATCTGTGCGTGGGTTCGAATCACAGTCAGAGCACGATTTATTTATCCCTGATTGTGTCTCCACTATGGTTGTAAAGACGAAAAGTCGCTTCCATTACTGAGAGAATTAATCACAATCCCGGAAAAAAGCGAAATAAAATAGTAACAAATAAACCCCTATATACAGAGTGTACTGCAGTGTCTGATAGCCTTATATGCGCTATATGAGCATCCTTTTTTGGGGATGCCTCTGTGGCGCAGTGGTTAAGGACGTCGGCCACTGCAGTGCTAGGCGACGTCGCTGCATCTGTGCGTGGGTTCGAATCACAGTCAGAGCACGATTTATTTATCCCTGATTGTGTCTCCACTATGGTTGTAAAGACGAAAAGTCGCTTCCATTACTGAGAGAATTAATCACAATCCCGGAAAAAGGCGAAATAAAATAGTAACAAATAAACCCCTATATACAGAGTGTACTGCAGTGTCTGATAGCCTTATATGCGCTATATGAGCATCCTTTTTTGGGGATGCCTCTGTGGCGCAGTGGTTAAGGACGTCGGCCACTGCAGTGCTAGGCGACGTCGCCGCATCTGTGCGTGGGTTCGAATCACAGTCAGAGCACGATTTATTTATCCCTGATTGTGTCTCCACTATGGTTGTAAAGACGAAAAGTCGCTTCCATTACTGAGAGAATTAATCACAATCCCGGAAAAAGGCGAAATAAAATAGTAACAAATAAACCCCTATATACAGAGTGTACTGCAGTGTCTGATAGCCTTATATGCGCTATATGAGCATCCTTTTTTGGGGATGCCTCTGTGGCGCAGTGGTTAAGGACGTCGGCCACTGCAGTGCTAGGCGACGTCGCCGCATCTGTGCGTGGGTTCGAATCACATTATAACATGGTTTGGATATAACACGGTTTCAAGATGGATCCCAAACATGTTAAGATCATATAGAATTTTTCTATATAATCTACACATTTTTGTTTGGATATAACACGGTTGTCTAACAAACAGCTAAGGTCGTACAGAGTGGGACCTCGGTTTAAAGACTCATCCGAAAGTCTGGAGAAGCCCGGGATCGATCCTGCGACCCCTGGGTTACAAGGAGAGTAGCATAACCACTACACCACTGAGGCTTCTCTATAAAGAGGTTGTGGTGTACCTTTGGTTATTACTGTACTCCATACAGAAAGGTGTTTTATGACATATAAGTGTACACAAATACAAACTATAAAGCTGTTTATTATGACCGAAAAAGAGAAATGATTCAGATCCAAAATTCTTCCCACAATATCACTACGGAAAGAAGTTGAACCATGGAGTTATGTCAGTAAACAAAACAGACCACAGGTAAACCGAGTCAGCAGCTCTTTACCAAACAAACTGTGACTCAGAATATCCAAACCTAACTACAAAGGAGCAACATACATAATAGGGGAAAAATCAGAATCACCAACATGACAAACAGTAAACTGGAAGGACAAACGTAACTAAAAATGAACAACCAAAAAGTGGGGAAGAATCAGAATCACCAACATAACAACATACATAATAAGGGAAAGAATAAGAATCAACAAAACATAAGAACCACAGCAAAAGCACCAACTTAGAATGGTCAGTAAAAATTATTGGTGGGCTTAAGTTAACTTTTTGGGATTTCAACCCTCACCTTCACTTTCACTGTCGTTCAAACAAGTATCTGTGTGAAGGTTAATCAACTCTGTAAACAAAGAAATCACAATTAAAGCCAAGTTGACACAAGTATGAGGACTCGACAGTAAACAGCGTTGAGCCATGCTGTTCAAGTTTACAGATGGTTATCAAATATGGAATATTAGGGATCAACGATGGTTTTTCATGCACTAGCATTTGCCGATTCACAAGAAGCAGTTTGAATATGAGGCTGCTAGGGAAAGTATTCAGATATCTTCCAAGAAACCCAGCAAATATTAATATGACATAACCATGGATGATTATTTATTCTTGCACAACGACTCAAACAGCAAATAATGACAAAACTCCATATAAATTAAGTCTTAAAATGTGACCCTCAAACCAACACAGCGGCTAGTTCCGAACTTCTGTAATGACATTCTGACATCATCTTAAAATTTTAAAATGCTACCTTTAGGGTGACAAAGTCGAATGTAGGAAAGAAAGTATCAGGAAAACAAGAGCACCGCAAGGGGCGCCATGCTCGTCTGTTTTTCCATGTCACATAATAGGTCAAAGTTCAAAGGTCAAGGTCAAAAAGCGTGGTATGACTGAAAAGGTCTTGTCCCAAGGAACATTCATGTGAAGTTGGAAGGCTCTGTTGTGAATAGTATTGAAATAAGAGACAAAAACAATTTAAAAAAAAAACGGAGAGAAAAGGGGAGATAATTCAATCAAATTGAAAGATGGAGTTATAAAACTTGTAGGGAATGTAGCTCTTGTGATGGTGAGTATGTGTATGAAGTTTCATGAAGGTAGGCCAAATACTTTTGGAAATATGGTCAAGGTTAAGGTTTTCGGTTAAATTTTCGAAAAATAGGTCAAAGTTCAAAGGTCAAGGTCACAGATCAAAAAGTGTGGTATCACTGAAAAGGTCTTGTCCCAAGGAACATTCATATGAAGTTTGAAGGCTCTGTTGTGAATAGTACCGGTATTAAAATGAGAGCAAAAAATGTGTTTCAGAAAAAAATTGGAAAAGGGGAGATAATTCAGCCAAAATCAACAATGTTGTTATGGTCCTTGGTCAAAATGTAGCTCTTGTGATGATGAGTGTGTGTATGAAGTTTCATGAGGCTAGGTCTAATACTTTTTAAGTTATAGCCAAGGTTAAGTTTTTTTGGAACGACACCAGACGACGCCAGACGACAACGCAGACGCCGGAGTGATGACAATAGCTCGAAAGTTTTTTTTCAAAAAAAACAGACGAGCTAAAAATATCAGGAAAAAAGTATCGGAAAAAAAGGATCCGGAAAAAAAAGTATCCGGTAAAAAATATCAGGAAGAAAGTATCAGTACCATGTAAAAAGGATAGTATATATATAATCAATTTTAATGCCGTTGTCATCTTAAGGTAAATTTTAGTTTATCTGATGTATGTAGCATCTCAGATCATGTTGTGGGACTTTTACCAGAATTGAGATGAAATGAAATCTCAAGCCCCGCCGCACAATAAAACCAAATAGGGTTCTGTCCGAATGCATATGATAAATATGGTAATACTGCATAACCTCCATATTGAATCCTGCATAATGACATATACATGCACATGCAAACTCATTTTTTATTTTTATTCAAGGCGGTTCTTCTGTGGCGATTTATTTATGTTGTTGTTTGTTACTTACTGTGTGTATCACTTGTGTCTTTTAATTTTGGATGGCCATATGGCCATTTTGTGGGAAAGTAACTGTCCTTATGGCCTTCCTTTGTTTAGGTTTCCATTATGGTCTGGTCGCTTAATGTTTGTATTTCTTTCCCTTTGGTGTCTTTGGTGGGTGGAGTAAGTTAATTGTATAGATTCCTGATCTTTGTTTTACTTCTACTTTTCATAAGCATGGAGGTCCGACTTGCACACTTTAGTTTGTTTAATTGGAGGTTTAACTTGTCCGTCTACACTATAGGGGTCATTTGGAGACATTGCTTCCAATTTGTGAGATTTTTACCTGACATTGAGATGAAGTGACATCTCAAGCCCTGCTCCCCAATGAAACCAAATTGAGATGAAGTGACCTCTCATCCCTTTTATAAAGCAAGGGTTACAGAGATAGGTTGCAAAATTGATTATTAAACTGAAAAACAAATCAAAACATACAAAAGTATCCTAATCATCATATCATTGTAACATCAGAAGCAATTTTGTATAAAACTGATACTTCTTTCCTGATACTTTTTTTCCTACCTTAAACTGATGCATTTTTTCCGATACTTTTTTTTCCAGATACTTTCTTTCCGATTACCGACAAAGCTGTGTCATTCAACTTAATGTAAATAAAGCAAGGCCCATCTTGTGGCATCAAAAATTCAAAACCCATGTTCAAACAACATGGATTTCATGCTGGTTTTGTTGTTTGAACATGCCTTCTAGGTCGTTCAAAAATAGCTTCAAACAGCTATGTTCATAGGAGTTAATGCAAGAATACTGTATTTGCCCTAAATTTTCAGGCACCACAACTCCTTACAATACATGTTCTAAAATCAGAGAAAAAAACAAACAAAAACAATTCACTACTCATGGTTGTATAAAACAAAATGCTGAATGATCATGAGTGGCAAACAGTGTAGACCCTGATGAGACATTTGCAGCATCTCATCTGGGTCTACACTGTTTGCACAGGCCTGTCTGTCAGAATGCATATGGTATATATGGTGCATCCTGTACAACCTCCATACTGAATCCTACACAGTGACATATACATGCATATGCAAACCATGACATTGTTCATTATAATACTGTTCTTGAAAGACCATAGCATAAAAATATTACATCTACAAAAACTGTATGTATAGGTATGTAGAAAATTGAGTGTGTGTGTGTGTGTGTGTGTGTGTGTGTGTGTGTGTGTGTGTGTATTACATACCACAAACAACTAAGGTCATATGGAGATGTGATGTCAATTTAAAGACCTATCCGAAAGTCTGGAGAAGCCTGGAAGCTAATCTGTACCCCTGTTTTATAGGGTGGGTAGCTTAACCAGTACACCACGGGGCTTCTGTAGAAAATTAAGATAAACAGCCATTGTTCTATAAAAAAAATGGTATCTATATATTTTTAGTTTAGATATATTATCAAGAAATTAAACACCTTACCGGTACATGGATTTCTGTGATCTTTTTTTTTCTCTTTTCATATACAGTTCAACCTGTCTTAAGCAAGCACCGAAAAAAATAATCAAATTTTGCTTGCTAAAGACAGGGTTTGCCTAATACAGGTGGATTTTAATGCATTTTCATTTTTTGGGAACCAAATACATGCCTGCTTAAGACAGGTTGCTTCGTTATTAGAGGTGGCCACTAAGACATGCTTTACTGCATTTCATATATTTTGTAAAAGAAAAACTGCAGATCAAACACATCTTCACAGAACCAATTAGATTTTTATTCAAACTGTTAGCACATGTACAGTCAGCATGGGCAGATTTACTGGATTCTGCTCCACAGTATCACTTCAAAATTGGGTGCTCTCCTAACGAAAGAATTTGCTCCCTAAGGAAAGAATTTGCTCTCTTAGGAATCAAATTCTTTCCTTTACGAGAAGCACTTGTAACAATGGCCCCACCCATTAGGGCTTGAAGAAATAAATGAGCTGCGTGATGCTTCCACACAGAGCTGAATCCGACCGCACACAAGTACTGGTAAACTGACCGTCCATGCTTATAAACCCTATTGGTTTCATTGGGTGACAGGGCTTGAGATGTCATTTCATCTCAATGTCCCACAAAATTGGAAGCAACGTCTCCAAAATGACCTATATAGTGATGAAGGGGATGTTAAACATCCAATCAAACAAAGCACTTGTAACAAAAGAAATTGTATCTTATCTGCTTATCACAGCACTCTATTAAGAACATACCAAGGACATTTCAGGAAATGTTAACAATGGTACACTATATTTTGTACATTTCAGATATCAATATGGCTTTATTCATGGTTCTTCTGTCATGGTTTATTTTTGTTGTGGTTTGTCTTTGGGTGTTTGTGTCGCTTATATTATTTTGTTTTGGATAGCCAATTGGCCATTTTGTGGGAAAGTAACAGTTACTGTCCTTTTGGCTTTCCGTTAGTGATGTTTCCATTAGGGTCTGTTGTTTCATGTTTATGTTTCTTTCCCTTTGGTGTCTCTGATGGGAGCTGTGGGTTGATTGTATCGATTCCTGATCATTGCCCCCACTTCTGTTTTCTATTCAGACTGTGTTAACACATGTACAGTTTGCATGGGCAGATTTACTGGCTTCTTATTTGAGGAGATACTGAGACAGGCATAACCACTAACTGAAATACACACACACACACACCAAGGAATACTACAAAAATGTTCCACAATATCACTTCAAAAGTGGGTGCTCTCTTAAAGGAAAGAATTTGCTCCAAATTCTTTCCTTTATGAGTAGCACCTGTAACAAAAGAAATCATATCTAATCTACTAAAAAGTATTATCACAGCACTCTAAGGACGTTTTCAGAAAATTTTAACAAAGGCACACTATGTTTTGTTTGTTTGATTTAACGTTTAGCATCCCCATCAACACTTTAAAGGTCATTTTGGAGATGTTGCAATTTTGTGGGCCTTTTACCCAACATTGAGATGAAATGACATCTCAAGCCCTGTCACCCAATGAAACCAATAGGGTTTATAAGCATGGACAGTACGACTCGCACCGGCTTAGATCCTCTAATCGGTTTACCAGTAATCGTGTGCGGTCGGATTCAGCTCTGCGTGGAAGCAACATGCAGCCCATTTATTTCTCCAAGCCCCAATGGGCGGGGCCAAAAGGCACACTATGTTTCATACATTTCAATTATCAATATGGCTTGATAATTTTTATATATTATATACAATATATTCTATAGAAAGGTTATCCTTTGGATGCAAACTGACCCTGTGAAAGAAGATATTTTTGGGCCAGGCTAGCTAGATGTGGCCAATCAGGAGGCCTCAAAAGTGATCATCAAATATTTTCGAAATTCGACAATGGATTCATAGATCCAAAAGGACTAGAAAATACAAGTTACATGTAATTATATTTTCTTGTCCTTTGGGATCATTGATTCCATTGTCTTTTTTGAAAATATTTGAAGCATTATGATAACAGACCCATGCAACAAAGTGTATTTTTCACATCTCCAAAATGGCTACCTTTTTGATGAAAATCTGTGATATTTTTCTTATTTAAACTGCAAACGAAGATTGTAGGGGCTCAACAACCTATGTCTTGACGCAGAAATAAGAAAGATAATGAATACCCCCTTAAACCACAGTTATCCCTATATAAAGTGGGGTTTAGGTGGGGGGGTATTCATATCACGGACTTGTTCATGTGATGGTCACCAATGAGACATAAATGATCGAGGCTGAAACTAGCTAATTTGGCCCAGAAAAACTTATGTACTCTAAAACTTTCAGTTATGTTGTGTATTCCACGCTTCTAAATGATGAACTTTTTATAGAACATTGTAAACTTTTTCTCTAATGATGTATATGTGTACATGTACTAGCTTTGGTGTGTTCAAGAAAATTTGATTAAAATTTGTGGTCAGGATTAATGCAATGTACAATGTTTTTTGGCAACTTGTCTGCTCAAATTCAAGAGATTCATAATTATGGAGTCAAGGCTGCATCATACCAATTGTGTGGTTATTAGATCACGTTCTGACAAAGCCTTCTAGAAGCAATTTTGAACAAGTAAAAAAACAATGTATAGTACATGGATTAAATATGGTATATGTTTGGTTTATCTTAAGTCTTAACCCATTTTGTACCGGAAACCCCTAAATGGGTACCTGGCAAACAGTGCAGGCCCAGATCAGACGCCGCAGGATGCAGCATCTGATCAGGGCCTACACTGTTTGCAAAACCTTAAGCCTTTTCCCAAATAAATTTTTGAAGAAAACACGACCTTACACCCCTAAATTTCGAAATGGACTCCTGCAATATATAAGGTGGAAGATTCCATTTGGTACATAAAAGGGTTAATGGCTGCATTAATTGTAATGGCACATTTGTAGCTAAGTTAATGGCACATTTGTAGCTAAGTTAATAGCAGTCTAAAGTTAAGACCAGCTAAAACTAAGTCTTAAATCTGCATATTTTAAAGATTTCAGTCATTCTTTCTATGTTTTCAACACACAGTGTCCTCTAGTAAATAACCTCCTAATCACATGAACGAGTCCATGAAATAGATGCACGGAAAAATAAGTCACAGGAAAAAAAGTCATGGAAAAAAGTCACAAGAAATAAAGTCACAAATAAAACAGTATATCAAAAAAGATGTTGCGGCTTTTGCATACAGAAAGTGGGGTTTAAAAGGATGTTCATTCCACAGATCACTGCCTTCACTTCGAATTTGTAAATGTGATGCATACATGTATACAGTATTACAGAGTGTTGAGTTTCTTAGACGATGAATTTTAAATGTTCATTTACAAACAAAGAACTTCAAGATGACATGTATTTATGTATGTTTGCTTATATTAAAAGAAAATATCAGATCAACAAGTCCGTGCAATGAATATCCCTCTTAACCCCATGTTATATAGCAACTAGAAAAAGTGTCCATAGGACACGGATGCCCCCGCCAAATGACATTCATAAATCAGGCTCTACCTGTTACAAAAACTTTAACCTGAGGTTGCAGGATCACGTAAGTACGTACGTACGTACACACACACGTACAGACAGACGTACGCACATACGGAAAACCGAAAAACTGTATGCCCCCGGCATCATATGATACGGGGGCATAAAATGTGGGGTTTTACAGGGATATTGATTATTTTTCTTATTTTTGTTCAATAAAAATAGATTGTGGGTACTTATTAAAACAACCTCATCGAGATGGTTCTAACGAGCACCAACAAGCTATTTGTTGACTAGAAATAAGAAAAAATATTAAAAATGGTTAAAACCAATTCTGTGAGTTAAAAGGGGTATACATTCTTTTTTTTATTTCTGATCCAAGACATAGGCTGTGGATACTCATTAGAACTGGTTCTAATGAGCAACCACAACCTACGTTTGCAGTATAAATTCGAAAAAAAAAATCAAACATTTTCATAAAAAAGTAACTATTTTGGAGATGTGAAAAATATGCACTATGTCGCATGGGTTTGTTATTGATATATTTCAGACTGTTCAAAGTGGTCTTTTAATGACCACTTTGTACAGTCCCCAAATATGGTTTTAATAGTAAGAGAAATTTCACTGTCAGTAAATTTCACAAATCTGAGCTATCTCATAACTCTGATTTTCTCAGTTCTTTCTTCAGTATCTTTCCGAATACTGCACTGTAAGGATGTGCATACACTGTTGGTTGACTGTTGGCGTCAATCATAGGTCGTCCTTCATTAGCCCACTGAAACAGACTGCCCCAGAGATTGTACACTGGCATCTTGTCTGTATTTCCTGGAACAAAATACAATAAAATTCCACTAATAAGGGGAAGGGGAACACCTGGCAGATTTTCCCTGCCATTTGTCAAAGGGAGACAACTTTTGGAACTTTCTGTTCACTTTTCTATATGCCCCGTCCCACTGAAAATGGAGTCTACTCTTAAAGGAAAGAATTTGCTCCTCAGGAGCAAATTCTTTCCTATTAGAGTTGACCACAAAACATGAAATGTAGGTCAAGGTTAAACATGAATGGTTGCCCTTGATGCTTACCGGCCCAGATAGCTCAGTTGGTAGAGTGTCCGCTCCAGGGAATGGGAGGTCACGGGTTCGATCCCGAGCCGCGACATACCAAAGTCGTTAAAAATGGTACTAGCTGCTCCTCGCTTGGCACTCAGATTTACCGGGAAGAGCTAGGACTGGTCGACCCAGTGTCAGGATAATGTGACTGGGTGTTGTATCATGTAATGTGTCTGGGACATGATACTTCAGTGAGGCAGCACTATAAAAGTGAGCATTGAGCTCCCTGTTGCAACCAGACACCGTCGTGCTATGGCTGAAAAATTGTTGAAAGCGACGTTAAACCCACACATTGCCCTTGATGCAAGTTTGTACTAAGTATCGTCAAGGAAGCTCTTATAGTCCTTGAGAAATGGACTTGAATATTTGGGTATTAAATGCTAGAGATGATGCAATAGTTCACATAGTCAATGAACCATGAAATGTAGGTCAAGATCAAACACAAACATTGTACTTGCGTTCAAATTGCCAGCCCTAGATAAAATTTTGTGCTAAGTATCATTAATGAAGTCCTGTTAGTCCTTGAGAAATGCACTTGGACATTTTGAAATGCTTGGGATGACACAAAGTCAGTGAACCATGAAATGTAAGTAAAGGTCATATTTAAATATGGAAGCTTGCATTCAAATTACCACTTCTAGATAAAAGTTTGTACTAAGTTAAGTATCATCTATGAAGCTCTTTAAGTACTTGAGAAATGGACTTGAACATAAGGGCAATTGCCAGGGTTGACAAAATCAGTGACCATGATGAAATGTAGTTCAAGGTCAAATATGGATGCTTGCATTAAAGTTGCCATCCCTGTATACAAATTTGTACTAAGTTCACTGAAACCTGATTATAACACTGTTCATTATAATGCAGTTTTGGATATAACAGTTTCAAGATGGATTCCAAAAATGTATAGGTTACATGTATATAGAAAAATGACAATAAACGGTCATTTTTCTATATAATCTATACATTTTTGTTTGGATATAACACGGTTGTTTAACTAACACGGTTTCTGCTTTGGACCCCATTAATAGTGTTATAAAGAGGTTGGGGTGTATCATTAATGAAGCTCTTATAGAGCTTGAAGAAATATATGGGCTGCATGATGCTTCTAGGCAGAGCTGAAACTGACCCGCACACTAGTACTGGTTAACCACTTAGAGGATCTAAGCCTGTCCAGGAACCGCGGTGCGAGGCGGACCGTCCATGCTAATAAACCCTATTGGTTTCATTGGGCGACAGGGCTTGAGATGTCATTTCATCTCAATGTCGGGTAAAAGTCCCACAAAATTCGAAGCAACGTCTCCAAAATGACCTTTACAGTGTTGACGGGGACGTTAAACCTCAAATTAAACAAAACAAATTATAGATCTTGAGAAATGAACTTGAACATTAGGGTGAAAGCTAGGGTCGCAAATGATAACAACTTGACAATGAATAGACGGACTGGGGCCAGTTGTTCAGAACCAATTACATCGTTAATTAACATATCGTTAAAACTTTGATCATTAAATATGGCAAATATACTAAATTATAAATGTTTCTGCAGAAAAAAATGTAAGCAGCTTTTGCAAAGCTGCATCACTTTTTTCAGCAAAAATACCAGAGTATTAGATATTGTACTTGCTAGAACAGTTAACAATTTGACAAGCTTATTATGCTAATGATGCTTTGAACAACTGGGATGGATAATGGAGTGAGTGATTTTAATTTTACGTCCCACCAACAGCTAAGGTCATACGGAGACGGGACCTCGGTTTAAAGACTCATCCGAAAGTCTGGAGAAGCCCGGGATCGATCCTGCGATCCCTGGTTTACAAGGCGAGTAGCTTAACCACTGCGCCACAGGGGCTTCTAGGATGGATAATGGAAGATGAAAAATTGGACTCATATTCTTAAAGGTGCATTATTGAGCTATCGGTAAAAATGCTTCCAATAAAATACATATAGCCGGTATTTTTCTTTAAAACAATACAAATGAATGCATTTTATGCAAAAATGCCAACAATTATGATGACAGGTAAATGAGTTTTGAGAGGGATTCCCTATCTAGGTTTCGAACACTAGTTAGATCTATTTTTAGTTTGTGACAAAAATAGAATCCCCATATATGACGTTATGCGAAGTTCATTTTTGGCCTTGTTTGCTTAGACCATGCCTGAATTGGAAAAAATATGACGCTGAATACCATGCCATAAGTAACCACACTCAGAGACGATACTGTCGCCATATATGTGTAAAGTGACAGATTTATTTTTAGAACAGAGAGCCCGAAAACATGTTCAGAGCGAAGGGTAAACACGAATGAAAACGACCATTTTCACAAAGTTCTGAAGCTGTATTTGGCTCCAAAAGTGTACACATGACGAAGGAGTATGAATTGAAGATAAAAACCAGAAAAAAAAAATTGAGACCCGGTAGCTCAATAATGCACATTTAAATGACAGAATAGGGAGCAAATTCTTTCCTTTCAGAGAAGCCCCCATTTTGAAAGGGAAGGTACTCCATTATTCCAAAAGTAAACTCCCTGTAAAAGATGCAGGATGTATCAATTCTACATAACAGGTCAGACCTGGCCCAAATGATCATCAAATGGTCCTGGTGAATGAATGTCCTTTGTGGTGTCACCAACAATAATTCTGATCATAAATGCAATGTTGGACAATATGCGATGGTATAGAGGCTAGATTATCTATCAACAATAAAACTGTAATTGAAATTTCATATTAACCCTTTTTGTACCAAATGGAATCTTCCTCCTTATATATAGCAGGAGTTCATTTCAAAATTTAGGGGTGTCAGGTTGTGTTTTTATGAAAATTTATTTGCAAAATGACTGAACTTTTTGCAAACAGTGGAGGCCCTGATCAGACACCGCATTTTGTGGCATCTTATCTGGGCCTGCACTGTTTGCCAGGGTACCCGTTTTGGGATTTCTGGTACTAAATGGGTTAAATGCATTAAAAGCACTGATTTTATTTTTTTTTAATTGAATTCTGTATTTTAATACCTAATTTTCTTGCAGCAATATTTATATTCAACCTAAATATCCAGACAGCTCAAATCTACACCATACTAGTTCTTTTGTTTGTTTGATTTGAGGTATAACTTCCCGGTCAACACTATTTAGGTCATTTCAGAGATGTTGCTTCCAATTTTGTGACACTGAGATGAAATGACTATGGAACAGTATTAAGGTAAAAACTCAATTATGCAATGTGCAATTACAATATGAATTGTTGAAACCGCACTTTGCATTATGAACCTTTCCATATCATTCTACTTTATTCGAATATGCAACATGCACATTCTAATTTGAGACCTTTGTATTTAAATATGGCATTTGGACGTCCTATTTTGCATTATTCAGTTTCGATTCTGCTGTGGTTAGACGGGGTACCAGTCATTGAGGTGACGGTAACGTTCGGTAATGTCCGTGGATTTGCCGTATTTTTTCCGATGACAAGCGTCCGTTTGAGAAGATCGCATTCGCTTTTCCAGGGGCCAAATTCAAGCCAGCAGCGATAAATTTTATCCAGCTATTCAATAATTCGGTTATTTACAATAATGTGTACGTTTGCATCTTTAAAATAAATTTTACAGCGCGGTTCCTTATTTATGAGAAACAGGATTTTATTTAAAAGTTAATACTTGTTTGACGAAGGGGAAAATACTCTATCGTTGAACATTTACTAAATTACCATGAGGGATTAGTCTGTGCCGAATCCGTGGATTTGAAATGAGCAATTATTGTTAAAATTGATTAATTCATACAATTTTCATAAATCTGATCCTTCTGAGGTGTTACTTATAAAGATAATATTTACTAATCGCAACCTCACTCAAAACTTAAATGTTTGGATATTATAGAAGTATGTATATGTCCGCACAGCGTATCGCCGAGCGGTGGGGTAGCCCCTATGTGCTTAAAGCGCCCGGTTACCTTAAAAACCATCTCAGTTCAGTCAGATCGCCGAGCGGTGGGGTAACCCCTATGTGCTTATGACGCCCCGTTTACCTTCAAAACCAGTTTGTCTCTCTGTTCACCGGCAACGGGGATTCGTTCCCTGGGACCTCACCAGCTGACCACACGGGGAATTTGGAAAACAACAACTAGTTGTAATTCTGATGTAAATACTTCATCCATTAACATGAACAGTACTTACTCATTCTCAGCCCCGACCCACAACCATAGAAACGCACCTGTGGTCACAATGACAGCTGTCCTATTCATATGTCCGTCTGTCTGTCTTCATAAGTTAGACTGGGGCAGGATAGCTTTCATCCAACAGAATCACAACGCGAAAATATTAGCTGGTCGTCTGTCAGTTCGTCCGTCCGTCCGTCTGTCTTCAGCCAGCAAAACCTTGCTGAGCTAGTGTCGCGACTGTCTTAACCAGCCTACTACATATTTCTTCAAGTTCTACATGTAACGATTTGGCAAATGGAGTGGCTGAATCCAAACCATTTTGTACTTACATGTATTTCCATGTATTAGGTCTACACCAAAGTTTTTTTTTCTTCTTGTTTTATTACAGTTAGACCGCGTACAGCGTACCCAGGTTTACCTGGCGGAACTTAACGACATTATCTATTTATTTATTTATTTATTTACTTATTATTAAAGTTTACAGAATCCAGAAAAAAAATGTTTTTTATGCATTAGATTTGTACATTTTACCGCCGAAAAATACAACAACAAAAATTGAAAGATGAAAAGTCGTGATGATATTTTTCTGACTGTTGCTTAAAATATACATGTTGGGTACACGTTAGAAGCGCCTCTTCGATCCCATTTTAACGAGTACCCACAATCTATATTTTGGAGTAGAAATGAGAAAAATAATGTTTACTCCTGTCAATCCCAGTTTTACCCTATAAAAGTGGGGATCAAGTGTGTGTGTGTGTGTGTGTGTGGGGGGGGGGGGGTAAGAATTATAAAGATGTTATTTTATGGTGGGATGCGCTTGGTATGTGAGTGCGTTTTTAGTTTTACGTCTCGACAACAGCTAAGGTCATACGGAGATGGGACCTGGGTTTAAAGACTCATCCGAAATTCTGGAGAAGCCGGGGTCGATCCTGCGATCCCTGGTTAATGAGGCGAGTAGCATAACCACTACACCACAGAGGCTTCCAGCGCTTGATATGTTACATTGTTGCAGGTGCGGGTTTTCCACCTGCACTCCGGTATGAAAGAATTTGCTGCGCGTAGTGTTTTTCTCAAACAAGAGGGCCATGATGGCCCTGGATCGCTCACCTGACCCATATGATAGAGTTACAAGTGGGCCTCTGGGAGGGCCATTATTGACCCCAGGGCTACAATGTGCATAATGTTGAGGGAGGTCTAAAAAGGTGAAGCTTCTTGGGGTTTCAGAGACCATTTTTTAAAGATATTCCCTACATAGCCTATGTAAAACCAAATGGCCCCGGGGCGGGGACATTTTTGGCCTCAGAGCTATAATTTAAAGAATCTTGATAGAGGTCCACTAGATGAAGCTTCACACCAAATATCAAAGACCTAGGTCTTGCTGTTTCAGAGAAGAAGATTTCCAAAGATTATCTCTATATAAAAGTCTATGTAAAACCAAAGGGCCCCAGGGCAGGGGCTATAATTTGAACAATCTTGGTAGAGGTCCACTAGATGAAGCTCCATACCAAATATCAAAGACCTAGGCCTTGTGAATTCAGAGACAAAATTTTTCAAGATTTTCCCCATATAAGTCTATGTAAAACCAAATGGCCCTGGAGCGGGAGCATTTTTGGCCCGTGGGCTATAATTTGAACAATCTTGATAGGGGTCCACTAGGTGAAGCTTCATACCAAATATCAAAGACCTGGGACATGTTGTTTCAGAGAAGAAGATTTTTTAAGATTTCCCTATATAAGCCTATGTAAAACCAAAGGGTCTCGGGCGTGTGCATTTTTGGCCCCAGAACTATAATTTGAACAATCTTGGTAGGGGTCCACTAGGTATAGCTTCATACCAAATATCAAAGACCTGGGCCTTGCGGTTTCAGAGAAGAAGATTTTTAAAGATTTTCCCTATATATGCCCATGTAAAACCAAAAGGCCCCGGGGCGGGGGCATTTTTGGCCCCAGCAATATAATTTGAACAATCTTGGTAGGGGTCCACTAGATGAAGCTTCATACCAAATATCAAAAACATGGCCCTTACGGTTTCAGAGAAGAAATTTTTTAAAGATTTTCCCTATATAAGCCTATGAAAAATCAAAGGGTCCCGGGGCGGGGGCATTTTTGGCCCGTGCACTATGATTTGAACAATCTTCGTAGGGGTCCACAAGATGAAGCCTCATACCAAATATCAAAGACCTGGGCCTTGCGGTTTCAGAGAAGAAGATTTTTCAAGATTTTCCATATATAAGCCCATGTAAAACCAAAGGGCCCCCGAGCAGGGGCATTTTTGGCCCCAGGGCTATAATATGAACAATCTTGGTAGGGGTCCACTATGTGAAGCTTCATACCAAATATCAAAGACCTAGGCCTTGCGGTTTCAGAGAAGAAGATTTTTAAAGATTTTTCCTATTTAAGCCCATGTAAAACCAAAGGGCCCCGGGGCGGGGGCATTTTTGGCCCCAGCACTATAATTTAAACAATCTTGGTAAGGGTCCCCTAGATGAAGCTTCATACCAAATATCAAAGAACTGGGCTTTGCGGTTTCAGAGAAGAAGATTTTTACAGATTTTCCCTATATAAGCCCATGTAAAACCAAAGGGCCCCAGAGCGGGGGCATTTTTGGCCCCAGCACTATAATTTGGACAATCTTGGTAGGGGTCCACTAGATGAAGCTTCATACCAAATATCAAAGACCTGGGCCTTACGGTTTCAGAGAAGAAGATTTTTAAAGATTTTCCCTATATAAGCCCATGTAAAACCAAAGGGCCCCGGAGCGTGGGCATTTTTGGTCCCAGCACTATAATTTGAACAATCTTGGTAGGGGTCCACTAGATGAAGCTTCATACCAAATATCAAAGACCTGGGCCTTGTGGTTTCAGAGAAGAAGATTTTTTAAGTTTTTGGTGAAAAAAAATCTATTTTTGGCTCCTATGACCTAGATGTGCAACGGACCGGAACCATTTGAACAACTTTGAAAGGGGACCACCATTCCTGTGAAGTTTGGTCAAAATCCGATCAGTGGTTTAGGAGGAGATGTCGTTTGAAGAAATTGTGCACGGACGCACGGACGCACGCACGGACTGACGACGGACGACGGACGAAAAGTGATCCCAAAAGCTCACCTCGTCACTACGTGACGGTAAGCTAAAAAGTGGAAACCTTTTCGTTTTGTCACTTGAAGCCAAAAATCTAGTATAAAAAGTCAGATAGTTTTCTATTTTCTTATAAATTAATGAATGCATTTAACACAAACAGTTACGAACATCTATATAAACATGTGACAAAACAAATTGGGAATCAGACCCCCGGCCATCGGGGCTTGAAGAAATAGATGGGCTGCATGAACTGAAACCGACCCGCACACCAGTACTGGTAAACCGCTTAGAGGATCTAAGTCTACCGAGCCAAAGCGGTGCTTACAAACCCTATTGGTTTCATTGGGCGACAGGGCTTGGAGATGTCATTTCATCTCAGTGTCGGGTAAAAGTCCCACAAAAGTGGAAGCAACGTCTCCAAAATGATCTATACTGTGTTGAAGGTGACGTTAAACATCAAATCAAACAACAGAACCAAAATGCCTAGTTTTAGAATTCCGTTGGATATGCCCTAAATCAGAAATAAATGTCAGAGGGAACGTAAGTCGTTTCTCATCTGAAAGCATTTTCACAAAAGAGAGTTGTAACTATGTTTGCTTCAGGTGATCATAAAGGAGCAGTCTCACCAAGGTCTACAAGACATTGGACAGGAGCCTTTCTGTGCCATACAAAATTATTATAAGTATTTACAACAAATTTATATTTTAGAGGTGCAATGGCCTGAACACATTTGCGATATATTTAGATAAAACATGGACACAAAACAAACACAGCAAAGCTGATTCCTGGTCTGACATATAAAATAAAAATTATGTGTAAATGATTTTATCGGCAAGGGTGTAATGTCCCCAAATCGTCCGTTTTATGCCAAAAATATAGTTCTCTCGTTTCTTTCACTCCTCCATGTCACCAATACGCTTGCAGATTCTTTTTGGTATCTTCCGAATACAGGCGGACGTTTACGGAAAAACGATCACAGCGCCACTTAACGAGAATAATGAGAACTAGAAGAAGCAGAAGCGGAATATTTTGCACAATTGTAACTGAATATAGCATAACAGAATATCAAAATTGCATATTGCAATCTCAATGTTGCATAATTGAGTTTTTACCTAAATCCTGTTCCATAAATATAGCATAACAGAATATCAAAATTGCATATTGCAATCTCAATGTTGCATAATTGAGTTTTTACCTAAATACTGTTCCATAAATGACATCTCAATCCCTGCAACCCAATTAAATCAATAGGGTTTATATGCATGGATGATCCAGCTCACACCACTTTGCCTGGGCTGACTCTGGTCGGGCACATCGGAGTCTAACTGTTTGTTTTCTTTTGCTCCAGAATTTCAGTGGTTAATTGTTGTCGAGTCTTCACTAATCGATTTAAGCCCCACCCCCCTCCCTCCATAGAATTTGTTTCACTGACCATTTCAAGGTGGTTCTTCTGTTGCGGTTTATTTTTGTTGTGGTTTGTCTTTGAGTGGGTGTTTTGCTTATATTATTTTGTTTTGTATAGCCAGTTGGTCCTTTTGTTGGAAAGTAACTGTCCTTTAGGCTTTCTGCTATTGATGTTTCCATAAGGGTATATTATTTCATGTTTGTGTTTCTTTCCCTTTGGTGTCTCTGATGGGAGCTTTGGGTTAAATGTATCGATTCCTGATCATTGCCTTGGCTTCATTCCTATTTTAGACCTAAGCAGTTTATGAGTCCTCATGTGCAGTCGGTTCAGCTCTGGGTGGAAGCACCATGCAACCCAATCAATTTCTCCAAGCCCTGATGGGCGGGAGATTTGAACAAGTACAATATACTACTTGATACTTTGTCTATAAATAGCTGGATGAGTGGAAACTGGTGTGAACACTGATAAGATGCCACAATAATGCAACGTCTCATCTGGACTTACACTGTTTCCACAGG
Organism: Lucinisca nassula; assembly: GCA_963580285.1. Taxonomy (NCBI): domain Eukaryota; kingdom Metazoa; phylum Mollusca; class Bivalvia; order Lucinida; family Lucinidae; genus Lucinisca; species Lucinisca nassula. Next base: position 5,673,081 of record OY757022.1, on the reverse strand, counting down.
CCCGTCTGTCTGAGTACGTATGGCAAATAGGTAAAATGGAAGTGAAGGCAATGATCAGGAATTGATACAATTAACCCAAAGCTCCCATCAGAGTAAACCTATTAGATCAGTGGAATGATCCTACAAAAATAAAGAATAAATCAAGAAGGAAAGCTATGGTAAATAAGAGAAAGAATTAGGATATCCAGGCTTATCAGAACCTCGGTAAATACTCGCTTCTGAGTGGCTTCATTATGATAACACCTGCATGACAAAGTGTATTCTTTCATATCTCAAACATGGTTATATAGCTGATAGAAATTTGTGATATTTTTCTTATAAATACTCAACACGTAGGTTGTGGGTACTCACAAGAACAACCTCAACGAGGCAATTCTAACAAGTACCAACCATCTGTATCTTGGACTGGCAGTAAGAAAAATAATGTATACTCCTGTAAGCCCCAGTTTTTGCTATATAAAGTGGGGATCAATGGGGTGTTCATCACGTGGACTTTTCATACTCTGATGCAAAACACCCACACAGATAAAAGATTCTTATTTGATTTATCCCACATGAGCGATTTACCATTGATCTCACATGTATGAGATACCTGCTGACCCACCTTGTTTCTTAAACAGGCTCTCTAATTTCTGTGCCACCATACATGATCGGAACCCAATAGAACAGTAACATACCACTTTACTGGAGCCTGTAATACATTGTGAAAATTGCATAATAAAGACCAGCTAAGATTAAGAGTAAATCTGCTTTAACCCTTGCCCTGCTGTTCACGACAACCCCTACTTTTGCAAACAGTGTAGATCAGATGGCTTCTGAAGCCATCTGATTGGGATCTACACCATTTGTCATTCCATTTGAGAATTTGAATAAAAAAGTAATATCATGTAATCTGATTGGCCGATAGTAAGAAATGAGTGTGGCTTAACTGAACATTCAGCAGGATAAGGGTTAAAAAGCTTTTGTATCAGATTTCAGGTATTCTTCCTTGTGTGCCCTTTCGGAGAAACCACATTTGGAACTGTTCAAAAGTGGCCTTATAGACCACTTTTGAACAGTCCCTAAGCTGGTTTAATACTGAACTTTTACAGTATGTTAGTGTTTCCCCCAGCCTTGGAAAAGGGCAGGGTACTGGTTCAGAAAAAGGGCACTTGTAATGCATGAAAGATCTCTAAAAGGGCACTTTGTTTCAAGACAGGCTAAACAAAGCCTTAACATGCTTAAAACACACTACTTAAAAGATACTATGACCAAAGCCTTCTTTTAAATACAGGAAGTTGTTTTGGCAGATTTTCTCCATAAAAGCAATTTCACATCAATAAAGGGCCACAGGGTAAGCCAGAAGGGCAGCAGGGTGCAGCACCCTACTGTAACTCTGCAGGGGGAAACACTATTTACGAAAACATATCTTTGCATAACTCTAGATAAGAAAGCTTAACATGAATAAGAAGAAGATACATGTAGTTTTTTTTTTGGCTGACTGTTTATCATCTGACCTCTAGTTGTAAAGCGCAGTATCTTTTCAATGCTGAAATCTATGCAACTATCACTGACTTCTCGGAAATCAAGTCAACAGTTATTTATAGAATATAGCCACTCTATTCTATATGAGATTTACATATTTATTAACCCTTATTAAAGACGCAGAGAAAAACTACATCTGAAAATGTCATCTGCTGAATCTTTTTGGCAAACTTTTTAAAAATATTTTTGCATAGAGACAAACAGCGTCACTGCTGCGTGGGTCCATATCAGATTGCTCCTACAGAAGCAGTCTGATCTGGGTCCACACTGCAAAAAATTACTTTTAAGGTAACCGGCAGACGGCAAAGCAGATGACAATAGTCGTGATTGTAATTTTATGGGTTAATAGGGTGCTCTATAGAATCTGATCAGGAATCATGTGTTGGGTTTGGCAACAGTGTAGAGCATAATGCGGTGTCTGACCAGGGTCTATCCAGGTTGCTTACAGAACAGGAATTTAAGGGTTCAACAAAACGGTCTATGTCCTCATGCAGGACATTTTTTTCCAGCCTACACTTAGAAACAATCAACCAACCAATGCTCTCAGTGCTTTGATTTTTCATAAAAAAGGCTGTGCTAACCCTTAACCCTTCTCTTGCTGAATATTCAATTTAGCCACACCCATTTCTGACTCTGAACCAATCAATTTACTTGATGTAATTTATCGCTACAAATTCATAAACTGAATGCCAAACAGTGTAGAACCTGATCAGATGGCTTCTTCAGAAGCCATCTGATCTGGATCTACACTGTTTGCAAAGATAGGGGTTGTCGTGAACAGCAAGATAAGGGTTAAGCCTTTTTGTACCAAATGGACTCTTCCTCCTTATATATTACATGAGTCCATTTCAAAATTCAAGGTTGTCAGGTTGTGTTTTTTTTCTTCAAAATTTGTTCGGAAAATAGCTAGACTTTTTGTAAATAGTGTAGGCCCTGATCAGACGCCGCATTTTGCGGCATCTGATCTGGAACTGCACTGTTTGCCAGGTTACCCGTTTTGGGGTTTCCAGTATATAATGGGTTAAGATGCCAATTGCAACAAATGTCTTCTGCTTTGTTGCCTGCTGGTTACTTTAATAGTCATTTATACAAAAAGTGTAGACCCAGATCAGACTGATCCTCAAGGAGCAGTCTGATCAGGGTGCACACTGTTTGCCTGTTTACAAAAATATGTTTGAGATGCTCAGAAAACAAAATCAGACAACATTTTCAGATGCAATTTTTCTTGGCATCTTGAGGGTTAAGAGCACCTTAGAATTCCCTCAGTGATGCATTTCTAACAAGTTTAATTATGTACCCACAAGTTAACAGGTTTCTGAAGTAGCCACAACAAAAGTTTCTCTAATACCACCTTTCAAGTACCCACAACAAAGGTTTTTAAGTACCCATATCAAAAGTTTTTCCTTGAACCTTCAAATATTCAACACTGTTCGCTTTTATATAGCCCTGTCCCACTGAAAAAGGGGTCTACTCTTGAAAAAAAAAAAAAAAGAATTTTCTCCTCAAGAGCAAATTCTTTCCTTTAAGAGTTGACCCCCATTGACATGGGAGACCAAATTTTTTTTGCAGGAGTTGCCTCCCCTGAATGTGTTCCCATTCCTCTTAAATGAGTAATCATTGAATAGCAAAGCTGCTAAGTAGTAGTGCATACTCACCGGCATTCTGTAACTCTGGTACACTCGCCAAGATTTCCTCAGGCTCAGCCTTATAGTCAACACGGACTGATCCAGGAATGTGACCTATCACATATTCTTCCGGTGGACGAGAATCCTATATGAGGTAGAGAGTATCTTTCATGAATAGTCATTTTTGTCTTGGTTGTTTATCAACTGACTCAGTTATAAACAGCCATAATTTGATGACTGGAAATTTTGTTTGAGACAGGGGTAGTTTAAGTCACTGTAGGTTAATCATAGCGCCACCACCCCTGCCCATCTGGGCTTGGAGAAATAGATTGGGTTGCATGGTGCTTCCACACAGAGCTGAAACTGACCACACATGAGCACTGGTAATAATGCTTAGAAGGACTAAGCCTGCCGAGGCAAAGTGGTGTGAATTAGGCCAACAAATGCATACATGTAAGCCTTTTGGTTGCATTGGGCGACAGGGCTTGAGATGGCATTTCATCTCAATGGCTGGTAAAAGTCCTTCAAAATTGGAAGCAGCATCTCTAAAATGACCCAAATAGTGATGTTGGGGATGTTAAACCTCTATTCAATCAATCAATTCTTAAAAATAAAATTATGTTGTGTGTACTCATTAGAATCGCCTCATCAAGGTGATTCTTATGAGTATTCACAACATACATTTTCAAGATAAAACTAGATCGGACAGTCAATGGTATACCATCGGAAATACCCACTTTTTCTATGAATAACACTAATGGCTATGTATTAGCTACCCAAAACTACATGCAAGTTAAAAAAAAAGTTGCAAAAGAACATTCTTACTGATTAGCAAAGTTTCAGAAGTGTAACTCTTATAGTTTAGAAGATATGGCAAAGTTATACTTTTTTACCTTTGACCCCGGGGTTATGTTAAGGTCCACCAAAAGTACCGGTATCCAAATTTATTCTGTATTCCAACATCCATCCAATAACCAAGTTTCAGAAGTGTAACTCCAATAGTTTAGAAGATATGGCAAAGTCATACTTTTTGACCTTTGACCTTGGGGTCAGGTTGAGGTCAATGTCACACCAAAGGTATCCCAATTTATTCTATATTCTAACTCCAATAGTTTAGAAGATATGGCTAAATAATACATTTTGACCTTTGACCTTGGGGTCATGTTGAGGTCGAGGTCACACCAAAAGTAGCCCAATATATTCTATATTCCAAGGGCCATCCAATAACCAAAGTTTCAGAAGTGTTACTCCAATAGTTTAGGAGATATGGCAAAGTCATACTTTTTGACCTTTGACCTTGGGGTCATGTTGAGGTCAAGGTCATGCCAAAAGTAGCCCATTTGTTCTATATTACAAGGGCCATCCAATAACCAAAGTTTCAGAAATGTAACTCCAATAGTTTAGAAGATAATTATGGCAAAGTCATACTTTCTGACCTTTGACCTTGGAGTCATGTTGAGGTCAAGGTCATGCCAAAAGTAACTCAGTGCCATCTACATCCCATGTACTATACACATGCAAAGTTTGAAAAGTGTACCTTAACCGGTCTCAGAGGAGATCCATTACATAGATACGTGACAGACGTACGTACACACACATGCATACATAGAGACCCACAGACTGACAGACACTCGACCCTGACACAAAAACAATATACCTGATTTTTCTTTAAAAAAGCGGGTATAATAAGAATATTATTCCTCCTAAATTATCCCAAATACATGTATATTAAGGGCCATGGGAACACCTGGCTGTTTTTTCCGCCATTTTTCAAAGAGAGACAACTTCCGGGACTTCCTGTTTGCTTTTCTATAAGACCTGTCCCGCTGAAAAAGGGGTCTACTCTTTAAGGAAAGAATTTGCTCCTGAGGAGCAAATCCTTTCCTTTAAGAGTTGACCCCTATTGACATGGGAGATAAAAATACTTTTGCAGGAGTTGTCTCCCCTGAAGGTGTTTCCAGTCCCCTTAATAGCTGAAGCTATGAATTTTTTCTGGGGACTCAAGAGCGAGTTCAAAACAGCCATGGTATATGAGCCATCTGTGTTCAACCCAGCCTTGGTTGTCAGTCAGATGCGCATCTAACTGGTGATCAGGAAGACGCGGGTTAGATACCTGCCGGGGTCGGCAACATTCTTTCATGGAGATTGATCATTAAATCTTTTCTATGCCGGGTCATTCTCTCTCGTCTGCTGATTCAAGAAGGGCAGTTGTCAGTTTATGACGAAAGAATGATCACTGTACAGTCTGTACTGGTTAACTGCTTATGTAAAGCCTGCCCAGGAAAAGTGTGGATAGTAAAACTGACAGGCTCAAAAATGATCTATTAGTGTTGACTGGGCCGTTAAACTCCAATACAAACAAAGAAAAAACATCAAAGTTTTACTGTACATGTATACAAGAACAAGATGAGGTGTATACAAGATGAGGTGTATACATGTATACAAGAACAAGATGACCTGTACCCACAATCTATATTTTGCACAGAAATAAGAAAAATATCACAAGTTTTTAGCTTAAAATGTTCATTTTTTGGCGGAAAAATTTACTGTGTATTTGTATAGAGGTGTTTTCGTTATGCATGCTTCCAAGGGATTGCCTTTTTGAAACATATTGACCTTTTACTTGAAGTTTATGCCTGACAAACATGAAATGTCAAACTTTTTTCTTTGAAAAAATAAAATTATAAAAAGAAACAATTTCAAGTGTTTTCTGCAAATATTGCTTAGCACTTTAACCCTTTTCATACTAAATGGAATCCTCCTCCTTATATATAGCAGGAGTCCATCTCAGTATTTAGGGGTGACAGGTTGTGTTTTTATTCAAAATTAAATTGGTAAACGACTGAATGTTTTGCAAACAATGTAGGCCCTGATCAGATGACGCATGCTGCGGCGTCTATTCTGGGCCTGCACTGTTTGCCAATTACCACTTTAGGGGTTTCCAGTACAAAATGGGTTAAAGGCCTACTTCAGCTGGGGTTGATCATGATGGCCAAGCTATTGCAACTATATGTGTGCATTATTGCTCAAATCAAATATGAGTCACATGACGGATAGATTCAGCTTCTGTCTACATAATAGCAGCCAAGCCTGAATGGAGATATGGCTAAAAAAAAAATGGATGTAAGCATTTGTCTATTCTATGTCCATGAAACTAAATTCGCATGAAATGTTAAATAAATTTTGATTTACATGTACATGTATCTTGAGTAAACAGGTTTAATCTTAACCAATTCCTGGGCTAATTCAGTAGACGACAAATTGCATCATCACGTGAACAAGTCTGTGAAATGAACATCCCGCTAAACCCAACTTTATATAGACAAAACAGGGATTTACGGGGTATACATGATTTTTTCTTATTTCTTCTCCAAGTTAAAGGGTGTGGGAACTTGTTAGAACCACCTCAATGAGGCGGTTCTAACGAGCACCCACAACTTATATTTGCTGTATAAATAAGAAAAATATTATGAATTTTCCTAAAAAAAGTAGCCATTTGAAGATCATGGGGAAAAAATGCACTATGTCGCATGGGTGTGTTATCATAATGTGAAAATTTTCTTTTTCTTCCCTGTAGGACTTGACATTTCATGGAAATTCTTTCAGCAAGACTTAATATCTCAGGCAAATTGTCTCGATGGGAGATAATTTGCATGGAATGTCAAATCCTCTCTTCTGGGAAAGATAAGAAAAAATATTTCAAAATGATGTCTTCTGAAAAAATAACCAGCATGCAGAGCATTGATAGTACAGCAGCCATAGCATGCCAAATGAAGTTGGAAAAAATTTACAGCCATATTCACCATATTTGCATTATTTGCTGGCTCCCAGCTTCCACAATGTCAATATTGGAAAAACAGGTAACCAGGGTCAGGGGGGGTCTGGTTACCTATTTTTCCAACAATGATAACATTCAGACTAGGAATCAGCAGATAATGCAAATAAGGTGAATCATACCAGAATAACTAAGTTTCCACTTCCTTTTTGTTCTGTATTAGACTGGTTTTCTGTCTGTTTTATCCAAGCTGAAAGTTGACTGGTGCTGATATTTTTCACATCTGGGAACTTCTGACATATTCCAGCCACTGTGAGCCGCATTCCTATTCCTGGGGCCTCATATTTCTCATCAGTATCTGCTTCACTGGCCATTGGATCCCTAATTTAAGGAACTTGATACTCTTTCAGGGAAGACAATCTGTAAAATATATTTTGTCTCCCCTATACATTGTGTAAATAGGGGTATACTCTGTGAAGAAATAATTCAAGAGGTTGCAGACACAGCATTTTTGTAAGACTATTCTCTCTTGGTACACCATATTGGAGACAACTGACAGGTTCTTGTGTACAAATTTATTCATTTTTGACCAAAAATCCCTCAGTCAGGGCTTCCATTAACTCCCAAATTCAGGAATCAGAATCAGAATTGTTACTGCTGACACGTCAAATGACATTCATACACCAGGACCTGTGATATGGGAAGTTAGTCCCTAGCTCTAACCAAAGAGGTAAACTTAGCTACACAATCCTGAGCACCTTCAGCCGTCGTAATAATCGAATCGGGAAGTGCATTCCAATCTATAATGGTTCGGGGGAAGAAAGATTCTTTATAAATGTCCGTTCTTGCAGTAAGGGTCTGAAATGTCATTGAATGGTGCTTTCTGCAGTGCCTAGCTGGGGGAACAAGGTCATCTGTCGGAATGCTGGCAGCACCCTTTAGACCTTTATGTATAAAAGTATGAGCCTACTGTCTCTTCTTTTCTTCCGACCCTTGAAATCTGGAAGTCCCACTGGAAAATTCAGGAAGTCCCAATTTTGAAGCAAGGTGTTTGCGGATCATAAAATTGTTTTGATGAAGAAATATATTTTATTTAATCTATGAATCTCTTGGTTGCATTTTTAATCACCTGTATAATCTTTAAGATGGCTAGTAAAGTGTGGATAGGTAAACTGACCGGCTCCAAAAATGACTTTAATAGTGTTGACTGGGCCGCTAATCTCAAAACAATCAAGCAAAGCTCTGTGAGGAAGTTAAAACTACTCATAACTATGTGACATACATGCAGTCAGTACAGTGCAGATGAGTGCATACAAAAAAGAAAAATATTTTTGCTTGGCCTGTATAAATTTTATAACTTTCCAAGTAAAACTCCCTCGCCCACCCCCCCCACCCCACACCCCACAAGAAAAAAATAAATAAATAAAAAGTAAAGAAAACAATCGCATTACCCATCCCCATATATGCCTAGTGACCCATTTTGGAAGCCCCCGCCCATAGGGGCTTGAAGAAATATATGGGCTGCATGATGCTTCCACGCAGAGCTGAATCCGGCCCGCACACTAGTACTGGTAAACCGCTTAGAGGGTCTAAGCCTGTCCAGGAACCGCGGTGCGAGGCGGACCGTCCATGCTAATAAACCCTATTGGTTTCATTGGGCCACAGGGCTTGAGATGTCATTTCATCTCAATGTCGGGTAAAAATCCCACAAAATTGGAAGCAACGTCTCCAAAATGACCTTTACAGTGTTGACGGGGACGTTAAACCTCAAATCAAACAAACAAACAAAGACCCATTTTGGGGTCATTAGCAAATGATCAGACGCCACAGAACATAGCGTCTGCTCTGTCTACACTGTTTGTAGAACTTAACACAAATAAAACAAACCTGACACCCATTGTCATATAGTCATATATGGATTAAAAAGAAATAAAGAAAAATTCTTTTGTAAAAGATTTTTGCCAAACTTTGCAAAACATACGCTTCGAGTCTTCATTGTACTCTTAACACTCGGAACAGGCAGAAACACGTGCACCTCTGGTCAATTGGCGCAGACTTTGACGAGTCAGCGGTAGCTTTTTTTTCTTTGCTTTTTGGCTAACAGACAGATCAGACTGCAGCTCGGAACCCTGACGAACCGGCCTGGTCACAATCGCCTGTTTTACGTATTTTCGAGGCGCCAAAATCAAACAGCAATCGCGGCAACATTTTGGGATTTTATACATTATTTTCGTCATTTCACCTACATGTAGTGAACACCTATTTACTCAAGAAAAAAATGTGTATCTTTCTTTGAAACTACTGTCACACTTTGCATCGCTAATGATAATCTCACTACCAAACACCTAAATTACGACCCGCTTTAATTTAAACAGTAACAGGTTTAAAAAAACACTTATTGTCAATGAGATAATTAGTTTATCCTCAACTACTAATCTGTTTAATTATATGCAAACACCGAGCAATCATTTCGACACGTTATTCACACCCCGATGACGATCAAAGGTGTGCCGACGCACGTGATTCTGACTGTCAATTTAACACCGTGCAGGCAAAAAATGGGACGTCCTTAGTACTCAATAAACACAGAAAGCAGTTTCAGCTAAGAAGGTGGAGCAAATGTTTTACAAACGCTAAAAGTGGGCGGGTTTATACGTCTCGGTAAAGATTTTTGGCCGTACAGAGAAATTTTCGGGAGTCCGTGGGACGCCTTTGGTGTTTAATTTGGGCGTCTGGAAGCGATTTCAGGACATAATATACGCCGTACGTCGGCCTAACAGAAGCCCTGGTCAGTGATATAAACACTGAAGGTGTTAATCTGTCTATCAGAATCATGTGTCTGTCTATCAATCTTCTTATACGGAGTCGGTCATATTTGGACATAATGGCATTACCTCAGTTGGGTGCGTAGCTAAATTAGAATCTGTGACTATTATTGTTCTTAAGCGACATAAGAGACTTTGTTTGATTTGAGGTTTAACATCCCCGTCAACACTGTATAGGTCATTTTGGGACTTTTACCTGACACTGAGATGACATCTCAAGCCCTGCCAACCAATGAACCAATAGGGTTTTAAAGCATGAACGGTCCGACTCACACCGCTTTGCCTGGGCAGGCTTAGATCCTCTAAGTGGTTTACCAGTACTCGTGAGGAATCCGGGACGTTTCGCCCCCAAACCGTTTCCTCCCCTAGTCGTTTCGCCCCCAAGACGTTTCCTCCCTGGTCGTTTCCCCCCTAGTCGTTTCGCCCACCTAGTCAATTCGTCCCCCTAGTCGTTTCGTGCCCCTAGTCGTTTCGCCCACTTTTCACTCTAAGGCTAATTTTCAATGTTGAACTTTTATAAGAGGTGAGAAGAGGCAAATAGTTAAGTAGCATCATCGCCCTGTCACGTCAGCCTAAGTATCTGTATCTGTTCGTTAAGGGACTTCATTCATACTTTAACAGTATGTCCCTGATGGCGCGCGAAAAAGAGAAAGTGGAAAATATTGGAAAAAAAGAGAAATAGTGGATAGACAAGAAAGAAAAGAGAGATCCCTGCCTGCTTTTTCAAATCATCATTGGAAACCAGACCTCTCCGGCTACAGAAGCGTCGCCCAATCGGCACAGGTTCAAAAATCCCACAGACTTTACTTACAGACCGGCCCCTACCTAGCTGTTAAAAGGAGAGAGTAGACGGTCCCTGCTTGAAGGATACCAAGTCAGGGGCCTCAGAAACAGATGCTGGTAAAGAATTCCAATTGGGTATAGTCCTGGGGAAGAAGCTGTACTTGAATGTATCAAGCTAACCGCGTTGCCTGATCAGGGTCTGCACTATTTGCTTACAGTTCAGGAATTACTTGGTCGGACGCCGCAAATTAGATCAGAGTATACACAAATTGCTGACAGAATATTGATGAAAGGAATCAACTTTATCATTGCTTCCACTTCTATTTATTACGTTGCATCGGCATTTGCGGCAATACTCAACCATGTATTATCTAGTGGGCACACAATGTGTATGCAACGTCGTATCAACGCCGATGCAACTTTATTACGTTGCATCGGCGTTGACGCGATGTTGCGTAGACGGCATTTGCGGCAATATTCAACAATGATTTACTGGCCGACTCTGTTAACGAACCAACCAACCAATTTAAAACAAAACTGGTAAAGGTGCTTAAGCGATAATTAAAGACGTTTAACTTTGCAACCAGCGCATGTTTTCACACCTTATCATTAAGGGCATTAATTGCGTGATTAATGTGTCAAATCAAATAAACAATGTGATTAACGGTATTGATCAAAACAGGCAATACTTATCATAATTCCTAATTAACATTTTCATTCAAAGAACAGGTTCTTCTCTTTCTCTCCATCTCTCTCTCTTTCTTATATGAATCTTTTATATATAAAATATAGTAAAATAGTTTGGGGGCGAAACGACTAGGGTTTTGGGGGCGAAACGACTAGGGTTAGGGTGCGAAACGACTAGGGGCCAAAAAAGGGGGCGAAACAACTAGGGGGGAAACGACCAGGGGGGAAACGTCTTGGGGGTGAAACGTCTTGTTACCCTCGTGAGCGGTCTGTTTCAGCTCTGCGTGGAAGCATCATGCAGCCCATTTATTTCTTTAAGCCCCGATTTTCCAAGGGATAAAATAGTTATTTACAAGGAAAGTACATTAAAATTCTGTTGGAAATATACCTTGGTGTCACCAGCAAGAAAGATATCTGTACCGACTACTGTGCATGATTTATGGACATCTCGGCCCCCAAACACAGCTGATCGTTAAGCATGCGTCCGAAACATTTAAAAATATGTGTAATAGTTTGATAATAAGCCAATTCCAACACTAATATACACATATTCTAATTTTAGGGGCCGAGTTTGCTAGGGGCCGAGTTTGTCAGGGGCCGAGATGTCCTGTCACCCTGTGCGTGTGTGACGTCATTTGCAACCCCTCTGCTCACCTACTTTTTTACTTTTTATCTATGCTCACCTCACTATCCCAGCTTGTACGCTATCTCATTACTCATACTTCAGCATTGACGGCCCACACTGTCAAGAATGTCCGTGAGGACGAGTGACAGTCTGACAGTCACAGAAATATGTTTTTTAAATTGGTAGTGAGAACTCCTGAATACTTAATATACCTGCAACTGCAGTGTATTTGCCGTCTCAATCACAACTGCAACTGCCAAGGACTAAGGACAAACTATCTATCTCCTCTCGGAAACTAAAGCATTCGGAATAACAACGAAACAATACAGTCGAAACAATGGGTCGATCGCTAGATTTATTTAAACCGTCATCTAAAACATATACGACCACACTTTTGAACTGGCAATATTTTGTCTTTGAAACGCACTTTTCAATAACATGATTCAAACAATATTTAAATTTTAATGCAACATAAAAAAGTTGCCACATGTACACGAACGATGTGGCCAGTAATCGATCCACCGCTAGAATGACCAATACCATTTGATTTCACTTGACCATGACAAGTATACTACCGAATGCTACAACCGACCAAGAGAATTAATTCCTAATTCACTTCGTTCAAACGAAATTAATTACATTTCTCTCGGAAACTATAGCATTCGGAATAACAACGAAACAATACATTTTGCATGGGAGCGTATGGATCGATCGCTAGACACAAAGAACGGGTAAACTAAATGCGAATCTGAAGGTGTATATTATAAACCCAAACTTTGGGAAACTTTAAGTCTCTCATTTAATTCATCTCGAACGTACCCATCTTTAGCGTTCTCACTCCGCCACCTACCATGACGTTTGTAAATACGGTCTGGTACCCCGCAATTTGCGGCAGTGGAAGCCCCTCCTGCCCTCAAACTATGTAGTCCGTACTTTGAAATGTCCGGCACGTGAGGTTTGAATGCTTCTATGAACAGTTCTCTAAGCCTTGTGTATGATAAAGCCTTATTATCATGCCGTAGTATAAATCCATATTTACTTTTAGATAAATTACAAAATATGAATTGCTCCGATTCATCTGGACACTTCGACCATTTTAAATAACGTTCAGTATTAACAACCGGGCACAACTCTGTATTTGTTCGAGAAACTAAAACCCAGGCACCGTAACGATAAATATCAGTCTTAGAATGTTCAATGAAAATTGACATATGTGTACTTTCTATAACAATATCCGAACGTTTAATCGCCAAAACTTCAGAACTCCTCAAAAAACCTGCAAAGCTGATCAAGCAGGCACATATAGTTCTTTGATTGTACACATTTCCTTCACTATAAAGGCTTTTAAACATACTTGTAAGCAATTCAACAGAAACATGTTCTTTTTTACAAACTCGCTTAGCTAAATGTCTCTTGCCTGCTTCAAACACATTTTTAGCTAAATTAGAATTTGTAGGAGAACTTTTATTGTATAATGAATGGACCCAATTTATACTATAAAACGCATTTATAAGGGGGCTGGAAGAATTAGATTGCTGAATAATTGACGCCAAATAAAGGGCAACATGAAATGTCTTAGCGGGCAAGACGTCCCGCATATCGAAGCCCTTACTTAAGGCCCATTTTTTCCACCGCAAAAAGCCTGAGCGATAGTTGGAAACTGTATTTAATGCCCTTGATTCACCAAGAAGTTCTGGAAGATGGGACACCTTGCCTGCCACAGCACTCGGGAGCTCCCTTATTTCTGAGTCAAATATCTGAAAGAATAAATTTATAATCAAAAAGTTAACCATCATAAAACCATTCAAGCTTATTAACCCTTTTTGTACCAAATGGAATCTTCCTACATATATAGCAGGAGTCCATTTCTACATTCAGGGGTTACAGGTTGTGGTATCTTCAAAATTGATTTGGAAAATGGCTGAACTTTCTGCAACTGGTGTATGCCCTTATGAGACGCCGCCTTCTGCGGCATTTCATCTGGGCCTGCACTGTTTGCCAAGGTACCCGTTTATGGGTTTCCAGTCTGAAATGGGTTTAAATAAACCATAGTTAGGCGAATTTTAATGACCGGACCTACAATTTAGGTCTATTCTTTCACGCTTGCATATTCTCATGGCCTGCATGCCAAGCACTTTCTAAAGGCTTGCTATCGCCTATAAGCATCATTCTCTATACCACAGTTACACGCCTGTTTACCGACTATTACGTAAAACGGAAATACCCATTGTTATTATTCCATAATTCTAGAATTTCACATAGAACCAACAGTCAACAAACAGTCGTACCACTGTAAAAATACATCACGAAAATACGGCTGTACAATTTTAACCCCTCCTAAACGCCACTCTAACCTTGTAAAACTGGTTCTTAAAGGGGTGTACATTAACCCTCCTACCCCCGCCCTAAACCATAGACAACGGGTACTCGCCAGAACCGCCTCGCCGCCGAGGCCTTTCTAAAAAGCTACCACCATCTATGTTCCGGACACTTTTTTTTGCGTGAGGGGGGGGGGGGGGGGGGTAAAAGTCTCATAACATTAGAATAGGTTCGCACTGGTAATTACATTATGTTCGCATTAATGTGCACATACTCTAGAAATTTGAATGCAGAGCACCCAATAACACACAAAACAAACTCTCAACGTCAATACCAAGTTGATGCAAACACCACTCCTCCCCTAGAATGAAACTGGATCTGCCGAGATACAATTGCACAATAATAGTTTCTAAAATCTAAAATCTATTTGAACTGCAATCATTCTAAAGTTTAAATCGGTATTTCCGAAAATACCTTTACCGCTTTTGCATGGAATATAGCTAGATTTATTTGTTGGTAAATCCATCATGTCCGTTATATTGGGAATGAAATAGCCATCTTCCATACACAGTAAAGGCCAAAAACTGGCGGAACGCCACAGTGGCAGAACTAAGACACCGTATGCACGACACAGACATATGCATCAAAAGCCTTGAAATTAGATTGATTGGTGGGACGAACAAACCATTACAGTTAGCCCAATTTTCAGTAAATGCATCAATTCCAAAACAATTGGGAGACCAGCATCTGGTGTAAAATCTTTCGGCTTTTGCATTATGTTCCGACGCAAACCAATCAACATCGAAGGGTCCCCACCTGTCCGTTAGAAGCTCAAACACTGTATTCGATAACCCCCAGTCACCACTGTCGACAATTTTTGAAAAATAATCAGCGGATTGATTCAAATCACGGGGCAGCCATTCTACTTCTAGCGTAATGCAATTAATTGAACAAAAAGTAAATATACTAAGAAAAACAATTGAAGGATATTGGACTTTCGTGCTTAATTTTGAACAAATTACAAAATCTGCTGAAATGCCATTTTTATACTCTGAAAAACAAGTTTTCGAGCTCATGTTTCGTGCAGCCATTCGAAGTCATGCTACAGTGGTTATCTAAAACATTTTCCGTAAACAAGTATGGGGTCAAGCAGCAAAATTCACGTGCGCTATAAAATCGATTTTGTACATGAGGCTATCGGTCAGTTCGGTTATTTGTACACGTAAACGAAGTGTTGGGTATCTTGGATTATTTTGGATATGGTTGGGCGCAGACGTTTGACCGATAGGCAGCGCTGGCAAGCCGTTACTCGGTTAGACGTAGGTCAACGTCAAATCGACGTCGCTTGGCGTTTCACAAAGTGTGGTGAGCCGGCTATATGAGAGATACCGCCAGACGGGAGAAGTGGCCGAAAGACCTGGAAGGGGACGAACGCGAGCCACTTCTGCTCGGGACGACCGGTATTTGGTGAACCAGGCGTTACGTACAAGGACTCTTAGTGCGCCTAAGTTACGTCAACAGCTCAGGAACGTGCGTAATGTTAACGTCAGTGTCCAGACTGTGAGAAACCGCCTAAATGACCGAAATCTTAACGCCCGAAGGCCTCTGAAAGCAACGCCATTAACACCTCGCCACCGTCGAGCTCGTGAGCAGTGGGCTAGGACCCCCTTCAGATGGAATCGCCAACAATGGAGCACTGTGCTTTTTACAGACGAAAGTCTGTTTCATTTGTCACGCGCTGATGGCCGGATTCGCGTTTGGCGACGTACGAAAGAGAGATATGCCCATTGTAACATTGTTGAACGTGACCCATACGGAGGCGGAAGTATTATGGTGTGGGCAGGCATCTCCCATAACCTAAAAACGGAACTTGTTGTGTTGGATGGGACGATGACGGGTCAACGTTACATAGACCAAGTCATTGATCCACATTTACTGTCATTCATTCGACGTAATGGGGGACATTTGACGTTCATGGATGACAATGCGCGTCCGCATCGAGCGAGAGTCGTTATTAACCGTCTCCAACAAGCGGGAATTCAAACCATGGACTGGCCAGCTCGCTCTCCAGACCTTAATCCCATAGAGCATGCTTGGGATAAGCTTGGGAGACGCGTTCGTAACCAACGTCGCCAGCCATCAACGTTGGCCCAGCTTCGACAAGCGCTTGTGGAAGAGTGGAATGGCATACCCCAATACGTTCTCCGTCGACTTGTCACCAGCATGCGACGCCGGTGCCAGGCCTGCGTCCAAGCTAGAGCTGGCCACCCCCGTTATTAATGACGCTTGACCTCTTGTGACTTTTGTGCTGAATGTAAGGGACATTTAGGAAGGTACTGTACCGAAACCAATGAACCGAGAATGAATTTGTTTTTTGAATATCGATTGATAATTGATTAGTGTATCAATTTTTGTTTAGTTTCAGAAATTTGGTATTTACCAGTAATTGTGGTAAACAAATGAATTTCAATATCCTTCAATTGTTTTTCTTAGTATATATCGATTGCGATATCTTGCAAATCCCTCTTCATAGACCCTTTTTGCACAATACTGCAAACAGATGTATTATCAGTAAACCAATTGATCCTGCTAAAAGCTAGGATCTTCTTTAATGAAAGTAACACATTATAAACTGCTTTTAACTCTCTCCAAGTAGAACTTTGATTGCTTTCTACCACTGACCACTGTCCCTGAGCAATACCATTAATAGATTGCACTACGTAACCTGCGTAGCCTGAATGGCTCGCGTTTCTGTAAACTACTTTTGAGCATACACTGTATGACTTCAGTTGACGTACATTAAGACGCTCAACAGTATTGCGCCAAAACAAAAGTTGTTCAAAACTTTCCGCGGATAATTTTATGTAGGAGTTCCGGGAATATGCCTTCAAAATATCCATACTAAGATACCTAGTCATAATTTGAGACATATTACCCAAAACTACCGACATGGAAACTATCTGCCCGACCAATCTAGCCACTTTTCTGACATGCACACGCCTGCTAACCCGAAGGTCATCCTTTATCTGCTGAATGGTACATAACAGAGCTTGAATTTTTTTTTCTCTGGTATAGCTATAGTGAAAGCATCAGAATCAAGCACAGCGCCCAGCCACTGAATACGCTGTACTGGTACCCAGCATGATTTTTCGGCTTTAGGAACAAACCCTGAATTGATTAAATCAAATTTAATAGAACTTGCCATACTTTGTGCTCTGTCCTTACTTTCACTACAGCCAAACCCATCATCTAAGTACATAACCGCTTTCTTGCTTTCAGATCGCCATTTAGCAACTAAAGGCCTAGTAACTTTACTATAAGCATATGGGGCCGTAGAAAGCCCAAAAGCTAAAACTAAAAATTTCATGTAAACAGTATTTCCGCCCGGAAAAGTCCATGCAAACCCCATAAAATCAGTTCGACTGTCCCTTAAAAGAATGTGATGGTAGGCTAAATGGATGTCCCATTTTATCATCCAATCATTTTTATTAAGATAGGAAAGAGCAACCCTCAAGTCTTCATACTTCACGGCACTTTCCAGATATGTTTATTTACCAAGCTAAGATCTAAAATAAGCCTTTTCTTGCCATTTGACTGAACTGAAACAGAAAGGGGGTTAACACAATGTGGTATTACGTCACACTTAATGACCAGGCCTCTCTTCAATAAATCATTTATGGCCTCGTCAACAAAATCAGCGTTAGAGAGCGCAGACCTATTATTTTTTAGTACCATTTTTGGTGGCATGGTATAGAAGGGAATGGTATAACCATTCTCTATTATATCTAAAACGTAACTGTTTGCCCATATTTTCTTCCAAAAATCAATGTTTTGTTTGAGCCTGCCTTTAACCAAAATACTAGTTTGATTTTGCTCATACTCGTAATAATCTGTAGTAAACTCATTATTTGATATATTTTTAATGGAAGTACTTGAAGAAAAATACTCATCTTTCATGAATGCTTCACTTTCCCGTTGCTGGGGTAACCGCTGTTGCCGACAGGGTTGGTCTGGGTTGACGTAGCCCGGCTGCGTAGTAGGGACATTCTCGACGGAGATGTGTTGGGTCTCCGCAGGCAAAACAACATCCTGGCCACATGGAGGGTCCCGGGGAGGCACGAAAAAGCCGCGGCCTGGGAGAGTAAGGGGGCACAAAGGGTGGTAAGACTGGAACACTGTGAGGTGAATACCCCCTTGAGACACCAAAAGACACACTATTCCCAGGAAAAACAGCAGGACTGGAAGCAGTAGCAGTGGCTGTCTTAGAGTATTTTGCTTAATGGCACTCTTCTTTTTACGCACAGCGCGAGATTCTGCTTTAAGGTATATGCAAATGTCAACCAGACACGTGAGCTAAAATTTACGGTTGTTTATAATGTCGACAAGTTTCTAGAAAAGCAACTCATAATGTTCCAAATTATATGAATAATCATAAAATATGCTTATTAAAAAGTGTATTTCTGTTTTCAGAAGAAAAAATAATAAATTACTTTATTATAAAATTACCTTTCAAAATGGTCAATTTTTGAACATCGGTTTCTCCATTGTCCTTCCTCGGAAACATTCAGATTTTAAATTAACCTAAAGTATATTCCATGTCCTAGCAAGGACGAGAAGTAGTTTTTCCAAAAACTTCCACAATAACAATATATCCATTCTTTTAAACACCCATCGAACGGTCATTTTGACAGCCATTACTGTATACATGGTTGGTAAATTCTCCAGGTAAAACAGGGGTATAAACATGCTAATCGTGGGTGAAAATATCCTGCACAACGGATTTTATTCTAACTATTTTTATGCCTAGATCATGATTTCCTTTATTCTTCCGTTAAGTTGGTAAATATTATTATGCATTAAATAAATACAAGAGGGGAAAATTGTTTGATTTGTCCAAAAGCCATAATAACGATTTGACAGAATTTTTATTATCGCTACGCTTATTTACCCCAGTGCTAAATTTAATCCGTGCGTCATACTGTGTACATGGATGACAATGTATAGTGAACTCTACATGTTGATAGGGGTTCTATCGGCATGGATATAATGTTATAATGCCAGTTTTTGGAAAAATCACGTCTCGTCGTTGCTAGTACACACACTAAAGTATATTTTGGTGTAAAAATGGTATGTTTCTAATGAAGGACAATGGAGAAACATACGTTCAAAAATGGACCATTTTTAAATGTAATTTTCTTACAAAGTGAATATTTATTTTTTTCTTCCAACAACAAAAATACATTTTTAATATGCATGTTTTATATTTATTCTTTTAATTTGGAACATCATTGGTTGTTTTTCTAGAAATATGTCAACATGCTAAACACCCATGAATTTTAGCCCACGTGCCAGGAAGACATTTTCATAGTCCTTAATGATTTTAATCTCATCATCGGAATCGCTAGCAACAGTTTATTCCTCTGCTTCAGTTTGCTATCTGCTTCCTCTAAGAGTTCTCTGAGATAACGTGGCTTGTTGTTCTCCAGAGCCCAGAGGGATTGCTTGATATTGTCCTGAACTTCAGTATTGAATACAAACTGAATCCTGCTCCCAGTTTTACGCCACGTGTACTCGTAGTCAGTTTTAAGTTTTTTCACTTGAGAGCTGACAGTTGCAGAATTTGCGCGCACTTCCTCTTGAATTGAATTAATTTGTCTTTTTTGGTCCCGCACTTCAACCAAAAGTTCTCTAATGGAAGTGTTTATTTCGGAATTTGAGCCCTCTGCCATGATAAAAAAGTTGCCACATGTACACGAACGATGTGGCCAGTAATCGATCCCCCGCTAGAATGACCAATACCATTTGATTTCACTTGACCATGACAAGTATACTACCGAATGCTACAACCGACCAAGAAAAAATAATTAATTCCTAATTCACTTCGTTCAAACGAAATTAATTTATACTGAGTCGGTCATATATTTGACCATTAGTAACCAACTAATGGCCAAATATATGACCGACTCAGTATAAGAAGATAGATAGGGTGGGTAAATTTAGAATTTAGCTGAAAAAAGAAAAGAAAAGAAGAGGCACTGGATGCGTCCTTAAAACTATCTACAATCTGCATAACACAGGTATACTAAAACGCATACCTCAGAGTCTCAATCTTACACTGCGGCACGCGCTTTGAACTCGTCCGCGGACTTGGCATTCAGCGCAGAGTAGGGCAGACTATTCCATTGAGGAACAAATCTCGGAAATAACATCTACAGCAACTAGGACCTTAGGATTTCTTCGACGTAATTTGGCTTTTGCACCTCGACAGACACCTCAACTTGAATATGCATCACCCATTTGGCAGCCATATGTTAAAACTAAGATTCAGCAGATGGAGAAGGTGCAGAGGACAGCTGCTCGATGGACCTGCAGACGATGGCGAAATAGAAGTAGCGTCGGTGACATGCTTGATGAGCTAGAGTGGCCATCCCTGGAGACCCGTCGGGAGCAGTCCTCCTTAACCTTCTACAATTGTACATTCTGGTACAATATCAATTAACAAGGATAGGTACTTGACCCCTGCAACAGAGTCAACCTGGACAAGGGCATCAAGAGCAAATAACTTACAGTATCGTAGGTACCAGTCCTATATAGTGATGCCCTGAAAAACTGTTGCAGGGGTCAAGTACTTATCCTTGTTAATTGATACTGTACCAGAATGTATCTTAAGCAGTCCTCCTTAACCTTCTACAAGATACATTCTGGTACAGTATCAATTAACAAGGACGCCCTTGTTTGGGTTGACGCTGTTACAGGGGTCAAGTACCTATCTTTATTAATAGACACTGTATCAAAGTGTATCTTATAGAAGAAGGTTAAAGAGGACTGCTCATGACGGGCCTCCAGGGACGGCCATTCTAGCTCATCAAGCATGTCACCGACGCTACTTCTATTTCGCCATCGCCTGCAGGCCCATCGAACAGCTGTCCTCTGCACATTCTCCACCTGCTGAATCTGAGTTTTAACATAAGGATGCCAAATGGGTGATGCATATTCATGACTTGAAGTTGAGGGCGAACTAATGTTTTATATGCAACATCCTTTGCCTTCCTAGGTGCAAAGGCCAAAATACGTCTAAGGAATCCTAAAGTCATAGTTGCTTTAGATGTAATCTCAGAGATATGTTGACCCCAATCAAGAGATACCAAGATATTTGGCGGATTGAACATGCTCCAAAATTTGCAGGTGAAGTGTGTAGTCAAACTTAATTTGCTTGTCCGGAGGGTGTCGTGACACCCTCATTGAATGACATTTGGCCACATTGAACTTCACCTGGCAATCGGCCTCCCACTGTGCAAGTTGATCCAGGTCATCTTGTAAAATAAGACAGTCAGAAGGAAAATATATGTTCCTATACAGGGCACAATCATCGGCAAACAAACGGACCGATGACCTGATATTATCATGGAAATCATTGATGAAAACCAAGAATAGGACCGGTCCAAAGACCGAACCTTGTGGGACTCCAGATAAAACAGGGACTGGATCAGACACTTGGCCATCAAGTACAACTTTTTGTGAGCGCACAGAGAGCCATGAGCTAATCCACCTGTATGTGGATCCTCTTATCCCATAGTACTCCAGTTTATATAACAGCCTTCTGTGAGGTACTACACATTTCATGTGGGTCATTTTGTCTCGGGAGAAAAGAGAGAGAAGAGTACGCATTATTTCCACGCAGTACTATACTAGAGGAGATGAAAGTACGGAACACAGGAGAAAGAGAAAACAATAGGAAAACATGTCCGTAAGAAATAATGGCGTCCAACATGGTGTCAGAAGAAGATAAATATTAGGCAAAAATGATAACATCTTTATTATTTCTGCTTTCAACATAGATTGTGGGTGCTCGTTAGAACCGCCTCATTGAGGCGGTTCTAACGAGTACCCACAACCTATGTCTTCGAGCAGAAATAAGGAAAATAATGTTTACCCCCGTAAACCCCAGGTTTCTCTATGTAAATTGGGGTTTATGGGGGTCTTTATTTCACGGACTTGTTCACGTGATGATAAATGGAAGTGTAGAAACAGAAGAAATAACGACAGTCCCCTCTACCCTTACCTGCTACAAGGACAGCAGGCCTTGTCAAACTGTAAGCCATTTGGACGCCAAGGTGACACAAGACACACGCCACCTTTGCCTCACCCAACTACCCATACAATGGGTTATACAATAGCCTACTATATGACATTGGTTCAAGTGTAAAAGAGAAGAACATGTTGACCTGCATTTCAGGGTGATGTCAACTGATATCTTGGTTGTTTGAATTGAGGTGTTCGTGCTTCAAGTCTGCCGACTCATGATTTTTCCACCTTTTACACTACACTTCCTCACAAAGGGCATCTTTCATCTGTGCCCACGCATGTTTTTTTTCTTGAAACTTAGTCACATTATAACTCAGCATATACAACCTATGAAAATGTATTATTGAGTTATATAAATAAAATCAGTACTCAGGAGGTAACCCTGACTGGCTCCCACAATGAACTGATGCCTGTCTCTAAATAAGTATGTCTTAAATCTGAAGTTTTATTTAGTTTCAAGATTTGTGAACTGGATTGAATGCAGAACTCCATACATTACGAAAACACGCCTATACAAATACATAGTACATTTTACCGACGAAAAAAAAACAAAACAAAACAAAACAACAACAAAAAAAACACTAAATTTTTGAATGAAAAGTTGGGATATTTTTCTTATTTCTGCTCAAAATATAGATTGCGGGTACATGTTACAACCGCCTCATCGCGGTTTTAACGAATACCCACAATCTATATTTTAGAGCAGAAATAAGAAAAATAAGGTTTACCTAAATAAACCCCTGTTTTTCTATATAAAAGTGGGGTTCGAGGGGTTCAAAATTATATAGGCGTGTTTTCATGATGGGCATTCTTTTGAAACCACAAAACCTTTTGAATTGTTTAAAGTGTATATATTCTGATAAAAAAAAAATAATCAAAAATGTCAATTTTTAATCAGAATTTCAAAACTTTATTCAAATTCTATTCCTAAGATAAATATGTCCTAGTCTTTGTCAAGATAGCATAAAACCCAGAAAACTTGCCATATGCATCCTCTGTAGCTATGCCAAATTTCATGAAAATTCAAAACCGGTAACACTGTAATTTTTCACCTTTAATGGATATAGGTCGTTTTTGAAAAGTAAATTTATTTTGTTGAAATCAATCAAAAACCTTACAGAAAGGCATTGCTTTCGAAATTCCTAAGACTTATCTAAAAACAATGAGTTTGTACAACTCAAACTTAATATATCTTTAGCTGATGTAAAATAGAAGTGAAGGCAATGATCAGGAGTGAGTGAGTGAGTGTTTCAGTTTTACGTCCCACCAACAGCTAAAGTCATACGGAGACGGGGCCTCGGTTTAAAGACTCATCCGAAAGTCTGGAGAAGCCCGGGATCGAACCTGCGACCCCAATGATCAGGAATCGATGCCATTAGATTAGCCTAGAAACCATTAAAAATGGCATGAACTTCTAGCAATTTCCTTCCATTTATCAACTGTGGTCTATCCAAATAGAAGATAGTAGAATGCACTAAAAGATATTCTAATTAACAAACTAGAATTTGTTTTTCTACAAAAACACAGATGTCTCCCCCGTGTTTGACCTCTAAGTATAACCTTGACATTGGAGGTATTGAGCTGGGTCTTGCGTGCAACACATCATCTAATGAAGATGAACATTTCTGCAAAGTAACTTTAAAAATGTTCATAGAAAAATAAAAAAGTTATTCGCCGTACACGAAAAAAGCCCTTTTTTACCTTTGACCTCTAAGTATGGCATTGACCTTTGAGGTACAACACATCGTCTCATGATGATTAACTTTCTGCCAAGTAATTTCATAATCCATCAAAGAATAAGGAAGTTATTGACTGTCCCTTTTTTACCTTTGACCTCTAGGTATGACCTTGACATTGGAGGTATGGACCTTGGTCTTGCACATGACTCATGGTCTAATGACGGTGGACATTTCTGCATGGTTACTTTATAAAGTCCATCCATAAATAAAAAAAGTTATTGACTGGACACAAAAAATAAACAGACTTTTTTTACCTCTGACCTCTTAGTTTGACCTTGATCTTGGAGGTACCGACCTGGGTATATCGTGCACCACATCGTCTCATGATGGTTAACATTTCTGCCAAGTAATTTCACAATCTATCCAGGAATAAGAAAGTTATTGACTGAACACTAAAAAAGGCCCCTTTTTGTCCTTTGACCTCTTAGTACGACCTTGACATTTTAGGTACCAACTTGGGTCATGCACGCAACACATCGTCTCATGGTGGTTAACATTTCCGCCAAGTAATTTCAAAATCCATCTAAAAATAAGTAAGTTATTGACAGAACACAAAAAGGCCCCTTTTTACCTTTAACCTCTATGTATGACCTTGACCTTTGAGGTACCAAACTGGGTCATGCGTGCAACACATCATCTCATGGTGGTTAACATTTCTGCCAAGCAATTTCAAAATCCATCTAAAAATAAGTAAGTTGTTGACCAAACACGAAAAAAGGCCCCTTTTTTAACTTTGACCTCTATGTATGACCTTGACATTTTAGGTACCAAACTGAATCATGCATGCAACACATCGTCTCATGATAGTTAACATTTTTGCCAAGTAACTTCAAATTCTATCTAAAAATAAGCATGTAATTGACAACACCCGAAAAAAGGCCCCTATTTTTAACTTTGACCTCTAAGTATGACCTTGACCTTTGAGATACCAACCTGGGTCATACACGCAACACATCGTCTTATAATGGTTAAAATTTCTGCCAAGTGATTTCAATATCCATCTCAAAATAAGAAAGTTATTGACCAAACACGAAAAAAGGTCCCTTTTTTACCTTTGACCTCTAAGTTTGACCTTGACCTTTGAGGTACCGACCTGCCTCATGCGCACCACACATCTTCTTATGGTTGTTAAGATTTCTGCCAAGTAATTTTAAAATCCATCCCAAAATAAGAAAGTTATTGACCAAACACGGAAAAAGTCCCCTTTTTGACCTTTGACCTCTAAGTATGACCTTGACCTTTGAGGTACCGACCTGCTTCATGCGCACCACACATCGTCTTATGGTTGTTAATATTTCTGCCAAGTAATTTTAAAATCCATCTGAAAATAAGAAAGTTATTGACTGGACATGATTTGCCCATGCATATATACATACCGACAAACTTCCAAGGGAGATAATTCAAAAAGTATAAATGCGAGAGTTATATTTCTTGCGCACTGCACGTCGTCTAATGCTGATTAATATTTATATGAAGTTTCGTGAAGATAGCTCGAACGGTTTTCAAGTTATAGAGCGGACACGAATGTGTGACAGACGGACAGACGGACAGACAGACGCCCGGGGGAAAAACAATATGTCTCTCCGAAAAAAAAATTTCGGGGGAGACATAATTAGGCTAATAACACCTATTGCTTTTATTATCCTAGCAACACAATTATTATGAACATGTGCAACATTGTTTAATTACTTTACAGAAGTCATGTTACTAAAGTAGGTGTAAGGCAATGTGATCATTTATTTAAATTGCCATACTGAGATGATGTGCCAAGACGCAATGGTCAGTGGTTGGTTGTTACTTGTGCACATAGCCACATAGTCACATAGGCCTATAGGATGTAAACAAATAGCATTTGCTGTAATAGCTATTTTCCGACAAACATGTATATAATAATCTGAAAATCAACTCGTGTACAACACAACAGATATAAAACAGCTGTAAAGGAAAAGTCAGTATTGTTATTATATGTATACTCACACTGGTCAACGCCCTCACAGGCCCGCCGGGCCCCACGCAGGCCCGACGGTGGATACAGCGCAAGCCTTCTGGAGGAAAATCGCCAATACTAGTTAGGTCCAATTTTATGGGGCTTATACCCGACATTGAGCTGAAATGGCTTAGTTTAGTTTTAGTTTATACTAATTTATTTTAGTTCGTTTGCGATGAAAGCTTCAAACTTATTGAATCGCTCTCGAACACTCATTCCGGGTGTTTTCACGCGCGCGAGAGAGAGGCAGTAGATTTTATACCACTGCTACCCATTTACACCTGGGTGGAGTGGAGCAGTGTCATTACGTGTCTTGCCCAAGGACACACCTCGATACCGGTGGCCGGTTCGAACGTCTCGATCATAAGTCGAACGCGTAAACCACTGCGCTATCGAGGCTGAAATGGCTTCTCAAGCCCTGCCGCAAGAACAAACCAAAATGGTTTATTTATTATATATACGGTTCGACTCGCACCCTGTTGCCTATATATAGACAGTCTAGTTCAGATCCTGTAAGCGATTTACCGGTAACAAGCTGTGTTTGGGTCCTTGTGACCAGATTGTTGACCTCAATTCATATCTGGGTCAGCATTACCTTTATTTCATGGTTCAGTAATTTTGCATTGTATCTTGAAAACTATGTGGTGGAAATAAGACTATTTGATCGCCATGTACATATACCATGCATATAAGCTGTATGTGATGCGATGACTGGTCTCGAAATGTATATCAAGGTAAGCATGACCAATATGGCATGGTTCATTGACTTAGCATTCTACTTGAATTCAGGATGATGGAGAAATGCTATGCATGGAATATATGTGTGACCTGACGATTGACATAGAACTATATCTAGGTCAGTGTGACGTATTTCATGGTTCAGAGATTTTGCCTTGTAACTAGAAAATTATATACTGGAGAATTGTCACATGTGGATTATATGTTCAACTGACTCGATGATTTGTCTGAAATTATATCTAGGTCAGTGTGGCCGATATATTTCATGGCTGTATGATTTCAGCCTTATATTGTGTATTGGGTGGAGAAATATCATACCGGGATTATAGCTTCCGGGTGTCCCAATGATTGACATAAAATATACACGTGTATCTTGCCAGGTGTGAACTATATTTCATGGTTGAGTAATTTTGCCCAATATCTCTCACATTGGTAAAAACTGAAAGCGCATCATTATCTCACATGGGTGGCATAACAACTGAAAGCTCAGCATTATCTCATATTAATGAATTTACAAACGAATGCGCACCTTTTTATCGCACAAATTGCTGATGGAGTAACCTTAGTTCCATGTGACGTGATGATCAGCCTCAAAACATGTTTAGTTCACTTTCCATGTAACACAGATTTGCATTAAGTTTTATTGGGGGATGTGTGATTCATATTCAGACACATAAAGCTTGTTTGTCCTATTGACTGGAATAAGATCAAATCATACATGCACGTGTTAATATGAAAACAGGAAGGCAAGAAACGGGCGAGCTACAGTGGCCTCCCAGCTGGCACTCAACGTTGAAACAACGTTGAAAACGTTGTTTTAACGTTAGTTCAACGTTGAGTCAACGTTTTGTGCCTGCAGGGCTGCGACATCTCTCCCAGTCAACATCACGAAAACTTGCCTGTATAATTTTGACCCCCTTGAACCCCACTTTTATATAGTAAAACTGGGGTTTACAGATGTATACATTATTTTTCTTATTTCTGCTCTAAAACATAGATTGTGGGTACTCGGTTTCTAAAACATAAGTTGTGGATACTCGTTAGAACCGCCTCGATGAGGCGGTTCTAACGAGTACCCACAATCTATGTTTCGAGCAGAAATAAGAAAAATATCGCAATTTTGTATCTGAAAATTTTCGGTTTTGCGCTGTAAAATTTACAATGTATTTATATAGGCGTGTTTTCGTAATGACGCTCACACTAGTTCTATCAGTAATGCCCCCGATCGGCAAGGCCGATCATGATATAGTTTATATCGAGTATGACATAATTTTAAGCAAAGCGAATCCGACAGGTCCCGCGTAAAATATATTTATATTTATAAGCGTGCGGATATGGATGGTCTGCGAGACCATATGGCGCGATTTAAGGATTCCTTCCTTTCCTCTGACCTCTCTCGCATGTCAGTAAATGACTTGTGGGTCAGTTTTAAGACCGAACTTACGACGGCCATGGAAAGGTACTTACCAATAAAAATGACCAAAACAAAGCATAGTGTACCATGGATCGATAACACGATCAAACACCTAATCAGAAGACGTGACAGAATGTACTTTCGTGCTCGTAAGTCTAGCAATCCCGACGTGAAGAACCATTACAAAAGGTTCAGAGCACATGTACAAAAGATAATTAGAGATGCATATTGGAAGCATGTTTCCAGCATCTTTACCTTTGATGATGAAAATATTGATCCCGAGGGCCCCCAGAAGAATGGAAAAGTTAAGAAATTTTGGTCATTTGTAATGTCCCTGAAAAAAGAATCATTTGGGATCACTTCACTTAGGGAAAATGGAATTTTGAAAACTGAATCGCGCGAAAAGGCAAATATATTTAATAAGCAGTTTCAATCGGAGTTTACACGTGAAGCTGACGGTGAGCTACCACCAAAAGGTACAAGTGCGTTCCCCTCTATGGGGGACATAACGGTTGACCCCAAAGGGGTCGCAAAACTGTTGGACAAGCTCAACATACATAAGGCATCTGGGCCTGACGGTCTGCATGCCAGGGTGCTTAAGGAATGTAGTGCTGAAATATCTCCCCTGCTGGCCTTTATTTTCAATGAATCACTTGCTCGGGGCACTGTACCAGATGACTGGCGACAAGCAAACGTAACCCCGGTCTTTAAGAAAGGAGAAAAATATGATGCTGCGAATTACAGACCGGTGTCGCTCACATGCATCTGTTGCAAAACCCTGGAGCATATATTAGTTAGCAACATTAACAAGCACCTAGCCTCTGAAAGCATTCTTGCTGACTGCCAGCATGGTTTCCGAAGTCGAAGGTCTTGTGAAACTCAATTAGTTCAGTTCTACCATGACATAGTGAGCAATCTGGATGGGGCCATTAATCGTGGCCACAAACAGACTGACCTGATTATCATGGATTTTGCCAAGGCCTTCGACAAGCTACCTCACAGGAGGCTATTGTACAAACTAGATCATTATGGGATTAGAGGATCCACACTTAAGTGGGTTAGCTCATGGCTCTCTGGACGCACACAACAGTTGTACTTGACGGCCAAGCGTCGGATCCAGTCCCTGTTTTGTCCGGTGTCCCACAAGGTTCGGTACTTGGACCGGTCCTTTTCTTGATATTTATTAACGATCTTCCTGATAATATCAGGTCATCTGTTCGCTTGTTTGCTGATGATTGTGTTTTGTATAGGAACATATATACTACTTCTGACTGTCTTATCTTACAAGATGACCTGGATAGCCTAGCACGTTGGGAGGCCGATTGGCAAATGAAGTTCAATGTGGCCAAATGTCATTCAATGAGGGTGTCACGGCACCCTCCAGACAAGCAGATTAAATTCAACTACTCATTACATCAGCATACTTTGGAACATGTCCAATCCGCAAAACATCTTGGTATCACCATTACTGATAATCTTGATTGGGGTCAACATATTTCTGAGATTACCTCTAAAGCAACTAGGACATTAGGGTTTCTTAGACGTAATTTGGCTTTTGCACCTAGGCAGACAAAGGGTGTTGCATACAAAACCATGGTTAGACCTCAATTAGAGTATGCATCACCTGTTTGGCATCCCCATGTTAAAACTCAGGTTCAACAGGTTGAGAAGGTTCAGAGGACGGCTGCCCGATGGACCTGCAGGCGATGGCGGAACAGAAGCAGTGTTGGTGAAATGCTCGATGAGCTGGAGTGGCCATCCTTGGAGGCCCGTCGCGAGCAGTCCTCTTTAACCTTCTTTTATAAGATACACTCTGACACAGTGTCTCTTAATAAAGATAAATACTTGACCCCTGTGACTACTTCAACTCAAACAAGGGCATCAAAACTAAACAACAGTCAATATCGTAGGTACCAGGCCTATAGTGATGCCCTGAAGAATTCTTTCTTCCCTAGAACTATTCCTCAGTGGAATAGTCTTCCCTCCTCTGTGGTAAATGCCAAAACTGCAGAGGAGTGCAAAGCCCACATGGTGTAGATTGGGATCCAGAGGTGTGCGTTTTAGTACACCTCTGAAAGCAGATTGTAAATAGTTTTAAGAACTCATCCAGTGGGTGTGTTTTTTTTTTTTTTTTTTGCTAAATTCTTAATTTAATTTAGCGCACCACCCAACTGAGGTAATGGCCAAGTTTGACCGACTCAGTATATGAAGATAGATGAAGATAGATAGTAATTTGATTTGATTAAGATGTGTCCCAAGCTGCATGTTCAATCCATTAAATGTAAAAACAAAACCTTTGATGTTCTACTGAACATATGTGCAGTGTGCAATTATTTGCTCAAGGGCTCTGTGTCATTTTTATAGGCCCAAGTTATGACATGACTTGTCTGTCGTCCATGTGTCAGTAGCTTGTCACATTTTCACATCTTCTCCAGGACCTGACTTTGACTGAGCTGACACTTGATGGGTGGACATGGCATTACATTAAAAAGTAAGTGAAATGAAAGCCCTGCATGGTAAACCCAACTTTAGATTGGGAATAATAGTGTTTGCACCTGTATTTGATATATTCTTTATTGCTGATGAACATAGATTGGGGGGACTCCTTAGAACCCACAATCAATGTATGAACTTAAAATAAGAAAACTATCACTATTTTTCACCTGACAAACGCTCGTTCTGGAGATATGAAATCAAACCTTATGTTTAGCAACGCCTCTGTATAACATTTAAATCCTGCATGTTATACTTTTTCTTGAAGTGCGTATTGACGGAATGGTGTTGTTTGGTTTAAGTTCATTTGACCTTAAGTTCATTTATCATATGACGTCGCGTCTGAGAGTGTAATAACGCCATGTAATAAATTCGATAATTCACTAGTGGATTAGATATGCAAATTAGTTAGATAAGTCCCACGACGTCGTTAACGAGCTCGCGTTTACTAATGGCGAAATATTGACATTTTTATTTAAAAAATCACAAATAAAATGCGTTTTAAATGTTAGAAGGTCTAAGCCTATCCAGGAAAAGTGGCGCGAGACGGACCACTCCTCAGGTACTAGCGGTTTGAACTTCCTTTAGGCGGTAGGGCTTGAGATATCATTTCATCACAATGTCGGGTAACAATCAGTAGTAGGAGGGTCACTTTGGCGTCAAGACAATAGATTACGTAATAAACAAAGGACGAGAACAATAGATTACGTAATAAACAAAGGACGTGAGATATGATAGCCGACAAAGGAGAAGATGACGAAATTACCCTAAATATCGGGGTGAGAGTTCGAGTAAATTACGCCGTAATTATCCTAAAGTTTGAGGCCTCGGGCGACGCGCGAAAGAAGTTCCCGCGGAATGGCGAGGTTTGCTGTTCCTGGTCAGATCGGGGCGATCGGAGTCTGCACCTTTCGCTCGAGCGCTTCTATGCAGATATTTAGGGAGATACTACCCGGTGTAGTAGTGATGGGGGCGCGATATTATAAACGGACAGACAATGGAAGGTGTTGGAAGAGCTCGATTTGATGCGAGAAACTAGGAATGGACCGCGTCCCGGAAAAAAAGTTTGGTTTGTTCGATTTTAGGTTTAACGTCCCCGTCAACGCCGTATAGGTCATTTTTGGGGGCGTTGCTCCCAGTCGTGCGAGACCTTTTCCGGACATATCTACAACATTTGAATCTCGGAGAATCTTTCTCGGCTATGGAATTTATACGGATATCGCGGGGGCGTAGCCAGATAAACTTTGGGTATGCAGTGGGGTAAACCTTATTTTCCTTATTACTGATCCAAGACATAGGTTGTGGGTACTCGTTAGAACCGCCTCATCGAGGCGATTCTAACATATTTAAACCCAACTTTTATACAGTAAAATTTGGCTTTGCAGGGGTAAACCTTATTTTCCTTATTAAGACATAGGTTGTGGGTACTCGTTAGAACGCCCCGCCTCATCGAGGCGATTCTAACATATATCTATAACATTTGTATCTCGGAGAATTTTTCTCGGCTATGGAATTTATACACTCATTTCCTATCAAGCTGATCAGATCGATGCTTAGTTTTGAGGATTTCTACCGTTTAAATTATCGTTATAACGAGTTTGTCGTTATAACGAATGTCGGTATAAAGAGGGTTGACTGAGGGCATAGCGGAGACGGAGCGATAGATGCGCTCGATCAGGGTTAGCTCCGTTTGGTCAGGGGCGGTCAGTCCGTTTGTTTGTTTGTTTGTTTGATTTGAGGTTTAACGTCCCCGTCAACACTGTATAGGTCATTTTGGAGACGTTGCTTCCAAGCCGACATTGAGATGAAATGACATCTCAAGCCCAGTCGTCCAATGAAACCAATAGGGTTTATAAGCATGGACCGTCCGACTAGCACCGCTTTGCCTGGGCAGGCTTAGATCCTCTAAGCGGTTTACCAGTACTCGTGTGGGGTCGGACTCAGCTCTGCGTGGAAGCATTACGCAGCCCATCTATTTCTTCAAGCCCCGATGGGCGGGGGCGGTCAGTCAGTCCGTCGTTAACGCAAATTGTAGCGCATGTTAAGCGAAACGACGTTGTTGTAACGTTGCACGGTAGCAGCAGTCTTCCATCCCAACATTTAGGATATTACTACTGTCAGGCGCTGGTGCGGTGTCATGATCAGCCGACTAAGAGGCGAAATGTTTATTGCCTCTAAACGAACAACGAAACTCGCTGGTAGAGAGCGTTCTGAAGGCTGCGGTTATTGATCCAATTTTTATGCTCCCCGAAGGGAGAGCGTGTAATCGCCGCTTCGTCCGTCCATCCGTCCGTCCGACACACTTTTTATCTCACGTTTCGTGGCTGTGGTGGTGGTGTCTGTGGTGGTGGTTGGTGGGTGGTGGTGGCTGTGATGGTGGCTGTGGTGATGGTTGTGGTGTCTGTTGTTGTGGCTGTGATGGTGGGTGGTGGTGTCTGTGGTTGTAGTGGTGGTGACTGTAGTGGTGTCTGTGGCTGTAGTCGGACTTAGGTATCGAATACATCTCTCCCGTACTCAGCTTATATCTGATGGGGGTGTCGCCGCTATCCGGTGGTGGAGTTCTTGCGGGTGGGAAGAAATAACACTGACCACTCCTTAGCTTTCGCTTTAGCCGTTTCCAGTAGTGCTTTACCGTAGGAGAAATAAGGAGAAATGTAAGATCCCTTCCCTGCAAGGGCCTGTAAATAGAAAGCGATTTTCAATGCAGACTGTCATAAGGATTAAGCGTGTGATGAAAGCCTTATTACCCATGGTTATGAAACAACAGGAGATATTTATTTTGAAACAGGGGCGATAATTCAGTGAAAATAAGTAATTACGACCCTTTGTCGTCAGAATGTAGGTCTTGTGATGGTATGTTTGTGTGTGTGAGAGCAGGGCAAATACTTTTAATTGTTTACCGAGTTCAAGTTGTTTATTTCTGACCTAACAGACACACACCCAAATGCAATATAGTTCTGGCCCTTTGTCAGAATGTAGGTCTTGTGGCGGTATGTATGTGACGTTTCGTGAGCGTAGGGAAAATACTTTTGAAGTTTTGACCGAGGTTAAGTTAATATGTATGTGAAGTTTCATGGGCGTAGGGCAAATACTTTTCAATTATGACCGAGGTTAAGTTTTTTGGTTAATGCGTGACAAACACATGGACAAAAGTAATACAGTTCTGGCCTTTTGTCAGAATGTAGGTCTTGTGTTTGTTAGTAGGAGTGTAACGAGTATGGATAACACTTTTAAAGTAATGACCGGTTAAGAATTTTGGTTTAGATATGACCAACTGAATGACGAGGTGATACTATAGGCCACCCAAAATACTATGCGGGGTCCTATTTTAGAAGGGAAGTAACTCCGTAAATACTGTTGGCAGTGTTATGGTTCTTGTATTCTCCGATTCCCCTCATAGCCCCCCTATATCAGTATATCGAGTTTCGCTTAATTACCTTTTACACTTTTAGAGATAAAAAGTGTGTCGGACGGACGGATGGACGGACGAAGCGGCGATTACACGCTCTCCCTTCGGGGAGCATAAAAATTGGATCAATAACCGCAGCCTTCAGAACGCTCTCTACCAGCGAGTTTCGTTGTTCGTTTAGAGGCAATAAACATTTCGCCTCTTAGTCGGCTGATCATGACACCGCACCAGCGCCTGACAGTAGTAATATCCTAAATGTTGGGATGGAAGACTGCTGCTACCGTGCAACGTTACAACAACGTCGTTTCGCTTAACATGCGCTACAATTTGCGTTAACGACGGACTGACTGACCGCCCCCGCCCATCGGGGCTTGAAGAAATAGATGGGCTGCGTAATGCTTCCACGCAGAGCTGAGTCCGACCCCACACGAGTACTGGTAAACCGCTTAGAGGATCTAAGCCTGCCCAGGCAAAGCGGTGCTAGTCGGACGGTCCATGCTTATAAACCCTATTGGTTTCATTGGACGACTGGGCTTGAGATGTCATTTCATCTCAATGTCGGCTTGGAAGCAACGTCTCCAAAATGACCTATACAGTGTTGACGGGGACGTTAAACCTCAAATCAAACAAACAAACAAACAAACGGACTGACCGCCCCTGACCAAACGGAGCTAACCCTGATCGAGCGCATCTGTCGCTCCGTCTCCGCTATGCCCTCAGTTAACCCTCTTTATACCGACATTCGTTATAACGACAAACTCGTTATAACGATAATTTAAACGGTAGAAATCCTCAAAACTAAGCATCGATCTGATCAGCTTGATAGGAAATGAGTGTATAAATTCCATAGCCGAGAAAAATTCTCCGAGATACAAATGTTATAGATATATGTTAGAATCGCCTCGATGAGGCGGTTCTAACGAGTACCCACAACCTATGTCTTAATAAGGAAAATAAGGTTTACCCCTGCAAAGCCAAATTTTACTGTATAAAAGTTGGGTTTAAATATGTTAGAATCGCCTCGATGAGGCGGTTCTAACGAGTACCCACAACCTATGTCTTGGATCAGTAATAAGGAAAATAAGGTTTACCCCACTGCATACCCAAAGTTTATCTGGCTACGCCCCCGCGATATCCGTATAAATTCCATAGCCGAGAAAGATTCTCCGAGATTCAAATGTTGTAGATATGTCCGGAAAAGGTCTCGCACGACTGGGAGCAACGCCCCCCAAAATGACTTATACGGCGTTGACGGGGACGTTAAACCTAAAATCGAACAAACCAAACTTTTTTTTTCCGGGACGCGGTCCATTCCTAGTTTCTCGCATCAAATCGAGCTCTTCCAGTACCTTCCATTGTCTGTCCGTTTATAATATCGCGCACCCCATCACTACTACACCGGGTAGTATCTCCCTAAATATCTGCATAGAAGCGCTCGAGCGAAAGGTGCAGACTCCGATCGCCCCGATCTTACCAGGAACAGCAAACCTCGCCATTCCGCGGGAACTTCTTTCGCGCGTCGCCCGAGGCCTCAAACTTTAGGATAATTACGGCGTAATTTACTCGAACTCTCACCCCGATATTTAGGATAATTTCGTCATCTTCTCCTTTGCCGGCTATCATATCTCACGTCCTTTGTTTATTACGTAATCTATTGTTCTCGTCCTTTGTTTATTACGTAATCTATTGTCTTGACGCCAAAGTGACCCTCCTACTAAGTTAAGTACTACAATCCCACAAATTCGGAAGCAACGTTTCCAAAATGGCCCATATAATGTTGAAGGGGACGTGAACGTCAAAACAAACAATAGTATGAGGCCGAATGATAGCCTTCTTTACGTTCTTGAGTCGCTGCCTGCTATGAATGGCCGCTGAGCAATGTTGTTTCCGGGAGCCTGTTGAATATGCAGTCTCTGTCCAACATATTGATTTTGTGTGTGTTGAGGTTTTACGTCCCCGTCAATACTTTTTTGTCACTTTGAAGACGTTGCTTTCAATGTATTGTGGGATATTAGGCCTACACGACATTGAGATGATATGACATCTCAAGCCCTACCACACAAAAGAACCGCCTAGGACTGTATAAGACCCCTTTTCATTTTCAAGGGTACAATGGCAATGCCAATGAATTACTGCTACTCGCTCACTTCTGAGCATTACGAGCAGTACTTCTTGGGTGGTAACCAGTACTTTTCTTTAAAGCAATGTGGATGAAGTGCCTTGCTCATGGAAACAACACTTTGGTCAGCGTGAGGCTCGAACCCGCAACCTCTCGATCACAAATCCGATGCGCTACAACTGCACCAACGCACTCCACAATTTATTACCAGCTAAGAGTATCTAAGCTGATTTATTCAATACCAAAACCCCTTTTCATTTTCAAGGGTACAATGACAATGTCAATGAACTGATTAGGCCAAAAAAAAAAAAAAAAAAAATAGGTGTGTTTCAGGTTTCCCGACCCTACCTAAGTTTTAGGCCCGACCCTAAATTTTTTATTGCCAAAAAAAAAAAAAAATCGCGGGGCGAAACGACTCGTAAAAAAAATCGGAACTACGCGAGCGGTTGCGTGCGGTTTATTTGTTCTAATTCGGTCAGTTTCCGAGCGTTTCAGTGTTTACTACTACTATTTCCGCAGAAATGCTCTATACAGTGTATAAACAAAATAAAAAATTAAGATAAAAAAAAAATTAAATCGACCTTCCCCACCTAATTTTTTCAAGCTGAAACCTGAAACACACCTATTTTTTTTTTTGGCCTTACCAATTAGGGTATATCTAAAACCAAAAACCTGAGAGTAAGACTTTTTGTAAAGCTAATCTTGACATAGTCAATTTTGACAGTCGAAGGGAAATAACTCAAAGAAAACTCTTCTCCAAGGAGGTTTCCATCACAAATAATTCCCAATTTAGCAGTACTGGTGTTAGATGCTGGTTTGATGCCAAATTACCAGGTACAGACGCAATTATCTTCACATGGTTGTCTGATCTTGCTCAATTAATCTGTTTGATGACCTTCAATATTGCATCTTCTTCATTCAGTGCAGTATTACCCAATATTTTCAGAATTTTTTTCTAGCTATTAGTAATTGGCAGCATTTTGTAATCTAGGTCAACTATTACTCAAGACTAAGTCAAAACAAACATTTGAGTTGTAGATCTATGAGTTTCATTTTAAACAGGATAAATAGTGCAGCCAATGTCTGGTACAGGAAAAGGTACAAAACTCCCCTCTTTATTAATAGATCTGTGTAGTCACAGGAGAAAAATCTTGAAAGAAATATCCAGTCCAGTGTTGAACCCATGACCCTTTGGTGTATGAATGTCATTGAACGTGTCACCAGTAACAATTCTGATTCTGAAAGTGAGTGGCACTACCACTATCCCAAGAATCATGGGTTCAATCCCCGGTTGGAGCACTTGTCTGGATTTTCCATTACACATTTTTCTCCTACTACATCAATCTGTAAATTCTGTTTACTTTTCATGTTTTTTTTTCACCATGATACAGTCATGTAGCTATAGACATACAATATTTATTTACTGTCAAATATGTAGTAACAATCAATATATGCCCTTATGGGCTTTTCTTTTCTTCAACAAACAAGCTGGTCTGAGCCTTAATTTATTTGTGTCATTGGATTTCATAACATGCAATGGCTGTAACGATTAACCCTTTTTACACCAAATGGAATCTTCCACCTTATATATAGCATGAGTCCATTTTAGAATTTAGGGGTGTGGGGTTGTGTTTTCTTCAAAAACTATTCAGAAAATAGCTGAACTTTTTGCAAACAGTGTTGGCCCTGATCAGATGCCGTGTTCTGCGGCGTTTAATCTGGGCCTGCACTGTTTGCCAGGGTACCCGTTTTAGGGTTTCCGGTACAAAATGGGTCAAAAGGCTAGCATACAGATGTGGTTAAAGGACCCTTGTGTATATCTGCTGCTGAATACAACAACCCCTATTAAAATGCAAAAAAATGTAGATCCCGATCAGAGGGAGAAGCCAGAGGAATAAATTACATCAAGTAATCTGATTGGTTCAAAGTCAGAAATTTTTATGGGTGTGCCGGCTAAATTAATTATTCAGCAGGTATAAGGGTTAATGCTTAATATCATAAAATTTGTGAAAAAAGTGTCATTATTTTCCTAGATCTGCTTGAAACATACATGTATATTCTGGGTTTTTGTTAAAACCACTTCAATGAGGCGGTTCTAATGAGTACCCACAGCCCAACCCGCAGTCTGTATCTTTGAGCATGCAAAATATGGAAAATATTGTACACACATGTAAACCTCACTTTTCTTTTAACCCATTTAGTACCAGAAACCCCAAAATTGGTACCCTGGCAAACAGTGCAGGCCCAGATCATATGCTGCTGAACGCGGCATCTAATCAGGGCCTCCACTGTTCTCTAAAAAGTTCACTCAATTTCCAAATAAATTTTGATGAAAAAGAACAACCTGACACCCTAAAATTTTGAAACTAACTCCTCCTGTATATAAGGAGGAAGATTCCATTTGGTACAAAAAGGGTTAACATGGGGTTTACAAGGGTGTTCATTATACAAGGTTTAAAATTAACTTTTTATATGACCGGACAAGGTGGTCTTGTAACTTTTGGGATGCCCTTGACCTGATCCAAGTACTGAATGTACTAGACAGCAAAAAGTATCATTTAAGTAAGAGCATTCCCTCTGTAGATAAACCTTTAAGCCCTAATTCACCCTTTTTGTACCAAATGGAATCTTCCTCCTTATACATGTGTATTTAGCAGGAGTTCATTTCAAAATTAAGGGGTGACAGGTTGTGTTATCATTAAAATTTATTTGGAAAATAGCTGAACTTTTTGCAAATAATGTAGGCACTAATCAGACAGCACATTCTGCGGCATCTGATGTGGGCCTGCACTGTTTGCCAGGGTACCCGTTTTTGGGTTTCTGGTACAAAATGGGTTAATTACTCTCCGTAGATCAGCCTTCAAGCCCTAGTTGACCCTTTTTGTACCAAAAGGAATCTTCCTTCTTGTCCATTTCAAATTTTTGAGGTGACAGGTTGCGTTATCTTTAAAAATTTATTTGGAAAATAGCTGAACTTTTTGCAAATAGTGTAAACACTGATCATATGCCACATTCTGCGGCATCTGATCTGAGCATGCACTGTTTGCCAGGGTACCCGTTTTGGGGGTTTTATGGTACAAAATGAGTTAAGCATGCAGGGGAGGGCCATATGAACCCTGTGGTCCAAGCACTGGCCACAGGGCAGTCCATATTCCTTGGTAGTGCCCAAAGCTTACAGTTCTATTGCTTTGGATCAAGAGGTAGACAGTTCGATCCCCGCACAGGCCAAGTGTTGTTTCCTTGAGCAAGAGACTTTATCCACATTGCCTAGTGCTGGTTTCTACCCAGGAAGAGGAAGAAAAGAGGGCCACCCGGAAGATTAGTACTAGTTTACTAAATGTGTAAAAAAAAAAACTAGAGCGCGCAGTCGATGGCAAGCCATCGCAAATCCCCACGTTTTCTCCACAGTAGGTCAAAATTTGACCTTTTGACCCCTCTCCAGGGCCCCTGGGGGCGGGGACAAAAAATATGTGCTCTTGCGCAAGCCATTCATGTAAGCAACTCGCATACCAAATTTGGTTGAATTCCGGCTAACGGTTTAGGAGGAGATAGCCGGACAGACAGACGAACAGACGGACGGAGGCGATTGCAATATCCCCACTTTTTTTTAAAAAGGTGGGGATAATTACCCTCTGTAAATAAAGTCAATTATTATTATTGCTTTAAGTGCATTGAAAATCTACTGCAAAACTGTACACAACTAACATAAGACAATTGAAAGGTGAAGGAAATGTTGTTATTAGGCTGGTTTCCTGCAATTTAACCAAGCAAAAACCAGGGGCCAGTTGTTCAAAGCATCATTAGCTTAACGAGCTCGTTAGTGGTCAAATTGTTAGCTGTTCTAGCAAGTACAATATCGAAAATTTTGATATTTTTGCTGAAAAAATGTGAGCAGCTTTTGCGAATGCAATAGCTGCTCACATTTTTTTCAGGAAAAATATTAGCATATTTGCCATAATAAAAGATCAAAGTTTTAACGATACGTTAACTAACGACGTCGTTAGTTTTGAAGAACTGGCCCCAGAAATATAAACCTGTAAATCAATTGTGTCCATAAAATAGAAATCTGGTTTTCTCCGTAGACGACACTGTATGACTGCACTTGGACCAGTCAGATTAAAATGTGCATCTACCACAGATTAGCGACTTGCACGTGATTGGTTTATAGCCAATGTAAAAACGTGATTCATTTGTGATATGCATTAAACATGTTAAGGCATGTTAGGAGATGGTACACCGCAACCTCATTATAGCACTGTTCATTATAACACAGTTTTGGATATAACACGATTTCAAGATGGATCCCAAAAATGTATTTTTGTTTAGATATAACACGGTTGTTTAACTAACACAGTTTCTGCCTTGGACCCCATCAACAGTGTTATAAAGAGTTTATGGTGTATTTTCAAAGATTTGTTATAATTCAGCAAAGTAAGGTGTTCTGGATCGCCCATCGGGACTTAGAGAAATACCTTGTTGATTGGGCTGCTTCGTGCTTCCATGCAGAGCTGAAAACAACTGAACTTTTGGATACAGGTAAACCTCTTAGAATGTCTAAGCTTGCCAAGGAAAAGTGATGCGTGTCTGATACTCCTTGAAACACTAGCAGTTGTTTTGGGCAGTAGGGCTTGTGACCTTCTCTCATCTCAAAGTTGTGTAAAAGCCCTACAAAATGGATTTTGTTTGATTTGAGGTTTAACGTCCCCGTCAACACTCAACACTATAAAGGTCATTTTGGAGACGTTGCTTCCAATTTTGTGGGACTTTTACCCGACATTGAGACGAAATGACATCTCAAGCCATGTCACCCAATGAAACCAATAGGGTTTATTAGCATGGACAGTTCGCCTCGCACCGCGGTTCCTGGACAGGCTTAGATCCTCTAAGCGGTTTACCAGTACTAGTGTGCGGGCCGGATTCAGCTCTGCGTGGAAGCATTATGCAGCCCATGTATTTCTACAAGCCCCTATGGGCGGGGGCTACAAAATGGAAAGCAACATCTCAAGCATGACCTAAATAGTGTTGATTTGGATGTAAAAACTCTACACAAAAAGACAAAATGCAGCAAAATAAGTTTTGATATTACATGTGAATCGTCTGCAGACGATTCACATCCAATGTCAAGCCTTACTTTTGCTGAAAAAAGTGAAGATGTAATGTCAAGCCACTTTTGCTGAAAAATAGTGAAAATGTAATGTTAAATATGTTCTAGAAAGGGTTATCCTTTGCAAGCAAGGAATACACCACAGAACTGGAAAATATGGAGTGTACATATTTTCTGGTCCAGACTAGCTAGTTTCGGCCAATTAAGCCTCATCAGTGACTCTAAAATATTTTCAAAATTCAACAATGGAATCAATGATCCCAAAGGACAAGAAAATACAAACTACACTATGATGTAGGGCAGGGAGACTTTTTAGGGATGCCACACATAGCCAGCCTTACTCTTGCTGAAAAATAGTGAAAATGTAATGTCATGCCTTACTTTAGCTGAAAAGTAGTGAAAAGGAAAATAAAAAAGAATATACTGGTCGAAATTTATTTTTTTCATTGTGACCATATACAACATTTCAAGTTCATAATATTTGGGGCCCTGTACCGGGTAGCAACTTCTTTCTACCAGTTGTTTGACCAGGTAACAAACTGAATTTTCAGAAAGCAGATTTGCTACTTGCTAAGCGCTGTTAACCCTTATCTTGCTGTTCACGACAACCCCTATCTTTGCAAACAGTGTAGATCCAGATCAGATGGCTTCTGAAGAAGCCATCTGATCAGGATCTACACTGTTTGACATTCAGTTTATGAATTTGTAGGAATAAATTACATCAAGTAATTTGATTGGCTGATAGACAGAAATGGGTGCGTCTTAAATGAATATTCAGCAAGATAAGGGTTAATTTTGAGCCCTGCTCTATTTTCAGGTGGTTTCTATGTAGGCATTAATCTGGGCTTGATGCAGTCATCAAAAGACTTGAACGCTGAACAATGGCTGAAGCCGATCCTACCTCGGTGATTGATGAATTTGAAGAAGATGATGATTATGATGAGGAATTCCCTAATCTAGGAATCAATCACATTTGTGAGGATGACCGTGACTGCAAGCAAGAATTGGAAAATTTTGACTCGACCATAGTGATTGAGCGATCGCAGTCTGATGCGGCATTGAGTTTGAGAAATATTCATCCCCATTCACTAAACAATGCTGAATCAATAGAAAGACTTGAAGAACCCCCTCTCTCTGGGAATCGAGTGTCCAAAAGTTCACGAGTTTACTTTGACCTGTCGAAAATAGACACAATGGAAACTGATGCCATTTCTACTGCATCTAATACTATGAAGGAGACGAGGAAAAAATTACGCTTAAATCCATCACTTGAAACTATTCATCAGAATGAGGTTCTAGAAGTGGTGCAGGCTAAACCTTCACGTAAGGCTTGTTTTTCATTCAGGTCATTGTCTTCTGATGCATTAGATAATATAGATGAAAGTGATGATTCTAATGAATCTGAACATCTGGAGCATAGCCATGGTGATCTGAACAGCTTCTATACAAAATACCCGTTGATGGTGAATCAAAGTCTACACGGCTCAGGTAATCATGAATCACACAGCACATGGCAGAATAAAAATAATCTTAAGCTCAAATACCAGAACTTGTGTTCCTCTATGGAGCGAGACATTTCTGCTCTTAAGAGGGCTATGGCATCAGAGGAAGTGAAGCCGTTGAGTGATATTTTAGTAATAATGACAGAAGCATGGGACGTACCTGTGTACGGCAGAGACTTAGCGTATTGTCTATGTGATATTATACGAAATGAAAGTGTGCTAAGTCTTGTTGTTAAAAATACTAGTAGTGATAATCGAGAAGTCTTGTTGGCTTCGGCAAGTTTGCTAGAGCAAGTGATGTCGACAAAAAACAGAGAGTTCATAGCAGAATATGGACTCGAATGTGTTGTTAAGATGACTAAAAAAGCAATTGGTGATAACGAAATGGCCAGAAATGCAACAGGAATTCTGGAAAACTTGTTCAAAGTTAATGAAAGTACGTCTTCAAAAGTGATTTCTTACGGTGGACTTGACGCTTTGCTGTATTGGTGTAGGAGCAATGAAACGGCAGTTTTACGTAAATGTGCGAAGGCCTTCTCAAACTTGGCTCTTTTTGGAGGGCACGAAAATCAAGAGATTATGACTCAGGAGAAAGTGCCAGAGTGGTTATTTCCCTTGGCATTCATGGAAGACAATCATGTCCGTTATTACGCTTGTTTATGCATCGCCCTTCTGGCATCTAATAAAGAACTCGAGGCAGCTGTCATGAAATCAGGCACACTTGATCTTGTGATACCGTTTGTGTCGAGTATAAAACCGGACATTTTCGCTAAAAGTGATTATGCTCATAAGCAGGGCAGGGATCCAGGATGGTTGAAGAGATTGAAACCGTTGCTAAGCAGCCGGAGACCGGAGGCTCAAGCTTTAGCGGCTTTCCACTTTGCTATGGAAGCAACAATAAAGAAAGAGCAAGGAAAAAGTGGGGTAATTACTTAAATTTTTTATGCCCCCTGAGAATCTTTGATTCGTGGGGCATATACCGGTAGTATTTGCCCTGTCTGTTTGTTTGTCACAAAAACTTTAACCTACAATCAGACAATAGGAGTTAACTAACTATAACCATGTTTCGCAAACGAGAAACAGCAAGTGTTTCATGGTCAATGCAATTTCA
This sequence comes from Lucinisca nassula, assembly GCA_963580285.1. Taxonomy (NCBI): domain Eukaryota; kingdom Metazoa; phylum Mollusca; class Bivalvia; order Lucinida; family Lucinidae; genus Lucinisca; species Lucinisca nassula. The sequence goes on along the minus strand of OY757022.1, from coordinate 5,629,217 downwards.
TTTTGATGGCAGCAAACGTTTCATGGTCAGTCCAAATTCACTGTAATGACAGCCAGTGTTTCATGGTCAATCTGATGGCAGCAAGTGAGTCTTCACTTTAATGGCAGCAAGTTTTCCATTTCATGGTCAGTCTGAATTCATGGTCAGCTTGTCTTCACTGTAATGGCAGCAAATGATTAATGGTCAGTCTGAATTCACTTTAATGGCAGCATTTCGTGGTCATTCCATATTCACTGTAATGGAAGCAAGTGTTTCATGGTCAATCCGTCTTTACCTTTAATGGAAGCAAGTGTTTCATGGTCAAATCATCTTCACTGTAATAGGAGCAAATTTTTCATTGTCAAACCTTCTTCACTGCAATTGAAGCAAGAGTTTCATGGTCAAATCATCTTCATTGTGTTGGCAGCAAGTGTTTCATGGTCAGTCCATCTTCACTGTACGTAATGGCAGTTTTGCTTGATCCTTTTAAATTTTAATTCTTTAGACTGCCCAGGCAAAGCCGTGCGAGTTAGACCGTCCATATGCTAATAAACCCTATTGGTTTCATTGGGTGACAGGGCTTGAGATGTCATTTCATCCCAATGTCGGGTACATGTAAAAGTCCCACAAAATTGGAAGCAACGTCTCCAAAATGACCTATACAGTGTTGAAGGGGACATTAAACCACAAATCAAACAAACATACAAATACCTTTGCACAAACAGTGTAGATCCTTATCAGAATCTATACTGTTTGCCATCCTGTTGAGATTGTAGACCAAAACAAAGTCCACAAATTACAAAGTCCACTTTAAGGAGAATGGGAACACCTTCAGGGGAGGCAACTCCTTGTCTCCCATGTCAACGGGTCAACTCTAAAAGGAAGGAATTTGCTCCTGAGAAGCAAATTCTTTCCTTTAAGAGTAGACACTTTTTTCAGTGGGACAGGGCTTATAGAAAAGTGAACAGAAAGTCCCAAAAGTTATGTCCCTTTGAAAAATGGCAGAAAAATCTGCCAGGAGTTCCCATTCCCCTTATGTTGTTCTCTGAATTACTTTCATCAAATTTCCGTTCATACCTGTGATACCTCTCTCAGCAGGAGGGAGGCTCCCTCATTTTGATGCTAATTTTAGCCCAATTTATGCTAAATTTTAGTAAAATTTTGGTGTCTCCCTCATTTGATCTCAGAATTTCCTTATATAATCTTTACATCTCCCTCATCACAATGGCAAATCTCCCTCATACAGTTCAAAAAATTGTCACAGTTATACCAGTTTAGAAATTTAGAATTATGAATTTCAGGTATTTTATGACATCGAAGTGATCGAGCCCCTCCGTAAAGTAGCAAGCAGTCCCGACTCCGTTGCCTCCCGTCTTGCCAGCCAGGCTTTACAGTTGATAGGAGAGGAGGTGCCACACAAATTGTCACAACAGGTGCCACTGTGGACAGTGGAGGATGTGGCTCACTGGGTGTCTGAGGTAAGTGGTGCCCAGCTTGTATCTTAGCTTTGTAGCAGCTTGGAACTCGGAACATGGCAAGGGTTTATTTGAACTTTACTGGAGAACCAGCTTTGTTGATACTGCAATGGATATTAAATAACGTATCTTTATTACTTGTATTGATATTATTTTCATCAGTTACTTGATGGAAAAATCTGGTTTGAGAGCTACAATTGAAACATAAAAACAATTGCTGGGACTTTGCTTATTAACATCGTAAGTGTGTCGTTGATTTCCTAATGTCCTCGTTGTCCGATCATATAAGAGAGAACTGTGCCAGTAAATGATCATGTGACATTACACATGTGAGTAATTGAAGTATTATCAACATTACAACACAATTGTTAACTACATGTATATGATTTTTTCTGTCAATAACTGACACTGTAAGCGTAGAGGAGTTACAAGGAAATTAAGGAATGTTTTTTCTTTAATTTTTGTTCTGCTGAGCCACGAAGAAGCCATCTGATCTGGATCTACACTGTTTTTCTTTCAAGTTGCAAGTCAGTATGGTTGGATTTGCCTTGTCCTTCTGTGATTCTGTAATTCCGTTATTCATGATAACTCAAAAACTGTTTGAGGTATTTTCATGAAACTTCACACAAATGTAAAGCACTATGAGGCGATTTGCAGAGCGCATGAACCATAACTCTGGATTGCCCACTTTTGGAGATATTGCCCTTTGAACATTGAAAAATGGCAACCGTAATTCCGTTATTCATGGTAACTCAAAAACTGTTCGAGGTATTTTCATGAAACTTCACACAAATGTAAAGCACTATGTGACGATGTGCAGAGCGCATGAATTGTAACTCTGGATTGCCTACTTTTTGAGTTATTGCCCTTTGAACATTGAAATATGGCAATTTTAACCTTGTCCGCTCCATAACTCAAAAACCGTTTGAGGTATTTTCATGAAACTTCACACAAATGTAAAGCACTATAAGACAATGTGCAGAGTGCATGAACCATACCTCTGGATTGCCTTTTTACACCTTCAATTACATGTAGAGGCTGAAAGCTGAAAACATTTTTTTCTTGTATTTTTCTTTTCTGATTGCGCTGTAGCGGGGCTATAGTCAGATCCTCTGACATCTTTGTTTATTCAGCAGGACAATAGTTAATATCTGTTACAAAACACAATGTATACCAGTATATAGTGGGTACTTGTTAGTATTGCCTTGTTAAGGTGATTCGTACAAATATCAACAAAATAATTATGTTTTTATGGAGAAATAAGATTAGAAAAATTATCCCCAAATTTTGTTTGTTTGTTTTGAGGTTTTATGTCCCCATCAACACTATTTAGGTCATTTTTGGAGAAGTTGCTTCCAATTTTGCGGGACTTTTACCTGCCTCTACCCCGTAAATCTTAGTGCCAAGCGAGGAGCAGCTAGTACCATTGTTAATGACTTTGGTTTGTCGCGGCCTGGGATCGAACCCGTGACCTCCCGTTCCCAGAAGCGGACACTATACCAACTGAGCTATCGAGGCTGGTGCGGGGTAGAGCTAGGACTGGTTGACCCAGTGTCATGATAATGTGACTGGGTGTGGTATCATGTAATGTGTCTGGGACATGATACTTCAGTGAGGCAGCACTATAAATGTGAGCGTTGAGCTCCCTGTCGCAACCAGACACCGTCGTGATATGACTGAAAAATTGTTGAAAGCGACGTTAACCCCGATTTCACAGACACACTTCCGTATTGCACATAAATATCTTTGCATATGCAAACAGTGTAAATCCTGATCAGAGGCCAGACTCTGCTGTGTATGATCTGGGTCTTCACTGTTTGTCAACGCCCAGATCAGATATCGCAGTTTACCACCTCATTTCACAAAGCAGTCTTGCTATCTCCTCCTCAAGTGTTAATTGGTTTTTGTTTGATTTGAAATTTAACTCCCCCGTCAACATTGAATAGGTCATTTTGGAGACGTTGCTTCTGGTTTTGTGGGACTTTTATCCGACATTGAGATGAAATGACATCACAAGCCCTGTCGCCCAATGAAACCACTACAGTTTATAAGCATGGACGGTTCGACTCGCAGCGCTTTGCCTGGGCAGGCTTAGAATGATCCTCTAAGCGGTTTACCAGTGCTTGTGCACAGTCGGATTCAGCTCTGCGTGGAAGCATCATGCAGCCCATCTATTTTTCAAGTCCGGATACTGTCCAACCAAATTTTGTGTAGGTTGCTTACATGAGATGGGTGTTTTCTGTTCTTCCGATTTCACCTTAACCCCAGTAGGGGACACAGACGGCGTATATTACATGTACACACACTCCAGGTTTGCAGAATAAAAGTCCTACACAGTAATAATGTAATTACGTTAGGGTTCTTTAATTTGCGCAGGGGATGGTTCTCCCTGCACAGGGGTCTAGCACTTTACACCCCGATGACATTCATGGGGGTTTGCAAGGGTACATTTATTTTAACGCACTCTTTGTTCGCGACCATTTTTGTGTGGATACTTCCCGGAAGTAAAAATTGATAAATTTTACAAAAGAGTATTCAAGGGAGATAAACCGGGTTTTGATAGTGGGCTATACTGATGGACTCTTCCATTGCTTTATGTTAGACAAGTCCATTTTTCATATAAGGGGTGTCAGGCCTATTTTACTCGTTTTTATTCTCTTTTTGACAGAAAATTCTGTTAGCAAATAGTGCAGGCATTCTGCGGCGTCTGATCTAGGCCTGCACTGTTTGCCAAGGTACCCCTTTAGGGGTTTCCCTCATGCAGTGGGTTAATATCTGAAAGCATGAGTTGTGTTGATTTGATTTGTAATTGCAGGTTGGTTATGACATGTATTCTTGTAAGTTTCAAGATTGTCAGATTGATGGTGACCTCTTACTACAAATGCAAGAAGACGACCTCATTGAAAGTATTGGGATGACACCAGGGATGACTAGAAAAAGGTAAGAGATGAACACCTTTTGAAGTGTTTTATGCCCCTGCCAACACTATTTAGGTCATTTTGGAGACATTGCTTTAATATGATTTTATGGGACTTTTACCCAGCACTTACTGTGACTTATCGGGTAGATTAAATGGCATCACAAGCCTTGCCATCCAAAGAAACCACCAGGGTTTATTTTATTTGTTTGTGTTGAGGATTTACGTCCCTGTCAACACTATCATCATTGTGGAGATGTTGCTTATGATTTTATGGGACTTTTACCTACCACCCAAGGATACTGCTATGGTTTTAGGAGAATTCAAACGCGCACTACTTTTCCTGGGCAGGCTTATACATTCTAAGTGGTTTACCAGTACTTAAGTTCTGTGGGTTTCAGCTTTGCACAGAACCACCATGCAGCACTATCTATTTCTCGAAACCACGAATGGGCAGGTTCCCAAATGAACACATGACATGGGATTTTTGCGGTCTCCGCCCATTAGGGCTTGAAGAAATACATGGGCTGCATGATGCTTCCACACAGAGCTGAAACTGACCCGCACACGAGTGCTGGTAAACAGCTTAGAAGATCTAAGCTTGCCCAGGCAAAGTGGTGCCAGTCGGACCATTCATGCTTTTAAACCCTATTGGTTTCATTGGGCGACAGGACTTGAGATGTCATTTCATCTCAATGTTGGGTAAAAGTCCCACAAAATTGGAAGCAACGTCTCCAAAATGACCTTTATAGTGTTATGGGGGACATTAAACCCCAAATCAAACAAAAACAAACAAAACAAACATGGTATTTTTTGTCTTAGACAGAGAAAAAAAGGAACTGTTCAAATTTGTGTAATAGCAAACAGGACAAAGTGTTATGGAGTAAAAAAGTTGTTCAGAATGAAAAGCATAGCCCAGGATAAGAGGGGGTATCCACATATTATTTTTCTTAGTTTTGCACAAAAACATATGTTATGGGTACTCATTAGAAGTGCCTCATTGAGGCACTTCTAATGAGTACCCATAACATAATGTTTTCATGCAGAAGTAAGAAAAATATCAGTACTTTTCGAATGAAAAAAAAGTCTTATCTGGAGCTATGTATCAAACATAGAGAAAAAAGATTTGATTGATTGATTTGTGGTTTAACTTCCCTGTCAACAGTGTATAGGTCATTTTGGAGACGTTGCTTCCAAGTTTGTGGGATTTTTACCCGACATTGAGATGAAATGTCATCTCAAGCCCTGTCGCCCAATGAAACCAATAGGGTTTATAAGCATATGGACGGTCTGACTCTCACCGCTTTGCCTTGGCAGGCTTAGATCCTTTAAGCGGTTTACCAGTACTCGTGTGCAGTCATATTCAGCTCTGCGGGAAGCATCGTGCAGCCCATCTATTTCTTCCAGCCCCAATCAGCAGGGGCCGACGGAGAAAAAAGACATTACGGTAATGCATCCATGTGACATAGGGTAATGCAGTTTGTCATATCAAAATGGCTACTTTTCTGATGAAAATTTGTGATATTATTCTTATTTATACTCATAACATACCGGTAGGTTTTCGGTACTTGTTAGAACCGCCTCACACTTGTGGGTACTCGTCGAGGTGGCATTAACAAGTACCCACAACCTATATATTGAAGCAGGTAAACATATGTTGAGTGTGCTTGTTAGAACCACCACCTTGAGGCAGTTCTAACGAGTACCCACAACCTATGTCTTGGAGCAGAAATAAAAAAAATAAAATACATGTATACCCCCATAAACCCCAGTTTTCTCTGTAAAGTAAGTAGACGAGGCATTTCTAATAAATATCTACAACATTTGTTTCTTGGAAGTATTAAAATATTCTTGCATATCTCCATATTTCTGTCTCGTCTGGAGCTTAAGTTTTGTTTCATTGAAATTGTCATTATAACTAGTTTTGTCGTCATATGGAATGTCGGTATAGTTAACTGTATAAAGAATACCGGCTTAACCCTTAAGACGCCGAGAAAAACATCATCTGGAAATGTCGTCTGCTTAATTCGTCTGCTGAATTTTTTTTGCAAACTTTTTGAAAATATTTTTGCATACAGGCAAATAGTGTGGGCCCAGATCAGACTGCTCCTACAGGAGCAGTCTCATCTGGGTCCACATTGTTTGCAAAAAATTAATTACTGCACATTCTTTCGCCAGAAGCTGAAACTGCCCTTCTTGAATAAGCGGAAGGGAGAGAATGACCGCAGAAAAGATTGCATGATCAGTCTCCACGAAAGCATATTTGCCGCATCCGGCAGGTATCGAAGCCGCGTTCTCCTGATCACCAGTCAGACACGCATCCGACTGAGCTGCCGAGGCCGGCTTGTACACACAACATACATTTTCATTCAGAAATAAGAAAAAATAATATGTGCATAGCCACTCTTATTGGGGGGCTATGCCCCTCTTTTCTGGGGCTATGCACATTTTTGTTTTGTTTGGTTTCAGGTTTAACGTCCCCATCAACACTGTATAGGTCATTTTCGAGACGTTGCTTCCAATTTTGCGGGACTTTTACCCGACAGTGATATGAACTGACATCTCAAGCCCTGTCGCCCAATGAAACCAATAGGGTTTTTAAGCATGGACAGTCCGATTCGCACCGCTTTGCCTGGGCAGGCTGAGATCCTTTAAGCAGTTTAACAGTACTCGTGTGCTGTCGGATTTCAGCTCTGCCATTATTGTAAATTGTTTTTTCATCAAGGTGACTCAAACATTTATAAAATTACAAGCCTAATTTTCCGTGAAAAATTTGGCAAAAAAATAAGAATGTGTCTGCATTAGTTTTTCTTTGTGTTTTAACTCTTAAGATGCCGAGAAAAACAACACATGATAATGCCATCTGCTTATGTCGTCTGTTGGATCTTCTTGCAAACTTTTTAGAAATATTTTTCACATAGGCAAACAGTGTGAACCCAGATCAGACTGCTCCTAGAGGAGCAGTCTGATCTGGGTCCACACTGTTTGCAAAAATGAATTTTAAAGTAACCAGCAGACGACAAAGCAGGCGACAATTGTCGTGATTGGCATTTTATCGGTCAAGGATTAGTTTTTAATTATTTCATTTTATTTTTATATGTTTTTTTTTCAGGTTTCAAAGAGAACTTGTAAATTTAAAAGTGACTGCAGATTACTCGTCTTATGACCCGACGAAGATAGACCCCTGGCTGATGAGCGTTCTGCCCGAACTGTCACAATACACTTACGTTATGCTGCGGCATGGGATGGATCGGCAGTTGCTCGCTAGTACCTGTGAAGAGGAACTTAAGGAGGAATGTGGCGTAAGAAATGGAATTCATCGCAGAATAATAATGCAGCATCTGAGTGGTAGGTGTTTTTATTTTGTCTTTTACGAGTATTTTTTTTAAAATTCAAACATCTGTTAACCCTTATCTTGCTGAATATTCATTTAAGCTACACCCATTTCTGTCTATCAACCAATCAAATTACTTGATGTAATTTATTGCTACAAATTCATAAACTGAATACCAAACAGTGTAGATCCTGATCAGATGGCTTCTTCAGAAGCCATCTGATCTGGATCTACACTGTTTGCAAAGATAGGGGTTGTCGTGAACAGCAAGATAAGGGTTAAGCATTGTTCTGCTGAACACGACAAACCCTACCTTTGCAAACATTATAGATCCAGATCAGATGGCTTCTGAAGAAGCCATCTGATCATGATCTACACTGTTTGTCATTCATTTGGCAAACTTGAAAAGATACATTATTGGTTTATCGAGTAATTTGGTTGGTGGATAGTCAGAAATGGGTGTGCTAAAATTTAATTTATTCAGCAGGATTCAGCAGGATAAGGATTAAGCAAGTATCATTTTGAAAGCCGTAATCTTCTTTATTAACACATGGCTTGCTTAACCCTTATCCTGCTGAATAAATTAATTGAGCCAAACCCATTTCTGACTGTCTACCAATCAATGTATTCATTGAATTCACAAACTGCATGACAAACAGTGTAGATCCTGATCAAATGGCTTCTTCAGAAGCCATCTGATCTGGATCTTCACTGTTTACAAAGGTAATGGTTGTCTTGTTCAGCAGGTTATGGTTTAATACAGGTTAAATGAATTTGCCTACAATTGGATTCAGAAAAGTGGCCTTTTGATACAGGGCACTGATCAATATAGGTGATCCTTAAAGGCAGGTTTCTAGGGCTCAAGATAAGGAGTACTAATGACGATAATTCTGGAAAAATTTTCCTTATATTTTGTTAGAAACATATGTTTCTTTTTAGAAACAGAAGCCTTTGTGGAGCAGTGGTTAAGCTACTCGCCTTGTAAACCAGGGATCGCAGGATCGATCCCGGGCTTCTCCAGACTTTCAGATGAGTCTTTAAACCGAGGTCCCGTCTCCGTATGACCTTAGCTGTTGGTGGGACGTAAAACTAAAACTCACTCACTCTTTTTAGAAACACCATGGGGCAGTTCTAACAAGAACCCTCGGCATACATGTTCCTAACATGTAAAAAGGGAGAATTATCCTTTGTTTTCATGGGCCTCTGTTGCATAGTTAATAAGAGCACTGACTCTTAATCATTAGGTCTCTCTTTCTGCTGTGGTTCGAGCTTGGCTCGGTGCATATTTGAGAAGCCAAGTTCTGCAACGGAAAGTCAGGTGGGTTTTCTCCCATTACTCCGATTTTCACCTATCTCTGAGTAACGATCAGCTCGATATCAAAAGGGCCGTAAAAGCAAAAACCAAAATCAAGCTAATTTTTTTTCACAGCTCCTTACATGGTACAAGTATTATGGACCTTGCATTGATCAGCTCAATGCTATTTAAGGATGTCGGCACACTATATTTTGGTTTTGCAAGAATTTTCTTGGCATAATGCATACACTTTGTTTGTATATTCATTCATGCATGTTTGGTTAATACAAAGATTTTATTTCAGTTTAGTCTACCTTTGTCCTGCTGAATAAATTAATTTTGCCACACCCATTGCTGACTCTCAGCCAGTCAAATTGCTTAATATACAGATAACTGTCTTTATACTGACATTTGATACAATGACAAAACTGGCATTATGATAACAGACCCATGGGATAAAGTGCATTTTTTTCACATCTCAAAAATGACTACTTTCCTGATGAAAATCTGTGATATTTTTCTTATTTGTACTTCAAACATAAATTGTGGGTGCTCGTTAGAACTGCTTCATTGAGGCAGTTCTAGCAAGTACCCACAACCTATGTCTTGGAGCAGAAATAAGAAAAATAATGTATACCCCCCTTAAACCTCAGTTTTCTCTATATAAAATGGGGTTTAGGGTGGTGTTTATTTTACAGACTTGTTCACATGATGATTGCAATGACAGTTTCAATGGAATGAATCCTAAGCTTAGGTTGGGAGGGGCTATTGGAGATATTCAAGAAGATTAAATTTGTTACTTACAAAAGCAAAAGTTGTGGATATTTGTTAGAATCTCCTTGGTGAGGAGATTCTAACAAATGTCCACAACATTTGTTTTTTGGGGTAGCTGAGGGGAAAAGGCTCTTTAAATACCTATTTTACTACTTCTTAGTGGAATTATTTTTTATGGCAAATTCTTTTTAATGACAAAATTTCAGGGAACAAATACTGTCATTATAACGAGGGTCATCCGTAATGTATTAATTCATTTCACAAACTGTATGACAAATAGTGTAGATCCTGATCAGATGGCTTCTTCAGAAGCCATCTGATCTGGATCTGCACTGTTTGCAAATGTAGGGGTTTTCTCAATCAGCAGGACAAGGGTTGATATTTAATTATTTTTGCGTTCATGAATGGCAGTTTTGATTGCATTTACATTTATGACTTTAAAAATTACTTTATTTTTAGTTTTAAAATTTTGCATAGATTTAGTGTGTGAACTTTGCATGGTGATATAAAATCATTTATTTGGAATGGATTATTAGTGAAAAAAAATAGGACAAAGAATAGTGATAAAAATCACTTGAAACTTAAGCACAAAATTTGAGATAAAAAAATATATAAATAAATAAATGCGTAAAAAATGAAATTTTAAAATTAAACATGGTAAATGTCATATTATAGACAGTTTGTAAAATCATTTATTTTTATTTTGACACTATTTCATGATTTTGTTTTCGTCAATTTTTTAGCGGATATTGCAGATGTTTTTATCATACTAATATTTAGTGAAAATCCACCACGGTTTAGTAGTTTACCCATTTGTACCATTTCAAAATTTTGTGGTGTCAGGTTATGTTTTCTTCAAAATCTATTTGGAAATTGGCTGAACGTTTTGCAAAAAGTGTAGGCCCTGATCAGACGCTGTGAAGAACGCGACGTCTGATCTGGGCTTGCACTGTTTGCCAACTTCCCGTTTTGGGGTTTCTGGTACTAAATGGGTTAAACTGCTCACCTCATAAACCAGGGACCCTGGGTTGGATTCCAGCTTCTCCAGACATTTGAGTCTTTAAACTGAGATCCTTTCTCCGAGTGACCTAAGTTGTTGGTGGGAGGTAACACTCACGCACACACTTATATGTAGAAAGGGTTTAGAAGTCACAAGTGTTTAAATTCATAAATTTTGGGAAAATCTAAATTCAGATGTATAATTGCTACTTAACTAAACCAAATACATGTACAGTAATGTCTCACAAGTAAGACCACATTTTGGACTGCCAAAAAGTGGTCTCATTAATGGGGTGGTCTTACCACTCACCATGCTGAATATTTCAATATACTACACTCCTCACCCATTTTCAGTCTGACATTTGTATTACATGATTACAATTTTTGTCTTGCATTCAGAAGCAGAATGATAAACAGTAAAGAACTTGATCAGCTGGTTTCTGGGAAGCCAGCTGATCTGGATCTGCCATATTTGCCCAAAGTATTTTGACATTTCATCTCCTTATCATACTAGCTCTAAAAAGAAGCCTCCATGGTGTAGTGGTTATGCTACTCGCCTTGTAAACCAGGGGTCGCAGGTTTTAACCCGGGCTTCTCCAGACTTTCGGATGAGTCTTTAAACCGAGGTCCCGTCTCTGTATGCCCTTACCTGTTGGTGAGACGTAAAACTCAAATACTCACTCCCTTGCTCTAAAAAAAATTGAACAAGTACAATTTACTACCCATGTTATGTCTTAAAATAACTAGCTGAGTGGCAAACAGTGTAGACCCTGATGAGACGCCGCTTTTGTGGCGTCTCATCTTGGTCTACACTGTTTGCTCAGGCCTGTCTGTTCGAATACATAGGGCAAATACAGTATGTTATTTACAGAAAAGGATATACCGAGATTCAGCATGTTGAGCATAGCAACAGATAAGGTGAGTATTTTGTGATACTTGAAGGATAGTTTTCCTTATTTCTGCATATAAACCTATGTTGTAGGTATTCATTAGAACCACCTCATTGAGGCGGTTCTAATGAATACCCACAACATAGGTTTTTATGGAGAATTGACAAAAACTATCCTTCATTTATCACAAAATATCAACCTTATATGTTGCTATGATGATGAGGGTTTACATGTATACTCAGGCCTCATATTTTTCAGGCATTTGCAGGATTTCAGGCTTTTAGAGCTTGATATTTTTCTTGATTTCAGGCTTTTAGATTTTGATATTTTTGTTCCTTTAGTCTGTTTTGAAAACTATTTAACCCTTATGCTGCTGAATAAATTTATTTACCCACACCCATTTCTGACTATAAGTCAACCAAATTACTTGATATTTTCACAAACTGCATTACAAACAGGGTAGATCCTGATCAGATGGCTTCTTCAGAAGCCATCTGATCTGGATCTACACTGTTTGCAAAGGTAATAGTTGTGTCTTGTTCAGTAGGATAAGGGTTGAAGCTGCAAAAACGGGCCTTTCAGGCATGGAAAATAGTGGTCAGTATGAGGCCTGATATTGGATAGAAAATAATAAGTACCAATGGAAACCATTCTAAATAGCAAGCCGGTCCTTATGCTTTGATTTTACCTTATAAAAATGAAAGCTTAAAACATGTTTTAGGACTTCTAGCTGAAGGGGATGAATCGCCTTTTAATTCTGGTATTAGTGAGTAATTATTTGTATATGTTGTATTCACAACTGCTATAGTGCCGAAACACTCTCTAGTTTCCAGTTTCTTATGACAGTAACCAACCCTAGTGAGTAGTGATACAATGTGGTCTTCATGGCTTTAGAACTAAAAATGTTTAAGATGAAAAACAAACAAATAAAAACAACAACAACACCCCCCCCCTCCCCCCCAAAAAAAACCTTGATGTTTTATCTTTATTTCTGCTTTAAACATAGATTGTGAGTACTGGTTAGAACCTCCTCATTGAGGCAGTTCTAACCAGTATCCACAATCTATGTTTTGAGAACATAGATTGTGGATACTGGTTAGAACCACCTCATTCTAACCAGGATCCACAATCTATGTTTTTAGCCACACATCGATTGTGGATACTGCTGAGAACCACTGCTGACTGCTGGTAATCACAATCCACATATTTGAGTAAAAATAAGAAAAATAATATGTACATTAATTTTATAAACCCCACTTTCCTCTTAGTAAAGTTGGGTTTACAAGGGTGTTCATTACATAGACTTGTTAATGTGATTGTTGATGTACATCCTGGAATCAGAGCACAAGTGAAGCCCAACTCTTTCGGTATCTGTTTCTGTCTATAGTATACACCATTTTAAGTTGGACTCCTGGGCACTTCAAAGCAATCTCGGCCATCCTAGGAGTGCAGCAAAGATAGGTCATCATTCATGCATTATTTTTCAACATACATTATAGTTTTGGCACCCCCACCCATCAGGGCTTGGAGAAATAGATTGGGCTGCATGGTGCTCCCATGCAGAGCTGAAACTGACAGAACTTTAGTACTGATAATCCACTGAGAACATCTAAGGCTGTCCAGGAAAAGTGTTACGTAGCAAACCGCTCCTTAAACCCTAGTGGTTTCTTTGGGATGTAGGGCTTGAGATGTCATTTCATCTCAATGTCAGGTAAAGGTCCCACAAAATTGAAAACAAGGTCTCCAAAATGGCCTAAATAGTGTTGATGGGGATATTAAACCTCAGCACAAACAAACAAACAAACAAACAAACAAACAATCATTATAGTCTTAATTAAGCTACATCAATGATCAAAAGTTGCAATCCATTTCTTGGAAGAAGGCTTCATTCTAAGCTTCACATACTTTGAGACTGAATCAGTGATGTTATCATCTCTTTGAAAGTGGTGACCACCCATGTAGGATTAAAATTTAGGGAAAAGCCCCCGCCCATCGGGGCTTGGAGAAATAGATCGGGCTGGTGGTGCTTCCACTAAGAGCTGAAACAGACCGCAAATGAGTACTGGTAAACCGCTTAGAAGGTCTGTGCTTGTCAACAGTGGTGTGAGTCAGTTTGTTTGGGCAGTAGGTCTTGAGATGTCATTTCATCTCAGTGTCGGGTAAAAGTCTCACAAAATTGGAAGCAACATCTCCAAAATGACCTAAATAGTGTTGATGGGGACATAAAACCTCAATTCAAACAAAAGGTGCAAGATCCGGTGAGCAAGGGGCATGGAGCAACATGTCAAAGCCACATCTTTCAGCTTCTGCTATTGCTACTTGTGCTAGAGCATTGTCTTGCCTCAACAGATTGCCTGATTGAAGCTTTCTGTTAGTTTTGTTTTCAATTGCTACTTGAAGCTTTAGCAGTTCTGATGCAAAATAGGTCCTGTAAATGGTTTAACCTTATTGCCTCCCTCACAGTTCCAGAAAACAGAGCCATCACCTTACCAACACATGCATCTTGCTTGAACGTTTTGGGAGGCAGAGACTCTAGATATTTGAGACTTGGATTCAGGATCAAAATGGTGAATCCAAATCTCATCATAGGTCACACATCTCTTGAAAAATTTCGCTGAGTCAGTGTGAAAATATCTAGAAGTGTTCTCAAAATGCCCAGTCGTTTTCAGCTTTTGATGCAGGGCCAGCAATCGGGGAACCCAGCTGGTAGACAGTTTCAGGCCTCATATTTTTCAGGCATATGCAGGATTTCAGGCGTTAAGAGCTTTTTTTTCTTGATTTCAGGCTTTTTAGATTTTGATTTTTCCTCCTATATTCTGTTTAAAATGACTGTTCAAGGCTTATCCTCTGAATAAAATTATTTAGCTACACCCATTTCAGACTATTCATCAATCAAATTACTTGATGCAATGTTTTTGTTCAATTCGCAAGCTGCATTACAAACAGTGTAGATCCTGATCAGATGGCTTCTTCAGAAGCCGTCTGATCTGGATCCTGTTTGTAGATCCTGATCAGATGGCTTCTTCAGAAGCCGTCTGATCTGGATCTACACTGTTTGTAAAGGTAGTGGTTTTCATGTTCAGCAAGATGAGGATTGAGGCTGCGAAATCGGGTCTTTCAGGCATGGAAAAGCTTGGTCAGTATGAGGCCTGCAGTTTGCATATCCTCAGAATGTTGGTCAAAGCCAAAATGTGGAGCACATCAGGCTCGTGATCATGAGGTACCGGGTTCAATTCCCACTAACTTCAAGCGTTCTTTCATTTAGCAAGAGACTTCATCCACATTGTTTAGTACTGGTTTCTACCCAGGAAAAAAGAGGGCCACATGGAAGATAAGTGCTACATTACAAAATGTATGACCCTCTATAAATAAAGTTGATTACTTTCTGTAGAAAGGTAATCTTTTGGATATAATGACTACAGCACAGAACTGACAACCGTCAAGTTCACAAGTTTTTCTGGGCCAGACCAGCGAGTTTTGGCCAATTTGGCATCATCAGTGACCCTCATATATAACTGCAATTGTTGGATTGTTACACACCATGCCGTGAATTGGCAGAATTTTGTGAGTTTCTGGTGAAATAACATGCATTGTAATACAGTAAAAATCATAAAAATTGGGACACTTTAAGGGCTTGCTGTAATTCTCCTAAAATTTTAACAAATTTGTTTCAGGATTCAGCAAGGAGTCCAAAAGGTGCAGGCTGATTAGCAAACAGTGTAGACCATGATCAGACTGATCTGGGACTGTACTGTTTGCTTAGGCCTATCTGTCCCAATACTTAGGATCATTACGTTAGTTAACAACTTACTGTCTGAATAAGCCTGTCCAGGATAAGTGAGATAATGTAAACTGGCTTGCTTGATATGATCTAATTAGTGTTGACATGGTCATTAGACTTCAAAACAAACAAACAAAAAATTCCTTAAGGGGAGGCACCTCCTTCAAAATTATTTTTACCTCACTTGTCAATAGGGAACTACTCTAAAAGGAAAGAATTTGCTCCTTGGGCGCATATTCTTTCCTTTAAGGGGGTCTACTCTAAAAGGAAAGAATTTGCTCTTTGGCTGCATATTCTTTCCTTTAAGGGGTCTACTCTAAAAGGAAAGAATTTGCTCCTGAGGAGCAAATTCTTCCTTTAAGAGTAAAGCCCTTTTTGAGAGATTCAGTTAAGTTTATAGGAAACAGAAAGTCCTTAAAGTTATCTGCTTTGCAAAAAAAAAAAAAAAAAAAATGGCAGAAAATCTTTTCCCCTTATTTTTGGTTTTCCTTGTGCTCTGTGAACATGTACGGTAATTAAGTATCTCTAACATTTTGTAGTGTTGTAATTAATTCCACCCTTATGAAACCAGAAGTATTGTATTGCTTTTAATCATATGACATAGCTGTTATCGAGTGAATTTATTATATGACATTACTGTTATTGAGTGATTTTATCATATGACATTACTGTTATTGAGTGACTTTGTTATATGACATTACTTTTACTGAGTGACTTTAATTGACTTTATCTTGAGTGACTTTATCATATGACATTAGTGTAATTGAGTGACTTTTTCATATGACATTAGTGTTATTGACTTTATCTTGAGTGACTTTATCAAATGACATTAGTGTTATTGACTTTATCTTGAGTGACTTTATCAAATGACAATAGTGTAATTGAGTGACTTTATGATATGACATTTTTGTAATTGACTAACTTTATCAAATAACATTTCTGGTATTGATTTACTTTATCATATGACATTACCGTAATTGAGTGACTTTATCATATGACATTACTGTAATTAAGTGACTTTTTCGTGTGACATTACTGTAATTGAAAGACTTTATCATGTGACATTACTGTAACTTAGTGACTTTATCATATGACATTACTGTAATGGAGTGACTTTATCATGTGACATTTATGGTATTGATTGACTTTATCATATGGCATTACTGTTATTGAGTGACTTTATCATGTGACATTACTGTAATTGAGTGACTTTATCATGTGACATTACTGTAATGGAGTGACTTTATCATGTGACATTACTGTAATTGAGTGACTTTATCATATGACATTACTGTAATTGAGAGACTTTATTATGTGACATTGTTGTAACTGAGTGGCTTTATCATATGACACTACTTTAACTGAGTGACTTTATCACGTGACATTACTGTAATTGAGTTACTTTATCATGTGACATTACTGTAATTGAGTGACTTTATCATGTGACATTACTGTAATTGAGTCACTTAATCATATGACATTACTGTTACTGAGTGACTTTATCATATGACATTACTGTATGTGAGTGACTTTATCATGTGACAGTGCTGTTATTGAGTGACATAACATCGGAATCCTGTCCACATAGCTAATGATATTTTTCATATTTCTCCATAGAAACATAATCATTCACCTTATTGAGGCAGTTCCTACAAGTACCCACACATTAATAATGTGTGAGTACTTGTAGGAACTTCTTCAATAAAGTGATTCAAACAAGAACCCACAACATACATTTCTAACAAGAAATAAGGAGAATTATCCTAAAATCATTTTCATTAAACTAGCAGGACTGGCTATTCAGAGCTGAAAAGATAATTGTTTATCAGTCCTGCCATTGTGATCGATAATCGATTAGTAATCACTGAAGATTTGGTCATACTTTTACCTGTATGGTTTTCTGTCTGAGCATGTCTGCTACCATATGTTGTACTTTACCATATGTGTTTGAACAGACAGGCTTGAGCAAACATTGTAGACCCAGATTAGACACCGCAGAACTTGGTGTCTCATCTTTGGGTAGTAATAGCTGATTAATCAAGCCATTCTTAATTAAACCTCCTTACATATACATGTTATCTAGGGCTATTTGACCTAAACAGTGTTGTCAATATACACCACAACCTCTTTATAACACTAGTGATGGGGTCCAAAGCAGAAACCATGTGAGTTAAACAACTGTGTTATTTCCAAACAAAAATGTATCGATTATATAGAAAAATGACCATTTATGGTCATTTTTCTATATAATCTATACATTTTTAGAATCTATCTTGAAACCTTGTTATATCCAAAACCATGCTATAATGAACTGTGTTATAACAAGGTAGTAGTGTAGTATTAACATTAAGATAACCTTTTTTTTATGATAAATGCAATCTTATATTTTGGGTTATTTCATTTGAAATTTATTGAACTTGCCAAAGGCTTTTTTTTGTCAGTCTTCGATAATTGGCCACTCATGTAAGATCACTAGTTATCATATGAATAATGTCATATCATAAGATAATAAGATCACACATATAACATTACTACTTGGTTTTGTCACAAAATATTATGGCATTTTCAGTGAATGTCAAAGTGCCTTGATATTTGATGAGGTAGTCATTTTTCATTGCAGAATAGGCACCAAAAATATGTCCTTTGCAGTACGACAAACTGAATTATCATATGACGTCGCGACTGAAAATGTGATAACGCCTTGTATTAAATTTGGTAATCCACTAGTAGATTAAATTTGCAAATAAGTTAGATATGCCCTGTAACGTTGCACATATTGCATCCTTAACAACATCCTGTTTACTAATGTACATTTTTGAAGAAAACTTATGAATAAAATGCATTTTAAATGTCATATAATAAATAGAATCTCACCTGAGTGTTCATGTATTATTGAATTTATTAAACTCGTTTAAAACACTCATGTAAGATTCTTTATGTATAGACAAGTGGCCATTCAGTTAAATTTGACAAACTCTTGTCTCATATACACCACAACCTCATTATAACACAGTATGTTATAACATGGTTCATTCTAACATGTTTCATTGTAACACGTTTCATTATAACATGGTTTTGGATAGAACACGGTTTCAGGATGGTTCCCAAAAATGTGTAGACTATACAGAAAAATGACCAAAAATGGTCATTATATCCCAAAAATGTGTAGATTATATAGAAAAATGACCATAAATGGTCATTATATCCAAAAAATGTGTAGATTATATAGAAAAATGACCAAAAATGGTCATTATATCCCAAAAATGTGTAGATTATATAGAAAAATGACCATTTATGGTCATTTTTCTATATAATCTATACATTTTTGTTTGACTATAATATGGTTGTTTAATTAACACGGTTTCTGCTATGGAGCCCATCAATAGTGTTATAAAGAGGTTGTGGTGTATAAACTTATGAGAAGTTATAAACGTATGAAATGGCCATTAGCGTGAGTTCTCTGTATTCCAGTGGATGATATTGCTAGGTCTGTGTTACCCACACCTTGTTTTATTGTGGTCATAATTTGTGATGTTAAACACAAAAAAGTCTAAATAAATGTAACTTTACCCTTGTCCTATGGCCTCCATGTCCTAGTGGATAAGAGTGCTGACTCTTAAACATTAAGTATCTCAACGCTGCGATTTGAGCCTCGCTCAGGTCACATGTGAGATGCCAAGTTTGACAACAGAAGAATCAGGTGGTTTTTCTCTGGGTAATCTGCTTTCCACCCACCCATGATTAATGATCGGCTCAAAGCTCAGAATAATTGAAATTATCTTGAAAGGGCTGTGAATCAAAAACGAGAAAAGATTTCTATTATAAGCTGAGTTCTTCTGGCAAAGTGGTCTATTCTTATAGGAAAGAATTTGCTCCTCAGGATCAAATTTTTTCCTTAAAGAGCAAACCCTAATTGATGCTCCTTAGGAGCGTATTCTTTCATTTAAGGGTGGACCCTAATGGCAAATTCTGTACTTTAAGACTAGATCCCTTGAGGAGCAAGGTCTGATGAGTAACTTTAAAAATAGATTCCTAAAAGACATATTTTGAAGAAATTGCTTTCCTTGAAAGTGTATCCATTTTCCCTAAAAATACAAGTTTAGGGGTAAAATTAAGAAAAAGACTGCTTCTTCAAATTTTAACATTTTATGCACTGCATTTGAATTTAAATTATAGCTTTATTATTTAATAATTTGCAGATGCTTTTTTGTTGTATGGTATATTGAATTTTAAATCATAGCTTATAATTAGTTGCAGATGCCTACTTGTTGTATGGTATAAATACCAGCTTAAATGTAGTCAAGATGTATGAGCAAGAACAAGGAAAAAAGTGCCTTTAGACATACATAATTTTGTGTAATTGGTTCACATGGTCTAATAAGCACACACCAATACATCACATTATGATAACACAAGCGTGTGACATAGTGCATTCGTTCATGTCTCCAAAATGGCTACTTTTCCGAAGAAAATTTGTTATATTTTTCTTATTTATACTTCCATGTTCCAACTTAGGTTGTGGGTGCTCGTTAAAACTGCCTTAATGAGGTGGTTCTAACAAGTACCCACAACCTATGTGTTGGAACAGAAAGAGGAATGTATACCCCTGTTATCCCCAGTTTTCTTTATATAAAGTTGGGTTTAGAGGGGTTCTCATTGCATGGACTTGTTCACATGATTATGTTAGTAAGTCTGTGTAATGAACACACTCTTTATATAGTAACTGGGTTTTGCAGGAGTACATATTATTTTTCCTATTTCTGCTCCAAGAGTTAGTGGGTACTTTTTTTTAACCCCTTCTAACTGTCACCCACAACCTATGTTCAGAGTATAGATAGGAAAAATATTACAAGTTTTCATCAGTCTAAATTGACCATTTTTGAGTCTTGTAACTGTCACCCACACCTATGTTTGGAGTTTAAATAGGAACAACATCACAAATTTTCATAAGAAAACTGTCTATTTCTGAGAAATGAAAAAGTGCAGTATGCCAAGCGGATGTGTTATAGAAATTACATTTTCAAGACATATAGCTGACATCAATTTAGAGTGCAAGATTTTCATTGTGCACAGGTTATTTCCTTGATGAGTAGACCTCGTTTTGGATGGACCATCCACTTTTATGTGAAAGGACTATCAAGGGCCTGTTTTTATGTTTTAAGGGGAATGGGAACACCTAGCACATTTTCCGCCATTTTTTCAAAGGGAGACAACTTTCAGGACTTCCTGTTCGCTTTTCTAGGAACTCAGTTCCACTGAAAAAGGGGTCTACTCTTAAAAGAAAGAATTTGCTCCTCAGGAGCAAATTCTTTTCTTTAAGAGTTGACCCCTATTGACATGGGAGACAAAAATACTTTTGCAGTAGTTGTCTCCCCTGAAGGTGTTCCCATTCCTCTTAAATGAAATGTCTCAGGGCACTGTGCTTTTATTATGGCAAATACAGCAAATGCCCAGGACTTCTGTGGAGTGTGGGCCATGTTTGCTGATGTTGGCTCGGTGGGAGACACCTATAAGACCTAGGTTAGGCATCTTTTGCCTGATGCCTCCAGTTGACCTGTCTCATGAGCTACGTCAGTCGGTGTGTGCTCGGAGGAGGATGTGCTGTGTTTGCCGGGTCTTGTCCATCATCAGTTTCGGTTTCAGAACTTTGGGTTTGAGACACACTGATGAAGATTAAATATCAGAAAGGCCTCTGTGTCACTAAATTTGGTATAGTTACACCTTAATTGCAACAAGTTTAAAATCTGACAAGTGTGTGGTATCAAGCAAGAATGTGTCTTTCAGACATGTGCGATTAGCTAAGACTCAAATCAGTCTGCATTGCGGCCACGTAAAATCGATTCAAGCCCCCCAGTGGAATTTGTTTCACTGACCGTTCCAAGGCGGTTCTTCTGTCGCAGTTTACTTTTGTTATGGCTTGTCTTTGAGTGTTTGTATTGTTTGTATTATTTTGCTTTGGATAGCCAATTGGCCATTTTGTGGGAAAGTAACTGTCCTTTTGGCTTTTCGCTAGTGATGTTTCCATTCGGGTCTATTTTTTTCATGTTTGGGTTTCTTTCCCTTGCTGTCTCTGTTGGGAGCTGTGGGTTAATTGTATTGATTCCTGATCATTGCATTCACTTCTATTTTGCAGAAGACAGTCAAATTTCTGTTACCAAAATACAGTTGAACTTCAATCACTCGAACTTCTTAGGGACCATGAAAAATTGTTTGAGATTGGGATACCATAGTTTGAGCCACTGAGGGTTTATTTGGCACTAGATCAGGAGGCATAATGGTGTATAATATTTTTGTATTTCAAAAAAATAAAGGTATGTTTTGTGCACTCATTAGAATCGCCTCATAGAGGCGATTCTAATGAGTACACACGACACACCTTTTCTAGATAAACAACATGAGCCACAGCTGATTAAGGATTGGCTCAAAATAAGTGAAATAATCTTGAAAGTGCCGTAAAACCAAAACCAAAACCACAAAAGAAAAAGAAAAAAATAGCAACAAAAAATTAACAAAGGAAAAAATACAAAAAAAAACAAGACCAATCTTCCCAAATTGTTATAAATTTATGGATATCTGGAGCTTTGGAAATTATTTTCTAGGGACTCAAGAGTAAGTTTGAAGTAACAATGGTAAATATTTACTTTTCCAGTGTAAAGTCTAATGTAAACCTATAGAAGTCAATGTAGTTCATACTTCCATGAACGCATTGAGTCACATGATTTTCAGTGGCGTCAAGTGACGTCATTCTAAACCATGGTTCTCTACGGGCGTTGGTGATGTCAGCGCTGTTCCGCTCTTTGCAGAAAAAACGTGTGTAAATATTTTTCAGCTTTAAAAGTTTGCCCTATATAAGCATTTTTTTTCGACCAGTGATGAGGGGCAAAGTACACATTTATGTAAATATTTAAAAAAAAACAACAAATTTTTCTGCTTTTTATGAAAGTATGAACGACAATGCATAGCTAGCAAAGTTTACATGAACCCCTTTGGGTCCGGCATCACGAGGCTTGCTGAGTGATGCCGGACAGTGATCCTGAGGGACGGATTTTTCTATCCACCCCTCACACCCATGTAGGATTCTTTTTCTTGCATACCTTCGATTGCTGAACATGGGTTTTTGATACTGCGGTCACTTCGGTTGCCAATGTCCGCCATATGCAATGACACTACAGTTATATTCAGTGATGTCACTTAATGTGCTGTGATGTCAACCTCAAAGATGGCGAATATGCAGTCGTATTCAACCAGTGCATTTATCAAACACACGAGAATGTTCGATTTTGGGTAAGAACACCAGGATTAGAACAGAATTTTATCCGAACCTAAAACAATGGAATTCCTTATCTTAACTGGTGTGCAAGAAAAAATGTTGCTTAACATATGTAATACTTTGACAGAAAAGAGACCAAACCAAAATGCACACGCATAAACATATTCCTACTCACATCTGCATCCCATCCCTCTGACACCAAAAACAGAGGAAACATCCAGATTGTGTTTGATCATTGTTTGAATGAAAGTGTTGTCTGAATGTTTTAGGCTTGGTGGTAAAGCATGAAAATACTGCAGGTATTTATTATTTTTAAGTTTGTAGGAGGTTTCCATGGTGACAGGTATGCATCAACATGAATAGATACACTGAAGAAATAAGCTGTCATTTTTCAAAAAGTCCACTACTTTTGGAAATCAGTATTTTAACCAATTTCAAAATAGAAAAAAGAGACTACCCTTAGATGTAGCCCCTCACCTTTTGAAAAGGGCAGGATGGGGGTGGGGGTTAAATTATTTTATCTTATGCAAGAAACTAGTCATATCACTGCATCTTATAAGAGGCCACCAGCAAAGGATAAAGTTTGCCTTCATAACTTTGTGACCTAGTGAGATTGGCTTCAGAACTTTGTGACTCAGATACATTGGTCTTCAAAATTTTGTGACTTAATGAGAGTGGCTTCAGAACTTTTTGACTCAGTTACATTTGCCTTCAGAACTTTGTGACCTAGTGAGATTGGCTTCAGAACTTTGTGACTCAGTTAAATTGGCCTTTAGAACTTTGTGACCTAGTTGGATTAGCTTCAGAACTTTGTGACTCAGTTAAATTGGCCTTTAGAACTTTGTGACCTTGCAAGATTGGCTTCAGAACTTTGTGACTCAGTTAAATTGGCCTTTAGAAGTTTGTGACCTTGTGAGATGGGCTTTAGAACTTTGTGACTCTGTTACATTGGCCTTCAAAACTTTGTGACCCAATGATAGTGGCTTCAGAACTGTGTGACTCAGTTACATTGGCCTTCAAAAGAGAGTGCCTTCCAAATTTGTAACTCATTTACATTAGTGTTCAAAAGTTTGTGACCTATTGAGATTGGATTCAGACATTTGTGCCTCAGTAACACAGGCCTTCAAACCTTTGTGACCTAATGAGAGTGACTTCAGAACTTTGTGACTCAGTTACATTGGCCTTCAAAACTTTGTGTTCTAATGAGAGTGGCTTCAGAACAGTGTGATGAGTTTCACTGGCCCTCAGAATTTTGTGACCTTGTGAGAGTGGCTTCAGAACTTTGTGACTCAGTTACATTGGCCTTCAAAACTTTGTGACCTCTGGCTTCAGAACTTTATGACCCAGTTACATTGGGCATCAGAACTTTGTGACCTTGTGAGAGTGGCTTCAGGACTTTTTGGCTCAGTTACATTGGGCTTCAGAACTTGTGATTTTTAGCTCGGCTGTTTTCGAAGAAAACAACGAGGTATTGTCATAGCTCTGGCGTCGTCATGCAAAAACATTTTGTAATATCTCTGTAATTACTGAACATATTTACTTGAAATTCGGACTAGTTGTTCATTATGAAAAGGGAACTCATACCAATAGGTGCGGTAACCCTCAAAATATTTTTGGCACAGTTATGCTCCTTTTTTGACTTAGAATTTTTGCAAAAACATGGACATTTTGTAATATCTCTGTCATTACTAAACATATTTACTTGAAACTCAGACTAGTCGTTAATTATGAAAAGTTGAACTCATACCAATAGATGAGGTAATCCTCAAAATATTTTTGGCACAGTTATGCCCCTTTTTCGACTTCGAATTTTTGCGTCGTCATGCAAAAACTTGGACATTTTGTAATATCTCTGTCATTACTAAACATATTTACTTGAAACTTGGACTATTTGTTCACTATGAAAAGGGGAACTCATACCAATAGGTGGGGTAACCCTCAAAATATTTTTGGCACAGCTATGCCCCTTTTTTGACTTAGAATTTTTGTTTAACTAAAAGAAACTGCAGCCGAGCATTGGCACCCGCATGCGGTGCTCCTGTTGAGATTAGTTTCAGAACTTTGTAACATGGTCAGTTACATGGCTTTCAGAACTTTGTGACCTTGTGATGGGTTGACAGATCTGCTCATTCAAATTGCAAGATACTATTAATTTTGTTCATTGTTTATGAAAGCAGAAAGTAAAAAAATCAATATGAATATAAGTCATTGCTGGTCTTGATCTGTGCAGGTTACTCTTTCCAATGTTTTCTGTTTAACCACGGAAGACCTCAGTTTACATGTATTAGTGTTTTCTCTAAGTATTCAAAAGTACGAAATAACTGGGAAAATAAGACATGGCAATTTCATGTGATTTGTCTAACAGTCAGATAATTCACATGAAATGTGGGGCCTAATTTTCCCTGAAAAATAATTTTGAAAAAATATCTTTCTTGGAGCCCTAACCCTTTTTGTACCAAATGGAATCTTCCTCCTTATAGATGGCAGGAGTCAATTTTGAAATTTAGGGGTGACAGGTTGTGTTATCTTTAAAATTTATTCAGAAAAAAAAAACTGAACTTTTTGCAAATAGTGAAGGCCCTGATCAGACGCCGCACTCTGCGGCGTCTGATCTGGGCCTGCACTGTTTGCCAGGGTACCCGTTTTGGGGTTTCCGGTACAAAATGGGTTAAAAATGATAAAAGTTCGTCAAGTAATTGATTTTACTTTCGTGTGATTTGAAGACTAAAAGAAAACACTATTCTATGTGATGCCAAACATAATACATGTACTTGCATAAACAGTGCATTACTGGTTGCTTAATGTCCTCATTCATCCCCCCCCCCCCCACCCCCCACCCTGTGAATGTAGTGTAGTATGGTGCATTTTAGGGTATGAGACATATATTCTGGAATTTAAGGGGAATGGGAACACCTGGCAGGTTTTTCCTGCCATTTTTCAAAGGGAGAAACCTTTCGGGACTTCTTGTTCACTTTTCTATAAGCCCTGTCCCACTGAAAAAGGGGTCTGCACTGAGCCTTTAAGAGTTGACCCCTTTTAACATGGGAGACAAAAACACTTTTGCAGGAGTTGCCTCCCATGAAGGTTTTCCTGTGGATGGGTATACTTCCAAGAGAGACTTGTCCTGCCTGCAGGTTTTGATCAGCTTTACAAAAGTTTGTCATTTAGAATTGCAATGTCAGGGCAGGCATGTGTTGGACAGGCTTTATTCAACAGGTCTACCTTTTGGTTACATTTTGTAAAAGCCATCATTAACATCATTAGGCATTGTTTTCTCCCTTTAGAAGAGGGGCCAGTTTTAGTGAAAAAAAAAGTCTGCTATATGAGGAAGTTTTGATCCTGCTCAGAGTTTGCTCCCACTTTCTTTCAGGCTAGCCATCAAGAAAAATCAAAGCACTGAGAGTACTTGTGGGTCGATTGTCTCTGAGTGTAGGCTGAGAAACTAGTTCTGGACTGAGATTTAAACTGTTTCAGCTAACCCTTCAATTCAAGTTTTTCAAGCAATAAGTGTAGATCCTGTTCATATGTCATTTTCAGCATTTGATCTGGATCTAGACTGTTAGCCAATTAAGTGCAACCCATTACGAAAACATGCCTATACTTATACATTGTAAACTTTACCGCCGTAAAAAGGAAAATTTTCAGAAGAAAAATTGTGATATTTTTCTTATTTCTGCTCTAAAATATATATTGTGGGTACTCGTTAGAACCGCCTCATCGAGGCGGTCCTAATGAGGGGTACTCGTTAGAACCGCCTCATCGAGGCGGTCCTAATGAGTAGCACAATCTATATTTTAGAGCAGAAATAAGAAAAATAAGCTTTACCCCTGTATACCCCAGTTTTACTATATAAAAGTGGGGTTCAGGGGAGTCAAAATTATATAGGCATGTTTTCGTGATGCCATGATTCCAGTCCAGATTCTGTAGATAACCCTGCAATGCATCAATATATAAGAATAGCATGCCAGTATTTTCTATAAATAACCGTTACCTGGATTTTCTACAAATCAGTGATTTTGACATGTGGACTTCAAGCACTGAAGACAGCTACCATATTTACCTTACATATTCAGACAGACAGGGCTGAGGAAACAGTGTAGACCCAGATTAGATGCTTAGGAATTTGGTCTACACTGTTTGCCACTTATCCAGCTATTTCTAGGCTCAACATCGGGTATCTAATTGTATCTGTTCCAATATTAGAGCAGGTATGATAGGAAGTTAGGTGTCTGAATACTTCGGGTAAATATGGTATGTTTAAATCCAAAAATCAAGTGAGCCAGCACATAGCAAAATGAAATATTAGGCATGTGTGACCCAGAAAAACTCAGATCAGCCTACACATCTGCCCAGGCTGATCAGAGTCTTAGCTGCTCCCATGAGCCTTCTGTATCCACTGGACTGTTCAGCGAGCAACATATGAAGACTGTGGTGAGACTGGCAAGAAACGCAGGCTGGTCAGAATATGTGCTGCTCCCATGAACCTTCTGTAGCCACCGCCTGTTCAGCGAGCAACATATGAAGACTGTGGTGAGACTGGCCAGTAACACAGGCTGGTCAGAATATGTGCTGCTCCCATGAACCTTCTGTATCCACCGGCCTGTTCAGCGAGTAACATATGAAGACTGTGGTGAGACTGGCCAGTAACACAGGCTGGTCAGAATATGTGCTGCTCCCATGAGCCTTCTGTAGCCACCGCCTGTTCAGCGAGCAACATATGAAGACTGTGGTGAGACTGGCCAGTAACACAGGCTGGTCAGAATATGTGCTGCTCCCATGAGCCTTCTGTAGCCACCGCCTGTTCAGCGAGCTACATATGAAGACTGTGGTGAGACTGGCCAGTAACACAGGCTGGTCAGAGTATGTGCTGCTCCCATGAACCTTCTGTATCCACCGGCCTGTTCAGCGAGCAACATATGAAGACTGTGGTGAGACTGGCCAGTAACACAGGCTGGTCAGAATATGTGCTGCTCCCATGAACCTTCTGTATCCACCGGCCTGTTCAGCGAGTAACATATGAAGACTGTGGTGAGACTGGCCAGTAACACAGGCTGGTCAGAATATGTGCTGCTCCCATGAACCTTCTGTAGCCACCGCCTGTTCAGCGAGCAACATATGAAGACTGTGGTGAGACTGGCCAGTAACACAGGCTGGTCAGAATATGTGCTGCTCCCATGAGCCTTCTGTAGCCACCGCCTGTTCAGCGAGCTACATATGAAGACTGTGGTGAGACTGGCCAGTAACACAGGCTGGTCAGAGTATGTGCTGCTCCCATGAACCTTCTGTAGCCACCGCCTGTTCAGTGAGTAACATATGAAGACTGTGGTGAGACTGGCCAGTAACACAGGCTGGTCAGAGTATGTGCTGCTCCCATGAACCTTCTGTATCCACCGGCCTGTTCAGTGAGTAACATATGAAGACTGTGGTGAGACTGGCCAGTAACACAGGCTGGTCAGAATATGTGCTGCTCCCATGAGCCTTCTGTATCCACTGGGCTGTTCAGCTTGCAACATGTGAAGGCTATGGTGAGACTGGCCAGAAACACAGGCTGATCAGAGTATGTCCTGCTTCCATGAGCCTTCAGTATCCACCGGCCTGTTCAGCGAGCAACATGTGAAGACCATGGTGAGACTGACTAGAAACACAGGCTGGTCAGAGTATGTGCTGATCACATAGGTCATATCATCAAGTTATAAGTTTAACCATTATCTTGCTGAATATTCATTTAAGCCACACCCACTACCGATTATCAACCAATCAGATTACTTGATGCAAGTTATTGCAACAAATTCACAACCTGAATGCCAAACAATGTAGATCCTGATCAGATGGCTTCTTCAGAAGCCATCTGATCTGGATCTACATTGTTTCAAAGAAAAGCCATATCCGGGTTCAGCAGGACATGGGTTAACCATTATCTTGCTGAATATTCATTTAAGCCAAACCCATTTCTGTCTATCAACCAATCAAATTCCTTGATGTAATTTATTGCTACAAATTTATAAACTGAATGCCAAACAGTGTTGATCCTGATCAGATGGCTTCTTCAGAAGCCATCTGATCTGGATCTACACTGTTTGCAAAGATAGGAGTTGTCGTGAACAGAAAGATAATAAACATGCGCTGGCTCAAATAAAAATGCAATTTACTGTCTGCAATATGAAAATCTTTACAGGAAAAGTGGTGCGATTGAGACCACTTACCCTAGTGGTTTCTTTGGTAGTTTATGGCTTGAAGATGTTATTTCATCTTAATGTTGTGTAAAAGTCCCACAAAATCAGAAGCAGCTTCTCCAAAATGACCTCAATAGTGTTCACAGGAATGTAAAACCTTAACATATACAAAAGAAACATTACTTGTATATTGCACTCCTGTCCTTCCTGGCTTCTAGCCCTTTTTCCTAACATGCATTTTGTGTCAATCATTGGTAGATGTAATAGCCTGTGCCTCTAACAAAGTTTATTAATAGCATCATTTTGTCGAATGGATTTGTTTGTTTGTTTGACTTGAGGTTTAACATCCCTGTCAACACTGAATAGGTCATTTTGGAGATGATGCTTCCAATTTTGTGGGACTTTTAACTGACATTGATGATTGAGATGAACTGACATCTGAAGCCCTGCCGCCCAATGAAACCAATAGGGTTTATATGCATGGACAGTCTGACACGCATCACTTTTCCACCTCTAAGCGGTTTACCAGTTCTCTTGTGCGGTCGGTTTCAGATCTGGGTGGAAGCATCATGCAGCCCATCTACATGTATTTCTTCAAGCCCCGATGGGCAGGGGCCATTTTGATGAATGGATAAAAAATTCCTATGCCCAGTCGTAGTGTTAACAAAAAGTTTTGAACACCTATTAATCTCTTTGACATGGTTTTCGATATTTAAACGTTTAAAGATAGATTGCAAAAGTGTACACCAAAACCTCTTTATAACACTATTAATGGGGTCCAAAGCAAAAACCGTGTTAGTTAAACAACCGTGTTATAACCTAACAAAAATGTATAGATTATATAGAAAAATGACCATTTATGGTCATTTTTCTATATAATCTATACATTTTTGGGATCCATCTTAAAACCGTGTTATATCCATAACTGTGTCATAACAAACCGTATTATATTGAGGTTGTGGTGTATATATTATGTATATCCAAAATCATGTTATAATAAAAAATGATGAAAAGAAGTTTATGTTTATGACTCCCTTGTTGATTTTCCTAGCCCTAGCCAGGCAGTATAAAAACCAGTGTTGGTATAGGGCATGTTCTCATATATATACTCATGGACAAAAGTAAAGTATTACTCAGGCAGTATAAAAATAGGGCATGTTTTCATATTATACTCCTGGACAAAATTAATGTCTCACTTAGGCAGTATAAAAAAACATAAGTGTTGGTATTGGGCATGTTTTCATATATACACTCATGGACAGAAGTTAAGGATCACTGCCTTATATAATCAGTGTATTTTCTCTTTCTACAGTTGTTTGGCAGGTGTTGGACTCATTGGCCCACTTCTCAAACTGTAATACTGGTATATTTACAGAAACAACTCAAAATAAATTATGTACAAAATTATTCATTCTTATCTGTTTTGCTTTATAAGCAAAATGACTAGTCTGGCCCAAAAAAAACTTGTACATTCCACAGTATTCAGTTCTGTTGTGTATCCCTTTCTTACAAACGATAAACTTTGTGACAAAAGACCACAAATACAGAAATAATATATAGAGGATCTTATATGAGTGGTCATGTATCATTTAATTTATTAAACGAGTTTAGGAAAAGGGATAAAATGCAAGGATTTGCAGAATTCTCATTAAAGAACGTTAAATTATCTAGCATATACATTATCCAATACACAGATATTTTTGCTTAAAGATATTTTTTGTTGGAAAAAATGTTCATGCTTTTCCATTTACAAAAGCTACCATACTCACATTTTTTCAACAAAAATATTTTCATATTTGCCAAATTATTAACTTATCGAAGTTTTAATTAAACGTTATCTAATCATTTTTACATTACCCGCCCACACCCATCAGGGCTTGAAGAAATAGATTGGACTGCATGATTCTTCCACGCAGAGCTGAAATAGACCACACATGAGTACCGGTAAACCGCTTAGAGGGTCTAAGTCTGCCCAGGCAAAGTGGTGCAACTCGGACCTTCCATGCATTTAAACCCTATTGCTTTCATTGGGCGGCAGGGCTTTATAAGTCATTTCATCTCAATGTGGGGTAAAAGTCCCACAAAATTGGAAGCAACATCTCCAAAATGACCTATATAGTGTTGACAGGGATGTTAACTCTCAAATCAAACAAACAAATAAAAACCAACAAATACATTAACTAATGGCATTATTTGACTTAGGCATTGAACATTGAATGTTTATGAAATTGATGCTTAATTTTTGTTTGGGTATACTATGTTAAAAATTGCCATGATTGGAATGGGAGCATGTTTGCATGTGGACCTGTAGTCCTTCGGTGTAGTAGTTTTAATTTTTATGGTTGTGGTTTACAGTTGCATGTGACTTGAAAACATTATTTTAGGAATAACTACATACAGTCGAACTTCAATGGCTCGAACACCTTTGGGACCTCAAAAATCTGTTCGAGACAGGGGTAGTTCGAGCCACTGAGGGTTACTGTCAGGAGGAATAATGGGATACTTGAGACACCTTTTCGGTGTTCTATAATGAAAATGTATGATGTGTGTACTCATTAGAATCACCTCATCGAGGAAATTCTAACGAGTACACACAGCATACATTTGCAAGATAAAAAACTAAAATCTCCTTAAATACCTCCACTCTTTCTTATATAGAGGATTTCCCTAGGGGCTCAAGAGTGGGTTCGACTCATCCATGGTAAACGAGCCATCGGTGTTTGAGCCATCAGAGTTCTACTGTATTGTGGAAGATGCATTTTGTTTGTACATATATTTATAGCATTTGCAATGCATTTTGCTGCATAGTTGTATACATCTAGCTCAATACATACATCTCCAAGACACTGGCAGCAATGGCCTCTGTGACCTAGTGGGAAAGAGTGCTGACACTTAAACAATTAAATTAGGTATTTCACAGCTGTGTGGTCGAATTTTGATCCAGAGGCATGTGATATGCCAAGTTGTGCAATTGGAATTTCAGGTGTTTTTTTCTCCAAGTTCTCTGGTTTTCACCTACCTCTGATTGAGTGTCAGCTTGATATAAGTGAAATAATCTTGAAAGGGCCATAAAACTAAGACAAAAATAATCAAGGTATTGGTGTTTAAATTTGTATTTCAATCTCTTTTAGATTTAGATCCGTTTGTTGATGATATTACATTTGATATGTTTTGTTTCTTTTGTTTCATCAATTTTTGTTTGTTCATAGATATTTCAACAAATAATATAATGTTATTAATCAAGTCATTTCGTATTGGACCTGTAACTGGGCCAATACGAAATTACTTGATTAATGACAATTTTATTGATTGAGCAATTAAAAACATGATTTTTGATTTTTGAATATTGGTTGACCTTGTGTAATATAGGATAATCAATTAATAATTATAATTTCAGCATTCGTATGTAACACACATAATACTAGTACTAATAATAACAAAAATATATCTAAATCATTGTCGGCCTCGGTAGCTCAGTCGAATGCACGTCTGACTGGTGATCAGGAGGCCGTGGGTTTGATACCTGCCGGGGTCGGCAACATTCTTTCGTGGAGATTGATCATGAAATCTTTTCTTCAGTCATTTTCTCCCTTTTGCTGATTCAAGAAGGGCAGTTGTCAGTTTCTGGCGAAAGAATGTGCACTGTTCTGGTTAGCCGCTTACATATAAGCCTGCACAGGAAAAGTGTGCCTAGGTAATTTGACCGGCTCAAAAATGACCTGAAATAGTATTGACTGGGCCGTTAAACTCCAATACAAACAAATAAACAGTCTCCAGGAAACAATGTTACGGACACCAGCAGGTATTGAACCCGTGACCTGATCACCAGTAAGACTGGGCTAGGGGGTTGTTGGGTGAGGCAAAGGTGTCCTGTATCTTGCGCCACTGCAGTGCATCCAGCTGATATTGACTTACAGTTGGGCAATGCAGTAGGTAAGGATAGAGGGGGAGTGTTGTTATTTCTTGTCTTTCTGTAAACTTCCATTCATTTTCCTCTTTCTCTCTCACTTTCATCTCTACTACATGTAGCTCTTTTATCTCTTTTCTCCCTTTCTCTGGGAGATGACACAAAATGACACACAATGGTTGACATGTCATTAAACCTCAAACAATCAATCAAATCCAACTGAGCTACCTTGGCCAGCATTTCTCTGAGAGTAGTCCCAATTTGTCAAGGGAGACAAACAATTTTTTGAAAGAGTTGCCTCCTCTGAATATGTTTCCGTTCCCCTTAACTCTTATCCTGCTGAATAAGTTAATTTAGCCACACCCATTACTGACTATCAACCAATCAAATTGCTTGATGCAATGTTTTTCCTTAAATTTCACAAACTGCATGACAAACAGTGTAGATTCAGATCAGATGGCTTCTTCAGAAGCCATCTGATCTGGATCTACATTGTTTGCAAATGTTGGGTTTGTCATGTACAGCAGGATAAGGTTAAAAATGGATATTTTAAGACTTTTGTTGTTTTACAATTGAAAAAGACTGTCTTTTGTTATAGCTGAGTGTATAATTTTAATCCGATCTGTTTCAGATCTAAGGAGTCCTGGTGGAGTGATGAGCCGGTCGAGTATAGATTTTGGAGCCAGCCTGTCAATATGTCCAAGACCAGTAGATGTTTTTATCAGCTACAGAAGGTCCACAGGATCACAGCTTGCAAGGTACGTGTCATGGTACCAGTCAAGATAATTAAAGTATTTACAGTAGTGTTGATTTGATTGATTGATTTGAGGTTTAACATCCCCATCAACACTGTAAAGCTCATTTTGGAGAGGTTGCTTCCAATTTTGTGGGACTTTTACCCGACATTGAGACATCTCAAGCCCTGTCACCCAATGAAACCACTAGGGTTTATAAGCATGAACAGTTCGACTCGCATCGCTTTGCCTGGGCAGGCTTAGATCCTCTAAGCAGTTCACCAGTACTCGTTTGAGGCCGGTTTCAGCTCTGCGTGGAAGCAACATGCAGCCCATCTATTTCTTCAAGCCCCGATGGGCAGGGTCCGACTGGTGTCGATAGAAGCCTTTGTGGTGTAGTGGTTAGAGGCTCAGTTGGGCCACATGTGAGACACCAAGCTCTGGAATGGAAGGTCAGGTGGTTTTTTCTGGGTACTCAGGTTTTCATCCGCCTCTGATTAACTATTGTCTCAAAAGCAATGAAATAATCTTGAAAGCCCTTGAAACTGAAAAAAAACAGTAGTGGTGGATCAATTATCTCTGAGTGAAGGCTGGAAAAAATGTTCGAAACATGGACCTAGTCTTTATGATTGACCTATTTTGTATTAAATGGAATCTTCCTCTTTATATATAGCACAGTCGATTTCTAAATATAGGGGTATCAGGTTGTACTTTCTTCAAAATTTATTTGGAAACTAGCTGATATTCTTACAAACAGTGTAGGCCCTGATCAGACACCACATGATGTGGCATCTGATCTAGGCCTGCACTGTTTGCCAGTATCCTGTATTGGGGTTTCTGATACAAAATGATTTAACCAATTTAATATTAATATTAACACTTTCTGCTACTTGCTGTTCCTTTAACTTCATTGTGCTCTGTTTATTAATCAGTACACAGAACATTTAATTTGTGTGCAGTATAACTTTCCTGGTCAATGATGATCATGTGACGACAGCAAGGAATTTAACCATTTTTGTACCAAATGGAATCTTCCTCCTTATATATATAGCAGGAGTTCATTTCAAAATTTAGTGTCAGGTTGTGTTTTCATCAAGATTTATTTGGAAAATGACTGAACTTTTAGCAAACAGTGGAGGCCCTGATCAGACCCCGAATTTTGTGGCGTCTGATCTGGGCCTGCACTGTTTGCCAGGGTACCTGTTTTGGGGTTTCTGGTACTAAATGGGTTAAGGCCTGCCATATTGTTAACTTATGTACCATAAAAATGCTAAAAGTTCAGATGCCTAGAGGACTTGCTGTAATTCTCCTAAAATTTTAACAAATTTGTTTCACGATCCAGCAATGAGTTCAAAAGGTGCAGAGGAAATGGCAAACAGTATAGACCCTGATCAGACTGTTCCTTCAGGAGCAGTCTGATCTGGGTCTGCACTGTTTGCTTAAGCCTAGCTGTTGCAATATTTAAGATTATTACGGTAAGACAAATCTATCTGACAACCAGTAAATCTAAAAAGGAGGTTAAAATTGTGCCACACTTGCTGTGAATAGCCACAATAATTTTGCCTAATAAAGGCACTATTTTCTGTCTGATGGCTAAAGGTTTAGCAAATCAGATGTTATAGGCATTTTGTTTTTGGGTTTGCTATGTAACCCTTGTCCTGCTGAATATTTTAATCTGCCACACACACTAATGATTATCAACCAATCCCACTACTTGATGCAAATTATTGCAACAAATTCAAAATCTGAATGACAAACAATGTACTGTAAATCCTTATCAGATGGATTCTTATCTGGATCTACATTGTTTGAAAAATAAGGCATATCCGGATTCAGCAGAATCTATCTTCAATGTCCTTGAAATTTATGGATACATTTAAGCCATGTCATGAAATAATGTTCTTTGTAATGTTTGACCAGGAAAGACTGGGATCAGCTTGTATAGTCATGCAGATCAGAGCCTTTGCTGTTGGTATATTAAGCTTCCAAGTATTTCTAGTTTGGTTGTCAGCCCTTGAAGCTGTTGGCTGTCGGCACATGTAGCTTTGATGTACTCCAGTCTGTCACTAGGGCAAGCAGCAGTGGGTCTTGTAAAACGACTCATATGTACACATCCTGAGGTTATAAATTATTTTTCCTGCTCAACTCAGCTTGGCATGAAATTTGTCCTGCTCATAAATATTAAAATGCCAACGATTGTTGACAGATATCCTTTATGAGTAGGACAACTATGCTTCTCTTCAAACATTAATATGATGATTTGTTTGTTTGGAGTTTTTTTTTACAGGCCAGTCAGGGTAAGATAAGAGGGTAATAAGCACATTGCACATTCTTTTGTCAGAAACTCATAATTGCCCTTCTTGAATAAGCAAAATTAATGGGATTGAATGGCCATAGAAAGTTTTGTTGATAATTTAAAAAATATGAGCTATACAAATTTCATAACCAACCGAGTTGAGCATAGAAAATGTTTAATAGTCCCGTTCCAACACTATGATCTGTTTCATCATGGATTTCTTAGAGATTGATCATGAAATCTTTTCTACAGTCATTCTTTCCCTTCCCCTGATTCAAGAAGGGCAGTTGTCAGTTTCTGGCAAATGAAAGCACACTGTACTGGTTAACCGCTTACGGACAAGCCTGTGTGCAAGTTGTGTGGTTAGGTAAACTGACCAACCTGATCTGACCCAAATAGTGTTGACTGGGCCTTAAAACTCTAAAACTAACCAAACAAAACAAAAAAAATGAGGATCCACAAGGTATGTTTTCTTGTGGCATGCTCATCATCATCAGCAGCAGATTTTTTATTAACATGCAGGTACAGGGGCAACATCCACATAGAAGCCTCCGTGGTGTAGTGGTTATACTACTCGCCTTGTAAACCAGGGATTGCAGGATTGATCCCGGGCTTCTCCAGACTTTCGGAAGAGTCTTTAAACCGAGGTCCCATCTCTGTATGACCTTAGCTGTTGGTGAGATGTAAAACACAAACACTCACTCACTCAACATCCACATAAGTGGGCCCCCTTCCAGGTAGCTGGCTTGCTGCATGCATGGCAGATCTTACACCAGATCTCCAGGCTTGTCCATCATGAGGAAGGATAGCAGAAAGCTTCCATTCTCTGCAAACTCTTTCTGTCAGCTGCTTCCAGGTGATCTTGGGCCTTCCAGACCCCCGCTTTCCACCTACCTGTATGTCACAGGCAGTCTTGACTGCACGTTGGAGCGTTCCACATGTCCATCTCTCTTTCAGGATGAGGTCCAGGTTCTCAATGCCAAGATGCCCAAGTAACTCACTGGACCTAATGGTGACAGCGTCCTGTGGCTTGACATTGCATGCTCATTTCTTTGTTTTTCTATTTGCAGTTTGCTGAAAGTTCACCTACAGCTTCGAGGATTCTCTGTGTTTTTAGACATAGACAGATTAAGAGCTGGCAAGTTTGATGAAAATCTGCTCATGAACATTAAGTTGGCTAAACATTTTCTTCTTGTGCTCACAAATAATGCCTTAGACAGATGTATAGGTGATGTGGACAAACAGGACTGGGTGCATAAGGTATGTCATAGCTCTGAAGGGGGGGGGGGGTGGGAATTAGGATAATTAACCCATAAAATGCCAATCTCGACAATTGTCGTCTGCTTGGCCGTCTGCCAGTCACCTTAAAAGTAATTTTTTGGGCAAACAGTGTTGGCCCAGATCAGACTGCTCCTGTAGGAGCAGTCTGATCTGGGCCCACACTGTTTGCTTGTATGCAAAAGTATTTTTAAAAAGTTTGCAAAAAATTCTGCAGATGGCATATTAAGCAGACAACATTTTCAGATGTAATTTTCTCGGCACCTTAAGGGTAAGAGATAATATCCCTTATTCTGTCATAAAATGTTCTATAAAAGGGTTATCCTTTGGAAGCAAAGAATACACCACAGATCTGAAAATATGGAGTGTATATGTTTTCTGGGCCAGACTAGCTAGTTTCGGCCAATTAGGCCTCATCAGTGACCCTCAGATATATTCAAAACTCCACAATGGAATCAATGATCCCAAAGGACAAGAAAATATAATCTACACTATGATAAAAACCTATGTCAATGAGGGGATTCTAAAAATACCTACAATGTATGTTTCTAACAAGCCAGTTTTGTGCCTAGGTCTGAAATTTAAGCCATTGTATACTAGTGGACTCTTCCATTGCTATATGTTTGTGAAGCCCATTAGTCATATAAGGGTTGTCAGACCTACTTTTTCATTTTTGTTCTATTTTTGAAGGAAAATTCTGTTAGCAAATAGTGCAGGCTCTGATCAGAAGCCACGTTTTGCAGCGTATGCTCTAGGTCTGCACTTTTTGCCAAGGTATCCCTTTAGGGGTATCCCCATGCAATGGGTTAAATGGACTCATGTGCCCCCCTGCCTTCTTTTCTGGTTGTGGCAGCCATCTTGGATATCAGTAGGGAACAGTTTGCATCAGGTTGACATGGAGATTCAGAGTTGCTAGAATCATTCCATTCTGATACCCAAGATGGCCACCGTGGTAGCCATCTTGAAACACTCATTACGAGAACACGCCTATATAATTTTGACCCCCTCATACCCCACTTTTATTTAGTAAAACTGTTGTTTAAGGGGGTATACATTATTTTTCTTATTTCTGCTCAAAAACATAGATTGTGGGTACTTGATAGAACCGCCTTGTCAAGGCGGTTCTATCGAGTTCCCGCAAATCTATGTTTTGAGCAGAAATAAGAAAAATATCACAATTTTTTCATTTTAAAATTTCTAATTTTTGGCCTAAAAATTGGCAATGTATTTGTATAGGAGTGTTTTCGTAATGTGTAGCAACATCTGATCCTGAAACAAAAGTTGGAGTGGGTGGAAACTTGATGGGAGACATCAGGGCAACATGGAGATTCAGAATGGCTCAGTTTGTTTGGATATCCAAGATGGCGGTGATGATGGTCATCTTGAAATTCTTTAAAGGTGCATTATTGAGCTACCGGGTCTCAAAATTTTTTTTCTGGTTTTTATCTTCAATTCATACTCCTTTGTCATGCGTACACGTTTGGAGCCAAATACAGCTTCAGAACTTTGTGAAAATGGTCGTTTTCATTCGTGTTTACTCTTCGCTCTGAACATGTGTTCGGAATTTCTGTTTTAAAAATAAATCTGTCACTTTACACATACATAGCGATAGTATCGTCTCTGAGTGTCGTTACTTATGGCATGGTATTCAGCGTCATATTTTTTTCCGATTCAGGCATGGCCTAAGCAAACAAGGCCAAAAATGAACGTCGCATAACGTCATATATGGGGATTCTATTTTTGTTACGAACTAAAAATAGATCTAACTAGTGTTCGAAACCTAATTAGGGAATCCCTCTCAAACTCGTTTACCCATCATCATAATTGTTCGCATCTTTGCATAAAATGCATTCATTTGTATTGTTTTAAAGAAAAATACCGGCTATATGTATTTTATTTTTGGAAGCATTTTTACCGATAGCTCAATAATGCACCTTTAATTGACATCTTTCGAACTGAAAGTAGGATTCAGCTAAAACTTTATGGAGGCATCATGGAGATTCAGAATTGCTGAAATTGTTCCATTCTGCAAAACTATTGCCCACCATCTTGGAAAGCTTCAAACAACATCTGCTCCCGAATGGTAAACCAGATTGAGCCAACTTTAGGAAAAATGGAGATTCAGCATTCCTACAATCGTTTCTTTCAAATATACAAGATGGCATCTACCTTGAAAATCTCTAATACATATCAGATTCTGCTCCCCAAAGGGCAGTAGAATTGCATCAGAACTTGGATTGGCAGCATTGGGGTGACATGGTGGTTCAGAATTGCTTAAATTGTTGCATTCTGATATCAAAGGTGCACAAACATCACCTCCTGAATCCAAAGCCAAACTGAGCTGTTCGGAAACTCAAACAGAGGCATCAAGCCATATTACAATAACACACCCGTGCGACATAGTGCATTTTTCACATGTCCACAACGGCTACTTTCCTGATAAAAATCTGTCATATTTTTCTTAGTTTTACTTCAAACATAGGTTGTGGGTGCTCGTTAGAACCGCCTCATTGAGGCGGTTCTAACGAGTACCCACAACCTATGTCTTGGAGCAGAAATAAGGAAAATAATGTTTACCCCCTAAAACCCAGTTTTCTCTATATAAAGTGAGGTTTAGGGAGGTCTTTATTTCACTGACTTGTTCACGTGATGAACAGGCAGATTCAGAATTGCTTAAAAGGCAATCTGATCTATTAGCCAAGACGGCCACCATGACATGGTGTGACATATGATCAGCCTCATGAACATTATGCAGGCCTCATATTTTTCAGGCATTTGCAGGATTTCAGGCTTTTAAACCTTGATTTTTTCTTGATTTGAGGCTTTAAGATTTTAAATTTTCTTCATACATTGTGTATAAAGTTATTTAGCCACACCCATTTCTGACTATTCACCAATCAAATTACATGATATAGTGTATTTGTTCAATTCACAAACTGTGTAGATCCTGATCAGATGGCTTCTTCAGAAGCCATCTGATCTGGATTTACACTGTTTGCAAAGGTAGGGGTTGTAGTGTTCAGCAGGATAATGGTTTTTGGTTAAGGCTGCAAAATCGGGCCTTTCAGGCATGGAAAAGCTTGGTCAGTATGAGGCCTGATTATGAAAACACGCCTATAAAAATACATTTGTAAACTTTACAGCCAGAAAAAAAAAAATTAATGTGAAAAATTGTGGAATTTTTGGACGGGTTTTTTAAAAAAATCCGTCCTTTAAAATAGCGATGTCCGGGCGGGCGGGCGGGCGGGCGGGTGGGCGGGCGGGCGTCCTGCGGGCGGGCGGGCGTCGTCCCAGGTTTACCTTTTGGTTAACCTTTTTTCAAAGTGATATTTTTCATCTATTCTGTAGCAGATTGTTTTAATATCAGGACTGATGCATAAGTGGAGGTTCCGCTTTCATGTATTAGCCATAAATGGCGCAAAAGACTAAAATTTTGGCGGAAATTGTCATTTTTCAAACGTGTGCTTTTCAGGTTTACCTTTTGGTTAACCTTTTTTCAAATGCCAGTGTAGTGGATAGAGTGCTGGACAACGAATCCTATTGTTGACTATGAATCTGAGGGGCGTGAGTTCAAACCCCGGTGGAGACATTTTTTTTTTTTTTTTTTGTTATTTTTTTTTTTCTTTTTCATTCTTTTTTTTCTTTATTTTTCTTTTCTTCTCCATAAACACATATGAACAATTATTATCTTCCTCCCCTGATAGTTGCCAGTAATAATACATACATGCATGCACAGGCATGGAATTTTCTTTTTTTTTTTTTTTTTTCTCGTTCTTTTTTTAGCTCACCTGAGCTTTTCGTTCTTTTTTTAGCTCACCTGAGCACGAAGTGCTCAAGGTGAGTTGATGTCCGTCGTCCGTCAACAATTTCTTTAAACGACATCTCCTCCTGGGATAATGGTCCGATTTCAAAATTATTTTACAGAAATGTTCATTAGGTGACCCTTTTTCAAAATTGCTAAAATCAGTGTCCACCAGAGCTAAAAATAGAAAAAAAAACTTTATTTTTTTTTCTTCTTAAAACACATTAACAAATCATACCCCCCCCACCCCCCCCCCCTCCACAAAAATTTGTTACTGGGTTAGGATATTGCATTTGTTCTGTACATATACTTAGTTTTACATACATACCCTACCCACCCCACCCTATCCTAGCATACCCTACCCCACCCCACCCCCATCCCAAAAGAACCCCAATCCACCCCCAACCCCACCCCATCCCACCACTCCCCACCTTACCCGACCTCACCCCATCCCACCCACCCAAGCCCACCACACCCCATCCCACCCGTCACCCCACCCCACCACAAATTCCACCCCGTCCCACCCGACTCCTAACCCACCCCACCCTACCCCACACCAGCACACCCCACCCTACCCCACCCATGCCACCACCATCCTAACCCCACTGCATCCCAACACCCAACCCACCCACCCACCCCACCCTCACCCACCCCCCATCCACCCTAAAGATACCCTACCCCACCCTCACCCTACCCCACCCAGCCCCATCCAGACCCCACCCCACCCCATCCACATAACCCCACCCTGTACTGAAAAAAAAAACCCGTCCATAATGCCATTAGGCATTTTTCTTGTTATTATAATAATTACTGCTAAAAATATAGATTGTGTGTACTTGGTAGAACCGCCTCATGGAGGTGGTTCTAACAAGTACCCACAAACTATATTTTAGAGCAGAAATAAGAAAAATAAAGTATACCCCTGTAAACCCCAGTTTTACTGAATAAAAGTGGGGCTGAAGGGGGTCAAGATTATTTAGGCATGTTTTCGTGATGAAGGTGAGCAATTTCTGATCCACTTTTGCCTCCAATTTATCTTGATGTGTCCTTTCTCTGAATGTGAAAGCCTAATTACCGTATTCGCCCTAATAACCGCACCGTGCGCTTAGTTTTTTCAAAGTCGTGTCATAAAATCATGGTGAAAAATCTACCTAATTAGCGCACACTTGATACGAAAACAACAGCTTCTAAGATGATGCATACTGATATTTAATGGGACGGAAAAATATACTTAAGCATTGCCTTCACTGTTGGAAGAAATAATGTTAAGTTTTTTTATAGATTTACTATGAGAGCTTCAAGGGGAGATTACTGAAAAGTGTGCGCTTGTGCATTTCCTTTTCAAAAATAGCTTTGGTGTGCGCTTATAGGAGCATGTGCAGTAATTAGGGCGAATACGGTAAGTAAACTTTTGATGAATTGTTATATCTCCTACCAAAAACTTCAGTCTCACATTTTGAAATAACAAGTGTCTTAATTCTTTACTTCATGTTCAAATTTGGGCCTCAAAATTTGAGATAACTAGATTTGTCAATACTTTATATTTGTTGCCTTGCAGTTTGTTTGCAATATCATCTTAACTTTACACTTTGGGCCTAGAAGTTTGAAATAACGCAAGTCATATGCACTTTACATCACGAAAACAGGCCTATATAATTTTGACCCCCTTGAACCCAACTTTTATATAGTAAAACTGGGGTTTCCAGGGGTATACCTTATTTTTCTTATTTCTGCTCTAAAATATAGATTGTGGGTACTCGTTAGAACCGCCTGGATGAGGCGGTTCTAACGAGTGCCCAAAATCTATATTTTGAGCAAAAATAAGAAAAAAATCACAATTTTTCATCTTAAAATTTTCATTTTTTCGGCGATAAAGGTGGCAACGTATTTGTATAGGCGTGTTTGCGTTATGTCTGTTTTACAGGAAATTGTGACAGCGCTGGAAAGTAATTGTAACATAATACCAATACTTGACAACTGTGAGTGGCCGGAGCCAGAACAACTGCCAGAAGATATGAGACAGGTCTGCTACTTTAATGCTATCAGGTTTGTACTATTTCTGATGCTACTTTACCCCACCCACTTAGGAAATGTACTTTTATACCAGTGCTGGACAACTGTGACTGGTCGGAGCTTGAACGAATTCCAGAAGATATGAGACAGGTCTGCTTCTTTAGTGCTATCAGGTTTGTACGATTTATGATGCTACTTTACCCCACCCACTTAGGAAATGTACTTTTATACCAGTACTGGACAACTGTGACTGGCGAGAGACTGAACAACTGCCAGAAGATATGAGATAGGTCTGCTACTTTAGTGCTATCAGGTTTGTACCATTTATGATGCTACTTTACCCCACCCACTTAGGAAATGTACTTTTATACCAATACCGCGGACAACTGTGACTGGCCAGAGCCAGAACAACTGCCAGAAGACATGAAAGAAAGAAACATATCAATACACTGGCAGTTTTGTTTGTCTGAATTGATGTTTTACATCTCCGTCAACACTATTTAGGTCATTTTGGAGACGTTGCTTCCAATTTTGTGGGTCTTTTACCTGACATTGAGATGAAACAGCATTAATATGCAGGTATGGTCAGACTTGCACACACTTTGCCTGGGCAGGCTTAGACCTAAGGGGTTTAGCAGTAATCATTTGCAGTCAGTTTCAGCTCTATATGGAAGCACCATGCAGCCCAATCTATTTCTCCAAGCCCTGATGGGAGGGCCCCATTTTGGTAGTTAGTGAAACTGATGTTGCTGATTATGACAAC
The DNA here is from genome assembly GCA_963580285.1 of Lucinisca nassula. Classification (NCBI taxonomy): domain Eukaryota; kingdom Metazoa; phylum Mollusca; class Bivalvia; order Lucinida; family Lucinidae; genus Lucinisca; species Lucinisca nassula. The sequence goes on along the minus strand of OY757022.1, from coordinate 5,585,538 downwards.
TTCTACCTTTGCAAATAGTGTAGATCCAGATCAGATGTCTTCTGAAGAAGCCATCTGATCTGGATCTACACTGTTTGTCATGCAGTTTGTTAATTCAATGAATCCATAGTCAGAAATGGATATGGCAAAATTAATTTATTCAACAGGATAAGAGTTAACGTTTGTCAGGATGTTGTAATAATCATTTATGGCATTTATTTTGGGTATGGAAAATGTTTTATAATCTTGGGGCATTGTGTCTGTTCATCAGCTATGTTTATGGTGATGGAATGCATGCTCAGTGTTTGGGTACCGTATTCGGGCGTGTATTACCCGCAGTTTTTTTCCCTCAAATTACAGGCCCAAGTTCAGGGTGCGGGTAATCCGCCCGAATTATTTTTGGACCATTTTATTTTTACTTTTGTCAGCTGAAAATACGATGCATCTCATGTTATGCTCTATCCTTTTACGATTCCCGACATAAACAACGTTTAGTTGTCCACTCAATTTTACTTACATATGAGTAATATAACAATCTCCATTACTAGCAAACCCAATTTTGTGAGTATTATTCCTAAAACTTGTGATTTTAAACGAAATAAACAAGCAAGTTCAATGCGAACATCAAAGTTTTCCGGCATCCAAACCGCCGCCCACAAACCACCGCTACAGTTTTTTTCTGCACGCGATCGGTAAATTACGTAATCAGACCCCAGCAACCCCACACGTGTTATTGATTTATCTTAATGGGGCGTATCTATTTCATAAAAAAATTGTTTGGAAACGGTAAAAAAAATCCCGATAGCAAAACGGTTGCGGTAAACAGAGCGTTCTGTAAGCTCCGTGTATATAACCAACAACAGCATACATATGTGTTAACACAACTTTTCTCGCCAAGCGTCTGCTATTTGGCGCCAAAACATAACCATTCACGAGATAGTAGAATAGTCGTAGCAACTCGTCTTAGGAGCAATTAAATAATTTTCACATTGATTGCGGATTAAATTTTATGATTGGGGAATAAACGCAAATGAGAGACAAATTGACCATATTTTCACACCTTATCGACACGCACCGCAGGGTGGCAATTATATGACAGGGATTAACAAGAGTGTCGTAATTGAACCGTTATAAATCATCAAACAGTGTTAATTCATATCAGACATCTGTGGCGTCTTTCTGAGGTGTCTGATCTGGGACTGCACTGTTTGCCGATGTCCCAAAAAAGGGCCGCGGGCATATGTGGGTTAATAAATAAATAACAATGGTGGACAGGTAAAGTTTTTTCAACATTTTAATGTAAAATACATGCTTTCTGGTGATACTCGCACGCACGTGCATTTTCCCGCCTTTTGAAGACGATCGCGCGTTCCGTTGTGTGTTACAAAAACTGGCCAAATTTTTACTTTTTCTCACTTACGCATCCACCAAAATTTCAGCAAATGTTCCATGCGGGTAATACGACAGAATAACAGTTTTCCCCCAGATTTTGGCAAAAAAAGGAGGTGCGGGTAGTACGCAAATGCGGGTAGTACACACCAGAATACGGTATATGGAAACAGAATTAGTTTAATTTATCATGTAGTCTAGAGTTTTCAACTTTAGTTAAAAGCTGTCGTAGATAAAAATGATAGTCAATGCATAGATAAAACATTGCTGAATTAACCATTTAAGCATCAGTCAAGACTAAATATGATATTTAAAAATCTTTTTTTTTCAGTGAAAATAAGTCTTGAAAACGAGATTTATCTGCAAATAATTTTCATAAAATGCCAAATATGTTCTACAGTCAACCCTCTTTATACCGAAATTCGATATAACGACAAAACTTGTTATAACAACAATTTCAAGACGGGCCTCCGTGGCTTGGTGGGTAAGAGCGCTGACTCTTAATCATAAGGTCTCTCACCACTGCACCCGATACACAGCTCATATGTAAATTGAGGCTTGGCACCCTGCCTTACCCTTGCATTACCTGATACACAGCACATAGGTAAGTTGAGGTTTGGCACCTTGCCTTGGCCTTGCATTACCCGACACACAGCTCATATGTGAATTGAGGCTTGGCACCCTGCCTTGGCCTTGCAGCCTTGTATATTATCAGATTTTACTAACCATAGATATTTGTATAGTACTCGTATGTTTGTATAGTTTTAAGTCGGGTAATTAGGTTTCATATCTTAAGGGAGACAGGTGAAATCTAGAATACAAGAAAGCTTGTACTTGCTTTAAACAGTACCTGGTGCATGAGTGTTGTATCTATTTTATCTCTAGGTGGGTGCATGAATATCAGGACGCATGCATTAACAAGCTAGAAAGCTTTCTCCGTGGCCTAGTAAAATCGCTGCCTGACAAGATGTGTCCACAGAAACCGCTGCAGAGCCCAAGTAGCCTTCAGAGCCCCAGTAGTCTACAGAGCCCAACAATTATAAAGAGCCCTAGTGGTGTAGAAAAATATAGTCTAATGCGAATGGAAACCAGCGACTTGCCGAAGCCAGCTGATTGGACAGAGTGTACTGACGGGGGCTTACTGTTTGATGTCCGATGACATGTAGATACATGTACTAACAAATGCTTAATGTATGTTATGCTTATATCTATATACAGCAGCATTTTAGTATAGTGATGGGAAAAATGTCTTCCATTCGGAATCTGCACTGAGTTGTTCAAAGCATTGTTAACTTAAAGAGCTTGTACATTACGATAACATACCCATATGACATAGTGCAAAATAACTACTTTTCCAATGAAAATTCTTGATATTTTTCTTGTTTATACTGGAAACATAGGTTGTTGCTAACGAACTGCCTCATTGAGGCGGTTCTAAAGAGTACCCACTACCTATGTATTTTTGCAGAAATTAGAAAAATATAGTGTTTAAACCCATAAACCCAAGTTTTCTCTATATAAAGTGGGGTTAACGGGGATGTTCACTAATTTTCAAGGACTTGTTTTCGTGTATAGCGGTCAAATATAGGGATCACCCATGGTTTTTCATGCATTAACATTTGCCCTGCTCTGAGGAAGGTGTTTGAACATGAGGCCGCTGAAATAAACATGGTTTATCATTGTCAACCAACACCACAGAACTGAAAAATATGTAGTGTATGTTTTCTGGGCCAGACTGTTTCGGCCAATTAGGCCTCATCAGTGACCCTCAGATATTTTCAAAATTCCACAATGGAATTAATGATCCCAAAGGACAAGAAAATATAATCTACACTATGATGTAGGGCAGGGAGACGTTTTACCGCCGCCACACATTCCCACACACAAGCTGTAGTGAAGTTAAATATGTTCTATAAAAGGGTTATCCTTTGGAAGCAAGGAATACACCACAGAACTGAAAAATATGTAGTGTATGTTTTCTGGGCCAGACTAGCTAGTTTCGGCCAATTAGGCCTCATCAGTGACCATCAGATATTTTCAAAATTCCACAATGGAATCAATGATCCCAAAGGACAAGAAAATATAATCTACACTATGATGTAGGGCAGGGAGACGTTTTACCGCCGCCACACATTCCCACACACCAGCTGTAGTGAAGTTAAATATGTTCTATAAAAGGGTTATCCTTTGGAAGCAAGGAATACACCACAGAACTGAAAAATATGTAGTGTATGTTTTCTGGGCCAGACTAGCTAGTTTCGGCCAATTAGGCCTCATCAGTGACCCTCAGATATTTTCAAAATTCCACAATGGAATCAATGATCCCAAAGGACAAGTAAATATAATCTACACTGATGTAGGGCAGGGAGACAGTCATATATGGCTAAATTTCATTTGAAAAATAACCATTTTTATTCCCCCTGCATCGGCATGATGCCAGGGGCATAGTTTTTCAGTTTTCCGTACGTGCGTACATGTGTACGTCCGTCTGTGTGTGTGTGTGTGTACATACGTACATGATCCTTTAACCTCAGGTTAAGATTTTTGTAGCAGGTAGAGCCTGAACTTTTAGAACTCATATTTTCCTAACCATTTGATGTAACTGGTTCATCTTTGGTATGATGATAGATATAGGTCCAAAGTTGTATTAAGCAATACCCCCACCCATGCCTGTGACCTCAAGGTCAAGGTCACAGACTTAGAAATTTTCAATGTTAAAGACTCAGGTTAAGATTTTTGTAACAGGTAGACTTGAACATTTTAGAACTCATATTTTCCAAACCATTTAATGGAATTGATTCATATTTGGTATGATTATAGATATAGGTCCAAAGTTTTATTCAGCGATACCCCAACCCATGCCTATGGCCTCAAGGTCAAGGTCATGGACTTAGAAATTTTCAATGTTAAAGACTCCAGTTAAGGTATTTGTACCTGGTAGAACCTGAACTTTTATGATGGCTTTGGTTCATACGATGATAGATATAGGTACAATGTTTTATTCAGCGATACCCCCACCCATGCCTATGGCCTCAAGGTCAAGGTCACAGACTTAGACAATTTTAATGTGAAAGATTTTAAAGAGCTCAAATTTTCCAAACTATATTATGGATTTGGCTTATGTATGCTATGATGATAGATACAGGTCCAAATGTTTATTTGGCAATACCCAAGCCCCCGCCCATTGGAGCTTGAAGAAATAAATGGGCTGCATGATGCTTCCACGCAGAGCTGATACCGACCCGCAAACGAGTTCTGGTAAACAGCTTAGAGGATCTAAGCCTGCCCAGGCAAAGAAGTGCGAGTCGGCCCGTCCATGCTTATAAACCCTATTGGTTTCATTGGGCGGCAGGGCTTGAGATGTCATTTCATCTCAGTGTCGGGTAAAAGTCCCACAAAATTGGAAGCAACGTCTCCAAAATGACCTTTACAGTGTTGACAGGGACGTTAAACCTCAAATCAAACAAACAATTGGCAATACCCCCACTCATGCCTATGGCTTCAAGGTCAAGGTCACACACTTAGAAATTTTTAATTAGATATTTTAAGAGTTGATATTTTCCAAATCATCTGATGGATTGAGTTGATATTTGGTATGATGTTAGATACCTGTCCATTTTATTCAGCGATACCCCCACCCATGCCCATGAGCTCAAGGTCAAGGTCACAGACTTAAAATTTTTTAATTAGCCCCTCGCACAACATGGCTCTAGTGCCTACATTTATTGATGGATTTTAATAGAACTTCACACAAATGTTCCTTATGACAATATCTCGAGTGAGTTCAACTTTCAAGGTCATGACCTCAAGGTCAAGGTCATTGTGGCTATTTTTTTAGAAAATTTTGTCATCGCTCTAGCGCCTACATTTCTTCACCAATTTCAATATAATTTCACACAAAAGATCTTATAAAAATATCTCGAGCGAGTTCGACTTTCAAGGTCATGGCCTGAAGGTCAAGATCACTGTGGCTATTCTTAGAAAAACTTTGTCATCTCTCTAGCGCCTACATTTCTTCACTGATTTCAATATAACTTCACACAAATGTTCCTTATGACAATATCTCGAGCAAGTTCGACTTTCAAGGTCATGACCTCAAGGTCAAGGTCACTGTGGCTTTTTTTAGAAAAACTTTGTCATCGCTTTAGCGCCTACATTTCTTCACCAATTTCAATATAACTTCACACAAATGTTCCTTATATAAATAGCTCGAGCGTATTCAACTTTCAAGGTCATGGCCTCAAAGTCAAGGTCAGTGGCTATTTTTAGAAAAACTTTGTCATCGCTCTAGCGCTTGCATTTCTTCACCTATTTCAATATAACTTGACACAAATGTTCCTTTATACAATATCTCTAGCGAGTTCCGCTTTCAAGGTCAAGGTCACTGTGGCTATTTTTAGAAAAACTTTGTCATCGCTCTAGCGCTTACATTTCTTCACAGATTTCAATATAACTTCACACAAATGTTCCTTATGACAATACCTAGAGTGATTTCGACTTTCAAGGTCAAGGTCACTGTGGCTATTTTTAGAAAAACTTTGTCATTGCTCTAGCGCTTACATTTTTTCACCAATTTCAATATAACTTCACACAAATGTTCCTAATGACAATATCTCTAGCGAGTTCCACTTTCAAGGTCAAGGTCACTGTGGCTATTTTTAGAAAAACTTGGTCATCGCTCTAGCCCTTTCATTTGTTCACCCATTTCAATATAACTTCACACAAATGTTTCTTATGACAATATCTCGAGTGATTTCGACTTTCAAGGTCAAGGTCAGTTTGGCTATTTTTAGAAAAACTTTGTCATCACTCTTGGGACTACATTTCTTCACTGATTACAATATAACTTCACACAAATGTTCCTTATGACAATACCTCTAGCGAGTTCGACTTTCAAGGTCAAGGTCACTGTGGCTATTTTTAGAAAAACTTTGTCATTGCTCTAGCGCTTACTTTTTTCACCAATTTCAATATAACTTCTCACAAATGTTCCTGATGACAATACCTCTAGCTTTTTCGACTATCAAGGTCAAGGTCACTGTGGCTATTTTTAGAAAAACTTTGTCATCGCTCTAGCGCCTACATTTATTGATGGATTTTAATAGAACTTCACACAAATGTTTCGTATGATAAAATCTCGAGTTGCTTTGACTTTCAAGGTCATGACCTCAAGGTCAAGGTCACTATGGCTATTTTGAGAAAAACTTTGTCATCTCTCTACCGCCTACATTTATTAACAGATTTTAATATAACTTCACACAAAAGATGCTTATGATAATATCTTGAGCAAGATCTACTTTCGCGGTCATGGCCTCAAGTACAGGTCACTATGGCTATTTTTAGAGAAACATTGTCATCACTCTAGAACCTACATTTATTGATGAATTTTTAAACAACAAATGTTGCATATGATAATATCTCAAGCAAGTTGGACTTTTGCCATTTCAGTGTTTTCGACACAGGAAGTTGTCTTGTGTGAGGGGATTTGTATCGCATGCGATGTCTTGTTAGATATTTAAAGAGTTTATATTTTCCAAATCGTATGATGAATTAAGTTTATACTTGCTATGATGATTGATACTGGTCCAATACCCCCATCCATGCACGTGCCCTAAAGGTCAAGGTCACAGACAAAGAAATTTTTTATCTAAAGTTTATTAAGAGCTCATACTCACCAAACCGTATAGATTTGCTTCATATTTGGTATGATGATAGTTACAGGTCCAAAGTTGTATATACCCCCACCCCTGACCTCAAGGTCAAGGTCACAGACTTAGTCTTATTATGCTTTTAAAGTTTTACGGCTCATATTTATAGATTGGCTTCATATTTGGAATGATGATAGATACAGGTCCCAAGTCTCATTCACCCATACCAATGACCCTGCCCATGACCTGAAGGTCAAGGTCACACACTTAGTAAATTTTGTTGCAACATGGATTTCGGGGTGAGGTGGGGCCCTTCGCGGGGGCATCTGTATCATCTGGACACGTTTCTAGTTGGGATATGAAAGAATGCACTATATCACACAGGCGTATTATTGTAATGGTAAACAAAGCAAGGCCCATCTTGTGATATCTAAAGTTCAAAAACCGTGTTCAAACAGCACATGAATTTCATGATTTGAACATGGGATTCATCGTTTGAACAGGGCTTCTGGCCCTTTAAAGAATAACTTAAAACATTTATGTTCATAAGATTTTATGCAAGAATTGTAAATTGTTCGAAAAATTACAATAATTAATATTCTGGTATTTTGCTGGAAAAAAAACGTGCATTTAATTAATAGCACAAATGCTTATATTTAGCATGTTATGATTTTTAAGGTCGGCCGTCATTTCCCTTCACATCGAACTTGAGTTTCATCTTCATTTCTAGCTTTTAATGGGATATACATGTATATACACCACAACCATGTTATAACATGGTTCATTATAACACGGTTTGGATATATCACAATTTCAAGATGTATCCAAAAATTGTGTAGATTATATAGAAAAATGACCATTTAATGGTCATTTTTCTATATAATCTATACATTTTTGTTTGGATACATGGTTGTTTAATTAATAAGGTCTCTTCTTTGGACCCCATTAATAGTGTTATAAAGAGGTTATGGTGAAATACAAAAAGAGTTGTTGATTTACGCCTGGCTGTGTCATTATCCACAAAACAGGTGTATAGTTTTCCCCTGAATTCCAGTTCTTCAGCAATATCAAAATACCGTATTCCTCCCATTTAGCGCTCCAGCTCCTATAAGCGCCCCCTCACTGTTTTTCGAAGAATAAAATAATAAGCGCCCCTTCTGCTAGGGGAAAAAATATTTTGGCTTATAAAGTAAAGATTGGCCATATTGATATCTGTTGTAAATCATCTATCAAAGAGGGTCTGTGTTGACCATTTGGTACTTTACGTCAGGATTCCACCATATTCTAAGGGAAAACTGTTTTAAACTCTCTGTACTGGTAAGATTTTATCTCTTATAAGCGCTCCCTCTTTTTCCAATATTTTAATCGCCCGTAGCGTTAAATGGGAGGAATAACGGTAATAACACGGTTTTCATTTTGCTTTATCAGATGGATTCACGACTATCAAGATGCCTGTATTGACAAAATCAAGAATTTTCTGCGAGGTAACACGCCAACCCCAACCCCTACTCACCCGGTGGTGAAACTGCTTGAACTGGCCAAGCCAAAAGACAGACTCACACCAAACATAGCCTTGGAGAATTAGGTAATGGCAAGGGGAAATAACTCTATTGAGCCTTCAAAATAAGCAAAGGTAAGGGGGAATAACTCCAGAAGCCTTAAAACACAGGATTGCACTAAAGAACAAAAGGAAACAGGTACATGGGCCTTCAAACAATGGATTGCGCCACAGAGGGCAAGGACAAGAGGAAATAACTCCACGAGCCTTGAAACAATGGATTGCCGAAAGATAGTGTTGGAAATAGGCAAAAACAGGACAAAGGGGGATAACTGTTGACATTGGAAAGGACAAGGAAAAGTAGTCTTGTTGTATGGAAAGGCAATAATCTGATGTTAGCTACATTTTCTCAGTACATGTATATGTTTGGGTTAAAAAGTACATTTATGCTTAGTCTGTATGGTTAACATTTAAAGCACCATGTTAGATTTTGCAGCAGACAGTATATAGATTTTGTGAAATGTTTTGTTTTCTCAGAAATTTGGGCTTGACATTTAATGTGAATTGTCTGCTGTGCAGTCTGCTGTGCAGACAATTCACATGAAATGTCAAGCCCAATCAAAGGAGAAACATGGAGCAATTCACATAAAATGTCAAACCTGGTTTTCAAAGAAAAAGCAGCCAGTTCACATGAAATGGCAATCTTGGTTTTGGAAAAAAAGCAAATAATTCACATTAAATGTCAAGTCCAGGTTTTGGAGAAAAGTAATAAAATTATAATATTTGAAAATACTGTCTGCTATAAAAGTCTTGATGAGTGTTTTATGGGTTAAGATTGTGGTATGAGAATGACATGTCTTATACCATTAATGATCTTAAGTATTGGGACAGATTGACCAAAGCAAACAGTGCAAACCCAAATAAGACTGCTCCTGAAGGAACATTCTGATCTTCAAGAGCAGTCTGATCAGGATCTCAACTGTTTATCATTCTATATGCCCCTTTTGGACTCCTTGCTCAATCATGAAACAAGTTTATAAAAATTGCAGGAGAATTACAGCAAGTTCTCAAGGTCTCCAAATTTTTTAGAATTTTAACGGTAAACTACGTCATGAGAAAATCTGTTCTTGCCATTTGTGAACAGTGATGCAGGTCTGTCTGCGCATCTGGGCAGTCTGAGAAGTACCTGAGCCCCGCCAAGCGAATTGTGTCTTCGAGCATTCCGTCATGACAAATTTTAACTGCGCATGCCCAGCCATTCATACGGGCCATGGATATGGCTTTCTGTCTGAAGTTTCTTCTTGATTCACTGCTTGTATGAGCGAGCAGCGAAGGTTCTAGCGAGACTGCGCTGATGCGCAGGCTCGCCTGAACCTTCACTGCTCGCATAGGCGATAAGTACCAAAATCGCTTGACGGGGCCCACCTTATTGTTAGCTGCTTGGATAGTTCAGTACCTCTAGCTTTCAAAACTCCTGCTAATCTGTGTAGCTGAACAGGCTGGTTTGTGTTTTACTTAGTCTCAAACCCTGAAGTCAGGTTTTAACCCTTATCTTGCTGAATATTCATTTAAGCCACACCCATTGCTGTCTATCAACCAATCAAATTACTTGATGTAATTTATTGCTACAAATTCATATACAGAATGCCAAACAGTGTAGATCCTGATCAGATGGCTTCTTCAGAAGCCATCTGATCTGGATCTACACTGTTTGCAAAGATAGGGGTTGTCGTGAACAGCAAGATAAGGGTTAACTTTATAGAACATTTGACTTCAACAGAGTGGGTGTTAAGGGAATGTGTGGCGACCGTAAAAAGTCTCCCTGCCCTTCATCATAGTGTGGGTTATATTTTCTAGTCCTTTGGGATCACTGATTTCACTGTGGAATTTAGGGAATATTTGAGGGTCACTGATGAGGCCTAATTGGCCAAAACTAGCTACTCTGGACCAGAATTTTTTTCTTGCACACCAGACAGGGAAACCCGTGTTTTTACCCTGGGATAGAAATTTATGTTCTGACCCTTGTGTTCCGACTAAAATTCATATATAGTCGTGTGCTTGAAAAATGCACTGGTTGATTATGATCTCGTATGCGCTGTCGTTAAGGTTGACATCACAGCATGGATTGTGACGTCACTAAACATTCCTGCACTGTCATCACAATATGACGGACGTCGGTAACCGAAGTGACTGCAGCATTAAAAATCTGCACTAAGAAATGGAAGGTATGCAAGAAAAATAATCCTATATGGGTGTGAGGGGTGGATGGAAAAATCCGTCCCAAGGGACCACTGTCCGGCATCACTCGGCTTGGGGTGGATGGAAAAATCCGTCCCAAGGGATCACTGTCCGGCATCACTCGGCAAGCCTCGTGATGCCGGACAGTGACCCTTGGGAAGGATTTTTCCATCCACCATTGCCGAGAGATGCGGGACAGTGATCCCGAGGGAAGAAATTTTCCATCCACCCCTCACACCCATATAAGATTCTTATACTACGCTCCATAGTTTTCTGTTCTGTGCTGTAGTCCTTGCTTGCAAAGGATTACCTTTTTTGTCTCAGAACATTTCTCATGACAGTGCTGATATGCAAGTATCACATAAGTTCATGTAATGAATACCCTTGTAAATCCTACTTCGTATGAACCTGTGTACAAAAACATGTACAACCTGCGATCAGCATACCTAACCACACTTTTCCTGGGCAGGCTTGTACAGTAGAGGATAATCAGTACAGTGTACATTCTTTGGCCAGAAACTGACAACTGCCCTTCTTGAATCTAGGGAAGGGAGAGGATGACCATATTCATGATCAGTCTCTATGAATTTTATTAGGGCCCCGCACTGAAAGTGTGGGTGCCCTATAGTAATCACTCTGTCCGTCCGTCTGTCTGTCTGTCTGTCCGTCCGTCTGTCCGTCCACAAATTTCTGATAGCGCTGCCGGGGCTCTAGTCAGTTTCACTGACAGCTCTAGTTCAATTAATGTTGCCGGATCTGGAGGGGATTGAACTCAGGACCACCTGTCAGACAGGCATCTGATTGAACTACCAAGGCAGGCCTTGTAGTCATGAAAGATATTTTTATCACAAATGTTTAGAGGAATGGGAACACCTTCAGGGGAGGCAACTCCTGCAAAACTATTTTTGTCTCCCATGTTAAAAGGGGTCAACTCTTGCAGGAAAGAATTTGCTCCTGAGGAGCAAATTCTTTCCTTTAAGAGTAGACACCTTTTTCAGATCCGCCCCCGCCCATCGGGGCTTGAAGAAATAGATGGGCTGCATGATGCTTCCACGCAGAGCTGAAACCGACCCACACACGAGTAATGGTAAACCGCTTAGAGGATCTAAGCCTGCCCAGGCAAAGCGGTGCGATTCAGCCCGTCCATGCTTATAAAACCTCTTGGTTTCATTGGGCGGCAGGGCTTGAGATGTCATTTCATCTCAATGTCGGGTAAAAGTCCCATAAAAGTGGAAGCAACGTCTCCAAAATGACCTTTACAGTGTTGACGGGGATGTTAAACCTCAAATCAAACAAACACTCTGTCCGTCCGTCTGTCTGTCTGTCTGTCCGTCCGTCTGTCCGTCCACAAATTTCTGATAGCGCTGCCGGGGCCCTAGTCAGTTTCACTGACAGCTCTAGTTCAGTTAATGTTGCCGGATCTGGAGGGGATTGAACTCAAGACCACCTGTCAGACAGGCATCTGATTGAACTACCAAGGCAGGCCTTGTAGTCATGAAAGATATTTTTATCACAAATGTTAAGAGGAATGGGAACACCTTCAGGGGAGGCAACTCCTGCAAAAGTATTTTTGTCTCCCATGTTAATAGGGGTCAACTCTTGAAGGAAAGAATTTGCTCCTGAGGAGCAAATTCTTTCCTTTAAGAGTAGACACCTTTTTCAGATGGACACAGCTTATAGAAAAGTGACCAGGAAGTCCTGAAAGTTTTCTCCCTTTGAAAAATGGCGGAAAAGTCTGCCAGGTATTCCCATTCTCCTTAAAATGTTCTTTTTCCCACTGTTATAGGGAAATATTTAATGAAAATTGTTTGTGATCTTTTCAAGATTGTATTTCAAAATACAGACGTTGCAGTGTCATAGATTTTAACGAGGATGAGGCAGTTTTCTCTTCTAAATGGTTTTGCCATTATACCGGCACAAAAATTAAAAGGAAATGTCAAGAACCTTTCTAAAAATACGTAATAATTATATGACACAAGATGTTATGTTAGTTTTTTTTTTTTTTTGTTCTTCTACAAAATCAGGCCTCATACTGACCACACTTTTCCATGCCTGAAAGGCCCATTTTTGCAGCTTCAACCCTTATCCTACTGAACAAGACACAACTATTACCTTTGCAAACCGTAGATCCAGATCAGATGGCTCCTGAAGAAGCCATCTGATCAGGATCTACACTGTTTGTAATGCAGTTTGTGAAAATATCAAGCAATTTGGTTGACTTATAGTCAGAAATTGATATGGGTAAATAAATTTATTCAGCAGAATAAGGGTTAAATAGTTTTTTAAACAGACTAAAGGAACAAAAAAAAAAAAATCTAAAAGCCTGAAATCAAGAAAATATCAAGCTCTAAAAGCCTGAAATCCTGCAAATGCCTGAAAAATATGAGGCCTGCAAAATACGAGAAAGTCACTGTGCCAAAAAAGACGTTAACAGCAAATTATTGAGTGTTAATAAAAGTAGATATCAAAAAAAGAGGTTGGGGTGCATAACGACTCAGTATGTGGGTTGTATATTATATCAAATAAGTATTAAATAAAAATGACTTTAACATTTTCATGTGAGCTTTATAGTTTTACACAATTATGTCTTGTTCTATCTCTGTATATTATGTTTGGTGAGAAAAACATCATTTTTTTATCAGAGCTAGTCATCAAGAATAAAAGAATGAACATTGTCCCGGGAGAAGAGAATTTTGTTGAATTATACATGTATTGTGTTTTTGCATACATTACACAAACACGCCTATACAAATACATTGCCATCTTTATCACCGAAAAAATGAAAATTTTATGATGAAAAATTGTGATATTTTTCTTATATCTGCTCAAAATATAGATTGTGGGCACTCGTTAGAACCGCCTCATCGAGGCGGTTCTAACGAGTACCCACAATCTATATTTTAGAGCAGAAATAAGAAAAATAAGGTATACCCCAAGAAACCCCAGTTTTACTATATAAAAGAGGGGTTCAAGGGGGTCAAAATTATATAGGCGTGTTTTCATGATGTAAAATGCATAACTTCAGATGAAGAGGAATAACGAGGATCATTAAGGGATAGTCTTTCTTATTTCACGTTATGATCATCACATGAACAAGTCCGTGAAATAAACACCCCCCTAAACCCCACTTTATATAGAGATAACTGGGGTTTACAGGGGTATACTTTATTTTTCTTATTTCTGCTCCAAGACATAGGTTGTGGGTATTCGTTAGAACTGCCTCAGTGAGGCGGTTAGAAGCCTTCGTGGTGTAGTGGTTAGGCTACTCGCCTTGTAAACCAGGGATCGCAGGATCGATCCCAGGCTTCTCCAGACTCTCGGATGGGTCTTTAAACCGAGGTCCCGTCTCCATTTGACCTTAGCTGTTGGTGGGACGTAAAACTCAAACAATCAATCACTCACTCACTCAGTGAGGCGGTTCTAACGAGCACGCACAACCTATGTTTGAGTTATAAATAAGAAACATATTGCAAATTATCATCAGAAAAGTAGTCATTTTGGAAATGTGAAAATATTAACTATGTCGCATGTGTGTGTTATCGTAATGATGAAAGAAGTTCAGACATTATGATAACACACCAATGTGACATAGTGCATTTTTTCCTATCTCCAAAATGGCTACTTTAATTTTCAGATAAAAAATTGTGATATTTTTCATATTTATACTTAAAAGATAGATTGTGGGTGCTCGTTAGAACCGTCTCATCGAGGCGGTTCTAACGAGTACCCACAGCCTATGTCTTGGAGCAGAAATCAGAAAAATTATGCATACCCCTGTAAACCCCAGTTTTCTCTATATAAAGTGGGGTTTATAGGGGTGTTCGTTTCACAGACTTGTTAACTTGATGGAACAACTTCAAAATGTCAAAATAGTTTTATTTACACAATGGTTCGGCCTTCCATGGCCTTCATGAGGTGTAATAAACAAGTTAGAAACCTGTTAAATCTTATCATGCTGTTCACGACAACCCCTATCTTTGGAAACAGTGTAGATCCAGATCAGATGGCTTCTGAAGAAGCCATCTGATCAGGATCTACACTGTTTGACATTCAGTTTATGAATTTGTTGAAATTAATTACATCAAGTAATCTGATTGGTTCAAAGTCAGAAATGGGTGTGGCAAAACTGAATATTCAGCAAGAGAAGGGTTAAAACATATGTTGTGGGTACATATATGCTACCACAGCATTTGATTTTATGAAGAAATAAGAAAAAAAAAACTGGCTTCTATGTACTTCATACTCCGAGTTAGAAATTCAGCCTCTAGAAGCACTGTCTATGTTTTCTGTGTCATTTACTTACACACCTTAACCTTTTTTGTCCAGATGCATCGTGGCTTGAAGAAATAAATGGGCTGCATGATGCTTCCACACAGAGCTGAAACAAACCGCACACAAGTACTGGTAAACCGCTTAGAAGATCTAAGCCTGCCCACGGCAATGTGGTGTGAGTCAGCCCGTCCATGCTTATAAACCCTATTTTATTCATTCGGCGACAGGGCTTGAGATGTCATTTCATCTCAATCTCATGTAAAAGTCCCACAAAATTGGAAGCCTAAAGTGACCTATACATTGTTGACGGGGAAGTTAAACTTCAAATCAATCAATCGTCCAGAGGTGAGCAAAATGAGCAGTCTTGCGATATTAACTTAATTTACTTAGATTACTTATCTATCATTATTATCAGATTTCAGGACTCGTAGTATGAAGTACCTGCCAAACAATTGCCCATAATGGAAATGGGAATACCTGGGAGATTTTTCCACTATTTTTCAAAAGGAGACAACTGGCAGGACTTTCAGCCCTGTTCCACTGAAAAAGGGGTCTACTCTTAAAAGAATTTGCTCCTATTGACATGGGAAACTAAAATACTTTAGCAGGAGTTGCCTCCCCTGAAGGTGTTCCCATTCCCCTGAAATGACCTTACTCCTCTTCATAAGGGGCTATGATTTGTTTTGTTTATTTTAAGGTGCTTTCATGTATAGAATTTTGTTTCAAATGGTTGCTATGATGTTCATATGATATGATATAGGAATTTATTATGTACCTACAAAAACTACTGCTGTCTTACTGCTGTGTAAGTTTTCTGACACAAAAATACCGAATTTTGTATCACGCTGGCAGCATGATCTGATTTTATGTCATCATCTTTTTAATTGAGGCTGCATACCTGTGATACCTCCCTCATCAGGAGGGAGACTCCCTCATTTTGACGCTAATTTTTGCCTATTTTATGCTAAATTTTAGTGAAATTTTGGAGTCTCCCACATTTGAACTGAGAATTTCCCTATATATTCTTTACATCTCCCTCATCACAATGGCAGATCTCCCTCTTACAGTTAAAAAACTTGTCACAGGTATGAGATTGCCTCTGAGCTTCAGCATCTGCAGAAGTGTTCGAAGGCATTCATCCATGTGTGAGGTAGAACCAGGCATGTAAGCACTTTTTCGTTACTCATACACAGAATGTAACTTAAAAGTTGTCACTTAAAGGGCCTCCGTGGCCTAGTGGATAAAAGCGATGACTTTTAATCATTAGGTCTCTCACTGCTGTGGTTCAAGTCTGGCTCCGGTCACATGTGAGAAGTAAAGGTCAAATTTTTATGTCCCCGGTAGCAATAGCGGGGACATATTGTTTTTTCCCTGTCTGTTTGTTTGTTGGTTTGTACGTACGTGGACAACTTTAACGTTGGCCATAACTTTTGAACTATTTGAGATAGAGCTTTCATATTTGGCTTGAAGGTTCCTTGTGACAAGACCTTCACATTCATGTAAAAAAATTTGACCTGTGACCTTGACCTTCACCTTTGACCTACTTAAAAGAAAAAATAACATTTGTCATAACTTTTGAACCACCTGAGATACAGCCTTCATATTTATCATGTATGTTCCTTGCGACAAAAGCTTTACAGCCATGCAAAAAAAATTGACATGTGACCTTAACCTTGACTTTTGACTTACTTAAAATGAAAAAAAAATAACATTTTGGTCATAACTTTTGAACGGTTTGAGATAGAGCCTTCATATTTTGCGTGTAGGTTCCTTGTGACAAGAGCTTTACATTCACACAAAAAATTTTGACCTGTGACCTTGACCCTTGACCTACATAAAAGAAAAAGTTAACATTGGTCATAACTTTAGAATAGTTTGAGATACATCCTTCATATTTAGCATGTATGATCCTTGTGACAAAAGCTTTACATTCATGCAAAAAATTTTGACCTGTGACCTTGACCTTGATGTTTGACCTACTTAAAATAAAAAAATAACATTTTGGTCATAACTTTTGAACGGTTTGAGATAGAGCCTTCATATTTTGCATGTAGGTTCCTTGTGACAAGAGCTTTACATTCACACAAAAAAATTTTGACCTGTGACCTTGACCTTTGACCCACATAAATCAAAAAGTTAACATTGGTCATAACTTTTGAACTGTTTGAGATACAGCCTTCATATTTAGCATATATGTTTCTTGTGACAAAAGCTTTACATTCATGCAAAAAATTTTGACCTGTGACCTTGGCCTTGACCTTTGACCTACTTAAAATAAAAAATAACATTTTCGTCATAACTTTTGAATGGTTTGAGGTAGAGCCTTCATATTTTGCATGTAGGTTCCTAGGTGACAAGAGCTTTACATTCACACGAAAAATTTTGACCTGTGACTTTGACCTTTGACCTACTTAAAAAATAAACATATTTGGTCATAACTTTCGACCCATTTGGGACAGAGCTTTCATATTTGGCATGTAGGTTCCCTCTGATTAGAGCTTTTCATTCATGCAAAATGTTTTGACCATGACCTTGATCTTTGACCTACTTAAAAGAAAAAATAAAATTGTTCATAACTTTTGAACCGTTTAAGATAGAGCCTTAATATTTGGCATGTAGGTTCCTTGTGACAAGAGCTTTACATTCATGCAAATTTTTTTTACCTGTGACCTTGACCTACTATAAAGAAAAAATATTATTGTTCATAACTTTTGAACTGTTTAAAGATAGAGCTTTCATATTTGGCATGTAAGTTTCTTGTGTCAAGGGCTTCCCACACAAACAAAAATCTTGAACTGTGAGCAACTTTGAATAAAAAATGACCTTGCCCGGGGACATGTTCGTGTTTCACAAACACAGCTTGTTTTTTTTTTTTTCGGATACTCTGGTTTTTGCCCACCTGATTAACAATTGGCTAGATATAAGTGAAATAATCTTGAAAGGGTGGTAAAACCAAAAAAAAAATACCATTTATGTTGGAAAAATTACTCATTAATGAGTTCAACCGGTATACCTTTATTTTATAGAAGATCACAAAGATATCCCTATGTCACCCCCTTTATTCCTGCTGGCATGGTGCTACCCTTCTCTGGAATTTTGTTTGTTTGAATTGAGGTTTAATGTCCCTGTCAACACTATTTAGATCAATTTGGAGACGTTGCTTCCAAATTTGTGGGACTTTTACCCGACATTGAGATGAAATTACATCTCAAGCCCTGCAGCCCAATGAAACCAAAAGGCTTATACGCACTGGATGGTCTGAGTCGCATCTTTTTGCCTGTGCAAGCATAGTCATTCTATATTGAAGTTTGACTGTGTTCAATTAGAAAATAATAAACTAATAAAAACTTAACTCAGTGCTGTTTTAATAGTTGTGCTTCAATAATATTTTAATAATACTAGTCACTGTTCTTAATTTTTATCACTCTCTGGGCTAATTCAGAAGACGACAAATTGTTGGTAATTCTCTTATTTTTCCCAGAAAACAGGATTTGACATCTCATGCAAATTGAATCCTAGGGGTACAATTTGCATGAGACATCAAATCCTGTTGTGAGACAATTTGTATGAGATGTCAAATCCAAATCCTAGGGGTACAATTTGCATGGACATCAAATCCTGTTATGAGACAATTTGTATGAGATGTCAAATCCGAATCCTAGGGGTACAATTTGCATGAGACATCAAATCCTGTTATGAGACAATTTGTATGAGATGTAAAATCCGAATCCTAGGGGTACAATTTGCATGAGACATCAAATCCTGTTATGAGACAATTTACATGAGATGTCAAATCCTGTTTTCTCATGCTAATTGTCTCCTATGGACAGACTTTAAAGGATATGACATGTTATGCAAATTGTAATTTGCATGAAATGTCAAATCCTGTTTTTGAGTAAAAATAAGAAAAGTATTCCAAAAGTTTGTCTTCTGAAAAAAAAAAGTACCCAGCTTGCAGCGCATTAATCATAGGTACACAATGCCCTGCTAGTAGAAAGAAAAATAATAAAATGAAAAATAATTTTATATTTATACATGTAGGTGCAGATGTACCAAGTCTTTTTTGTTACAGTTTATCCGAGATGTACTAAATTCTGAATGTATATGCATAATTTATTCTGATCTTTTAGTTTATATTTTTATGCCAGCTTTTGCCGTACCTGCTTTTTTACATGGCACCTAGTTTTCCATCTGTTTGTTTGCTTGTATGTTTGTTTGTTCATTCATTATGATAATACATCCATGTGAGATTATACACTCTTTAACCCATTGCATTACGATAACACACCCGTGCGACATAGTGCATTTTTCACATCTCCAAAATGGCAATTTTTCTTTTGAAAAACCTTAATACTTTTCCTACAAATGCCCAAAACATAGGTTGTGTGTGCTCGTTAGAACCGCCTCATTGAGGCGGTTCTAACGAGTACCCACAACCTATGTCTTGGAGCAGAAATAAGAAAAATAATGAATACCCCCGTAAACCCCAGTTTTCTCTATATAGAGTGGGGTTTAGGGGGGTCTTAATTTCACGGACTTGTTCACGTGATGGTATACTAGTTGACTCTTCCATTGCTATATGTTGGCCAAGTCTATTTGCCATATAGGGGGTCATAGGTCTAATAATACGTTTTGGTTCTATTTTTGATGGAAAATTCTGTTAGCAAATAGTGCAGGCCCTGATCAGACATTGCGTTCTGCGGCATCTGATCTGGGCCTTCACTGTTTGCCAAGGTACATCTTTAGGGGTTTCCCGCTTGTAATGGATTCATTTATCAAAAAAATGTCATTTTTCTGATGAAATTTTGTGATATTGTCCTTATTTTTACTCCATATATAGGTTGTGGGTGCTATCTATCTATCTATCTATCTATCTATCTATCTATCTATCTATCTATCTATCTATCTATCTATCTATCTATCTATCTATCTATCTATCTATCTATCTAGCTATCTGTCTATCTATCTATCTATCTATCTATCTATCTATCTATCTATCTATCTATCTATCTATCTATCTACTGATACTGCGTCGGTCACATTTGACCATTACCGCAGGTATACATTACATACACTCCAGGTTTTGCAGGATGAAAGCCTACACAGTAATCATGTAATTACGGTAGGGATCTTTAACCTGCACAGGGGGCCTCCAGTTAACATCCCGATCCGAAGGACGGTGCACTTTATTACATTCATCCCTGCAAATGATGCCAATGGGGCGTGTGATATCAAATTTTATCGCCGCTGCCGGGGATCGAACCAGGGACCTCTAGCATCAGAGGCAAGTGCACTAACCACTGAGCTATCACGCTCCTATCATGCTGCTCACTAGAACTGCCTCAATGAGGCTGTTCTGAAGGGTAACTGCAACCTATGGTTGTGGTGGGTACTCATTAGAACAACCTCATTGAGGTGGGTCTAATGAGTACCCACAACCTATGTCTTGGAGCAGAAATATGCAAAATAGTGTATACCCCTGTAAACCCCAGTTAGTTCTATATATAAAGTGGGGTTTAGAGGGATATTCATTTCACAGACCTGTTATAATAATAGGACAGCACAAAGCAGCAGTTGGCATTTTCAAAGTTTTTTCTGCTTGGCAGATTTTTCACATGAAAAGGGAAGTCTTATTTTCTCTTGAAAATAAGATTTTTTTGTAAATGCCATCTACTTGTCCCAGATGTTTATTTGACCCTTTCATCCCAGCAGCCCGGTGCAGATAGCTATGCAAGCAGTGTAGATCCTGATAAGATGGCTCATGATGAGTGAAAGGGTTAACCCTTTTAGTACCAAATGGAATCTTCCTCCTTATATATAGCTGGAGTTCATTTTAAAATGTTGGGTTGTCAGGGTGTGTTTTCATCAAAATTTATTTGGAAAATGACAGAACTTTTAGCAAACAGTGGAGGCCCTGATCAGACGCCGCATTCTGCGGCGTCTGATCTGGGCCTGCACTGTTTGCCAAGTACTCGTTTAGGGGTTTCTGGTACAGAATGGGTTAAGAGTTAAACTGATAGGTATTGACATTTCTACTAGTGGAAACAATTTACAAGAACATGTGGAATATGGATGCATAAAAAGTCTTTTACAGTGCTATTTATTTTAAAGGATGTACAAAGTCTTGAATGTATTATTAATTCTGTATTTTTAGTTTATTTTTGTGAATATTATTAGAGCACTAAGCCCAACTGCTAAGGATGACATATTCATATATTTTGCTTTAAGAGAAAATAGGGCTTGACATTTCACACAGGTTATATGAAATGTCAAGCCCAAGCCTTATTGATGATTCCTCTTTGGTAAAAGAGTGTGCAATAAACTGGTTAACCACATATATGTTTTGTTTTGTTTGATTTGAGGTTTAACATCCCCGTCAGCACTGTAAAGGTCATTTTGGAGACGTTGCTTCCAATTTTGTGGATGAAATGACATCTCAAGCCCTGTCGCCCAATGAAACCAATAGGGTTTATAAGCATGGACGGTCTGACTCATGCCCACCGCTTTGCCTGGGCAGGCTTAGATTCCCGAAGCTGTTTACCAGTACTCGTGTGCGGGTCAGATTCAGCTCTGCTTGGAAGCATCATGCAGCCCATATATTTCTTCAAGCCCCGATGGACGGGGGCCATATATATAGATGTATAAGCCTGCCCAGGAAAAGCATGGTAGTTAAACTGACAGGCTCAGTATGACCTAAATAGTGTTGTCTGGGTCATTAAGCTCTAAATCAAAGCAGAAATATTGATGATTCACTTGAAATGTAAAGCTTTTATTATCCCTGAACAAACAAAATGAAAAGAAAAATGTCATCTGCCAC
Source organism: Lucinisca nassula (assembly GCA_963580285.1). NCBI lineage: Eukaryota > Metazoa > Mollusca > Bivalvia > Lucinida > Lucinidae > Lucinisca > Lucinisca nassula. The sequence goes on along the minus strand of OY757022.1, from coordinate 5,563,697 downwards.
AGTTAGCTTAGTGCCTTTAAGGTGAATGGTTGTTATTTAGACAGGTTACAATTAACAATGCTAAATTCCTCTAACCCTTATGATGCCAATCACAACAATTGTCATCTGCTGGTTACTTCAAAAATCGTTGTTACAAATAGTAGGAGCAGTCTGATCAGGGTCCACACTGTTTGCCTATTCACCTTTTTTGCATTATCTGCTGGTTCCTAGTCTGATGATTATCAGTGTTGGAAAAACAGGTAACCAGACCCCCCTGACCTTGAAAGGTCAGGGGGGTCTGGTTACCTGTTTTTCCAATATTGACAATGTGCAAGCTGGGAGCCAGCAAATAATGCAAATATGGTGAATGCAAAAATAAGTTAGAAAAGTTTGCGAGAATATAATCAGACAACATTTTCAGTTACAGTTTTTCTTTCCATCATAAGTGTGAACTTAAATTTTGGTTGATTAACAGTACTCGGAAATAAGAAAAAATAAGAAAATAATGTGTTCTGTGAAACTTTACTTTCTCTTTACAAAGTGGGTTTTTGTGGGTTGTTTATTATAAGGATTTGTATATCTATTGGAGTTATACAATGCGATTGTAAGTTAACACATAAGGGGAATGGAAACACATTATTACATAGTGCATTTTTTCACATCTCCAAAATGGCTAATTTTCTGATGAAATTCCGTGACATTTTTCTTATATATACTGCAAACTTAAGTTTATGATGTTAAGAAAAACTGAAACATTGTGATTGACATCTTAAGCATTCAGTTGTTTGCTGTGATAAATTTCTGGGCCCAGTTGAGTAATGCTAACAATGTCATTAGTTAATGTATCGTTACCAGCAAAATTTCTGTCATTGAATATGGCATATGGATCTACATTTACTAATATTTCTGCTGAAATGTTTGTTTCAAGCTACTCACATTTGTTCAACCCACATTTTTTTCAGCAATTACAAATGTTTTTATTACATTCTTGCTTAAATATTTATTATTCTCATCACGATAACAAGTCTGTGAAACGAAGACCCCCCTAAACCCCACTTTATATAGAGAAAAGTGGGGTTTACGGGGGTATACATATCTGCCTTACTTTTGTTCAAAAACATAGATTGTGGGTACTCGTTAGAACCGCCTCATTGAGGCGGTTCTAACAAGCACCCACAATCTATGTTGAAAGCAGAAATAATAAAGATGTTATCATTTTTACCTAATATTTATCATTTTCTGACACCATGTTGGACGCCATTATTTCTTACGGACATGTTTTCCCAATGCTGACCACTAACAAGTATGTTAAGGTAATAATGCTTTGAACAGAATGGGCCCTGGATATAGCATAGGTAAAAATGGATCTAAACAATTCCAGTGCCTGTATCAAATTTTGTCACAGAAACATTATATTAAAAAAGGATGAAACTAAAATAGAACCCCATTTAACACAGCCTTAACCCTTTCAACCCTGTGGATCAGTTCAGGTATCTATGCAAACAGTGTAGATCCACATGAGACGGCTCATCTGGATCTACACTGTTTGCCAGTCTGTATATGATTTTGACTAAAACCCTTTATTTACTAAAATTGATCTGCCTAACCTCAAAGATGGAAGAGTCCACTTCAGAATCTCAGGGGTGAAAGGGTGAAAATATTAAAGATTTTTAGTTGTCTTACAGTAGATGTTTGTTGATATAGATCTACACAGGTCCTTAATATTTTTAGCTCACTGTCACGTAGTGACGAGGTGAGCTTTTGGGATCATGTTTTGTCCGTCGTCCGTGCGTGTGTCCGTCCGTCGGTGCGTAAACAATTTCTTCAAACGACATCTCCTCCTAAACCACTGATTGGATTTTGACCAAACTTCACAGGAATGATCCTTAGGTGGTCCCCTTTCAAAGTTGTTCAAATGGTTCTGGTCCGTTGCACATCTGGGTCACAGGAGCCAAAAATAGATTTTTTTTCACCGAAAACTTAAAAAATCTTCTTCTCTGAAACCACAAGGCCCAGGTCTTTAATATTTGGTATGTAGCTTCATCTAGTGGACCCCTACCAAGATTGTTCAAATAATAGTGCTGGGGCCAAAAATGCCCCCGCCTTGGGGCCCTTTGGTTTTACATGGGCTTATATAGGGAAAATCTTTAAAAATCTTCTTCTCTGAAACCGTAAGGCCCAGAGCTTTGATATTTGGTATGAAGCTTCATCTAATGGACCCCTACCAAGATTGTTCAAATTATTGTGCTGGGGCCAAAAATGCCCCCGCCCGGGGGCCCTTTGGTTTTACATGGGCTTATATATGGAAAATCTATAAAAATCTTATTCTATGAAACCGCAAGGCCCAGGTCTTTGATATTTGGTATGAAGCTTCATCTAGTGGACCCCTATCAAGATTGTTCAAATTATAGTGCTGGGGCCAAAAATGCCCCCGCCCCAGGGCCCTTTGGTTTTACATGGGCTTATATATGGAAAATCTTAAAAAATCTTCTTCTCTGAAACCACAAGGCCCAGGTCTTTGATATTTGGTTTGAAGCTTCATCTAGTGGACCCCTACCAAGATTGTTCAAATTATAGTGCTGGGGCCAAAAATGCCCCCGCCCCGGGGCCCTTTGCTTTTACATGGGCTTCTACATGAAAAATCTTTAAAAATCTTCTTCTCTGAAACCGCAAGGCCCAGGTCTTTGATATTTGGTATGAAGCTTCATCTAGTGGACCCCTACCAAGATTGTTCAAATTATAGTGCTGTGGCCAAAAATGCCCCCGCCCTGGGGCCCTTTGGTTTTACATGGGCTTATATAGGGAAAATCTTTAAAAATCTTCTCTGAAACCGCAAGGCCCAGGTCTTTGATTCCCCCCCCCTGCATACAAAGTATGATGGGGGTATATTGTTTTCGTTCGTCCGTCCGTCCATCCTTCTATCTGTCTGTCCGTCCGTCCATTGGTCCCTCTGTCCATCCGTCTGTTAACATTTTGGTTAAAGTTTTGCGTCAAAGTTTCTAGGAGATTGTTACTTTCGAACCATTTGATAGATTTAGTTGATACTTACACTGAAGTTACATACTGGTCTTAAGATTTCATTGATGCATGTCCCAGCCCCGACAGTGACCTTGATGTCACAGACTTAAAAGTTTTACATTTGGTTAAAGTTTTGCGTCAAAGTTTCTGAGAGATTGTATCTTCTAAACCCTTTGATAGATTTAGTTGATACCTACACTGAAGATTTCATTTGATGCATGTCCTACCCCCCACAGTGACCTTGAGGTCGCTTTCTCTAGTATTTGGTATGAAGCTTCATCTTGTAAACCTCTACCAAGATTGTTCAAATTATAGCCCTGGGTCAAAAATGCCCCCGCTCTGGGGCCCTTTGATTTTACATGGGCTTATATCGGGAAAATCTTTAAAAATCTTCTCTGAAACTGCAAGGCCCAGGTCTTTGATATTTGGTATGGGGCTTCATCTAGTGGACCCCTACCAAGATTGTTCAAATTAGAGTGCTGGGACCAAAAATGCCTCCGTCTCGGGGCCCTTTGGTTTTACATAGACTTATATAGGGATAATCTTTAAAAATCTTCTTCTTTGAAACCACAAGGCCTAGGTCTTTTATATTTTGTGTGAAATTTCAGCTAGTGGACCTCTATCAAAATTGTTCAAATTATAGCCCTGGGGCCAAAAATGCCCCCGCCCCAAGACCATTTGGTTTCACATAGACTTATATAGGGAAATCTTTAAAAATCTTCTTCTCCGAAACTGCAAGGCCCATGTCTTTGATATTCGGTATGGAGCTTCATCTAGTGGACCTCTACCAAGATTGTTCACATTATAGCCCCTGGGCCACAAATGCCCCCGTCCCGGGGCCCTTTTGGTTTTACATAGACTTATACAGAGATAATCTTTGAAAATCTTCTTCTCTGAAACTGCAAGGCGCAGGTCTTTGATATTTGGTGTGAAGCTTCATCTAGTGGACCTCCATCAAGATTGTTTAAATTATAGCCCTGAGGCCAAAAATGCCCCCGCTCTGGGGCCATTTGGTTTTACATAGGCTTATGTACGGAATATCTTAAAAAAAATCTTCTCTTAAACCGCAAGGCCCAGGTCTTTGATATTTGGTGTGAAGCTCTATCTAGTGGACCTTTGCCAAGGTTGTTCAAATTATGAAGCTTCAACTTTTCAGACCTCCCTCAACATTATGCACATTATAGCCATGGTGTCAATAATGGCCCTCCCCGGGGCCCACTTGTTACTCTATGGATCAGGTGAGCGATCCAGGGCCATCATGGCCCTCTTGTTATATAGAGGATCTTACACGAGTGTTCATGAATTATTGAATTTATTAAACAAGTTGAGGAATAGGGATAAAATGCAAGGCTTTGCTGAGCATTTTATCCTTTTTCCTCAACGATATGTTATTTTTGAGAATCTGTATACACCACAGCCTCGTTATAGCACTGTTTGTCATTCTACTTTATTATCTACAAAGATCTCAAACATGTATAGATTTTATAGAACAATTACCATTTTTCTATATAATCTATACATTTTTGTTTAGATATAACATGGTTGTTTAACTAACATGGTTTCTGCTTTGGACCCCATTGATAATGTTATCGAGAAGTTGTGGTATATTTATATGTTTTTGAAAATCTATTTATTTTGATGCTATATCCAGAATAGTGATATAATTGACAGTCTTATAAAGAGGTTGTCTTCCACACATTAGCCTCTTTATATCACTGTTCATTATAGCACCATTTTAGATATACACGGTGTAAATATGGATCCCAAAATGTGAACTGAAAAAAAAAAGATGACATGGCATGATTATGGCAGGTTTCTGACAGAATATCACAGAACATACCATCAAGTCTAAAAGTCATCTGTGAAGAACACCCCAGTAAACCCCACTTTATATAGAGAAAATGGGGGTTTACAGCGGTATAAAATATTTTTCTTTTTTTAGCTTCTAGACGTTGTTTGTGGGCACTCCTAAGTACTGCTTCCCAAGAGACAGTTCTTTTGAGTATCAACAACCTATATTTGGAGCATTCATAAGAAAAATAAAACAAATTTTCATCAGAATAATAATGGTTTGTGAAATTGGAATGAATGCTTTGTTTGTTTGATTTGAGGTGTAATGTCCCCGTCAACATCGTAAAGGTCATTTTGGAGACGTTGCTTCCAATTTTGTGGGACTTTTACCCAACATTGAGATGAAATAACATCTCAAGCCCTGTCACCCAATGAATCCAATAGGGTTTATTAGCATGGACGGTCCGCCTCGCACCACGGACAGGCTTAGATCCTCTAAGCGGTTTACCAGTACTAGTGTGCGGGCCGGATTCAGCTCTGCGTGAAAGCATCATGCAGCCCGTATATTTCTTCAAGCCCCTATGGGCGGGCGAATGAATGCACTATGTTGCACAGATGTGTTATCTTAAAGTGTTATAAGTATTTGTTATTATCCAATCAGACATCTTGTTATATTTGAAAGCACCATGAAAACACACCTATACACGTATGAACCCCCTTGAACCACATTATTATATAGCTAAACTGGGGTTTACAGGGGTAAACTTTAATTTTCTTATTTCAGTTTTAAAATATTGGTTGTTGGTACACCTTAGAACCGCCTCGATGGGGCGGTTCTAACATGTACCCACAATCTATATTTTTAGCAGAAATAAGAAAAATATTTCGTTTTTTAGACAGTAAAATCTACAATGTATTTGTGTAGGCGTGTTTTCATAATGGTGCATAAGAATAGTTGTTAATTGGAAAAATTCTTTTCACTTTTCCTGTTAACAGTTCTTTATGCAAGAGAGGCCAGTTCTTAATTGTTATTAGGGCAGTTTATTGTTAAATTTTACCAATCATGACATTTGCAGAGAACATTTTTATTTTTAACTTATTTTTCAGGGAGAAAAGACTTGACATTTCATGCGAATCATCTGCAAGGCATGAAATGTCAAGCCTGTAATGACATTTGCAGATGTCGTTTTTTTCTGAATTTCAGAGAAAATAAGGCTTGACATTTCAAGCCTGATTTTCTCTGAAAACTGAAAAATAAGGCTGGGCTTTGCATGTAAATTGTCTGCTGGGCAGACATTTCACATGAAATGTCAAGCCCAATTTTTTCTGAAATTTTTTTTTAAAATGCTGTTAATTTTTTTATTGAAGCTTATTGTTAACAGTCTTTGTAAAACAAAGATATTCACCATATTTGCATTATTTGCTTGCTCCTAGCTTGCACATTGTCAATATTGGAAAAACAGGTATCCAGGACCTTTCAAGGTCAGGGGGTCTGGTTACCTGTTTTTCCAACACTGATAACCTTCAGACTAGGAACCAGCAGATAATGCAAATAAGGTGAATGGAAGATGGTATTTTGTTCTGTCAGAATGGCATTTTGTTTAGACCTAAGGGGATTTGCGACTCCTTCAGGGGAGGCAATTCTCACATTTTTTATCAATAGGGATCTACTGTTTAAGAATTCACTCCGGCTTGCTGGGTATTTTTTTCAGCACAGAACATTTTGAAATATTTTTCTTATATTTCTCAGAAGTCAGGATTTGACATTGCATGCCAATTGTATGGAGACAATTTGCATGTGATGTCAAGTCCTGTTTTCTGGGAAAAATAATGGTTTACAGGCAGTTTACCTTCAGATCAACAGCTGTTTTGAACAAAAGAAACATATGGCTGTCTCTCTTCTTTGCAGGGTTCTACTTTTAAAGGAAAGAATGTGATTTCCTGTTTGCTTTCCTGTTACTTCCTGTTTACTTACTTCCTGTTTACTTACTTTTACTTACTTTCTGTTTACCTTCGTCCTGTTTACAGAGTCCCTCCAAAAGGGTTCTGCTTTAAACAGACTTGCCTACCCTTACGATTTGGTCGTAAGGCTTACTATTTTTATGTCTAAATTATGACCTTACGATCCCGGACAAATTCCGTACGATTTTCGGTGTTTTAAAAAAATTGGCAGTTCGGCATATTTTTGCGGTTCAGTTCAGTAAAGCAGGCTCTTATACCGGAACAAGATAAGAGTTACCGTACTTGGCTTACTCTCGCGGCGGAATGAAAAGTTAAATTTAATTGGCTTACATTAGGAAAGGCATCCAATCACAGCTCATTTAACAAATAATTTTTGGTATCAGTGGTAAGATGGATGCCTCTGCAAACGAAAAACACATGGAAAAAGGAAAGCTGCATCGGTTTGAAGTATTACAATCAACATAATTGTATGTCAACTTATTTTGACCACACATCGAATACCTTGAAACCTTTATGAATAAAACTGAAATCTTACGATTTTTTTCATGGGATCTTACTATTTTCTGTCTCGAGGGGTAGGCAAGTCTGTTTAAAGGAAAGAATTTGCTGCACAGGACTTAAAGGAAAAGAGGCCTGTGGAGCAAATTCTTTCCTTTAATAGCAGAACCCTTTTTTAGAGGTGCAGTACTCTGTAAACTGGCAGTAAGTAAATGGGAAGTAACAGGAAAGCAAACAGGAAGTTACACAAGTTGTTTCCCATGTAAAAAAATGGCTGAACATTATGAAAACACGCCTATATAAATACATTGTAAATTTTACTGACGAAAATATGAAATTTGAAGATGAAAAATTGTGATATATTTCTTATTTCTGCTCTAAAATATAGATTGTGGGTACTCATTAGAACAGCTTTTCTGTTCAAATTCTAAAAATTCTAAGCTGAAAAATTGTGATAATTTTCTTATTTCTGCTCAAAATGTAGATTGTGGGTGCTCGTTAGAACCGCCTCCTTGAGGCGGTTCTAATGAGTACCCACATTCTATATTTTAGAGCAGAAATAAGAAAAATAAGGTTTACACCTGTAAACCCCAGTTTATCTTTATAAAAGTGGGGTTCAAGGGGGTCAAAATTATATGGGCGTGTTTTCGTGATGAAATATGTAGGATTTATCAAGTCACCTTGAGATTCCTGCATGATGCAGATTGATTGTTGACTTATTACTAATTTCTACAAACCTTGGTACCTCATGTCTGCATGTTAGAAAGTAGGCATTTTATTGTTATATTGTTATACATGTACATAGCTGAAGTGTGAACATAGAATAGATATACATGTAGGCAGCAAAATGAGCTGTGAACATTAGATGTACCAAAGGCCAGCAAAAACTACAATTGGGGTGAACCTGATGGTCGTTGATCAGGACATATTTTGATGTCATCTGAACAAAGGGTCTGCTCCCGAGAAAATTCTTCCCTTTAAGAGCAGACCCTGTAACTCATAAATCATATATGTCAGGGTAACAAGTCGGTGAAATGAACATCCCTCTAGTCTAAACCCCACTTTATAAACTGAGCTTTATAGGGGTATACCTTATTTTGCTTATTTTTGCTCCTAAACATAGGTTGTGGAGACTGGTTAGGCAGTTCTAAGGAGCACCCACAAGCTATATATAATATGTTTGGAGTATAAATAAGAAATATATCACAAATTTTCATCAGAAAAGTAGCCATTTTGGAGATACCCAAGATTGCACTTTGTCACACGGTGTGTCAATTGTAATAAAAACCTTGGGAAATCAGCTGTTTCATGGTTCCTGTTTCAGAGTTTTGCTGAGGCCAGCTCCAGTACTGTCATAAATATATGCATTAACCCTTTTTGTACCAAATGGAATCTTCCTCCTCATATATAGCAGGAGTCCATTTCAAAATTTAGGGGTGTCAGGTTGTGTTTTCCTCCAAATTTATTTGGAAAATGGCTTAACCTTTTGCAAACAGTGTAGGCCCTGATCAGATGCCGCATTCCGCGGCATCTGATCTGGGCCTGCACTGTTTGCCAAGGTACCCATTTTGGGGTTTCTGGTACAAAATGGGTTATTGGTGTATTTGTTGAAAGGAGTATTTGATTGTATGTCTGGAGTTGTTGTTGTTTTCTCATGTTGGGTTTTAGCTCACCACAGCCGAAGGCTCCAGGTTGGCTTACAGGATAGGCGGTCCTCCATAGTCATTGTCTGCATCTACATCGTCAACATTGTCATATACACCAGAACCTCTTTATAACACTATTAATGCCAATGTGATCCAAATCAGAAACCCCATTAGTTAAACAAATGTGGTATATCCAAATAAAAATATATAGATTATATAGAAAAATGACCATTTATGGTCATTTTTCTATATAATCTATATATTTTTGGGATCCATCTTGAAGCCATGTTATATCCGAAACCGTGTTATAATGAACGGTGTTATAATGAGGTTGTGGTGTAGCAACTCCTCTGAAACTGCTTAGCTAATTAAGACCAGATTACTAGTGGAGCCTCCATGGGCATGCGGGAACAAAAAGTTTTTCGTAAGAACTAGGTTACATGACCATGATGGCTGTCATGCCAAAATGGGGTAAAATCCTGTAAAACTCTTCTCATGAACCAAATGGCCAATTCTCCTGAAACTTGGTATGCAGCATTGGGGACGCCTTACCAAGTTTGTTCACTGATGACCTTTGGTTGACTATGACCTATTTTACACCAACATCAAACCTATTTTACACCAACATCAAATTTGGTTACTTAGGCATTTGTATGGGAAAAAGGCAAACAGTGGAATTGCAGATTCTATTGCAACTTATGGCATCAGAATGCTTTTTGCAATTAGGGGGCCTGGATGTCTGATTCAGTTTTTTATCTTCTTCTCTACTATGATCACCAGGCTAATTGAAACCACATTGCATACAAAATCTTCTTCTTTGTAACCCATTACGATAACTCATTCGTACGACATATTGCATTTTTTACATCTTCAGAATGGCTTCTTTTTTGATGAAATTCCTTGATATCTTTCTTATTTATACTGCAAACATAGGTTGTAGGTGCTCGTTAGAACTGCCTCAAACATAGGTTGTAGGTGCTCGTTAGAACCGCCTCATTAAGGCGGTTCTAACGAGTACCCACAACCTATGTTTTGGAGCCGAAATAAGAAATATAATGTATACCCCCATAAACCCCAGTTTTCTCTGTATAAAGTGAGGTTTAGTGGGGTGTTCATTTCACGGACTTGTTCATGTGATGCAAATATCAGCCTTAAAACTTAGAATGCAGCATTAGGGAATTGGAGGCCCTATGTACAAGTTTGTTCAAATGATGACCTTTTGTTAACCTTGACCTGTTTTACACCACGGTCAAATTTGGTCACTTAGGCATTTGTATGGGAAAAAAGGCAAAACAGTGGATTTTTCTGATTCAAATAATGCCTAACATGGCAGATTGTAAATGGCAGATTGTAAAATTATTCAGTGGTCCTTGGGTGGATCTTTACACAGATTTTTCAAGCCACTATATATATAGTTTGTTGAAAAACATGCCTGCCAGAGCCCGGGGCCCACTTGACCTCTGATGAGCATAGTGACCCATGTGCCTCTTGTTTTTTAGTGAGGGAGGTTGGAGGTGGTGGTGGAGCTCTTCAGTGAAACATTAGAAAAACACATTTATGTGTGAGGCTATGTTATTGTTAATGACTCAAAAATAGAGAAAAAAAGAATGTTTTATTTTTATTATTATTTTGGTTTTATAACCCTTTCATGATTATTTCGCTTACTTAGAGCTAATCTTTAATTGAAAACCAGAGTACCTGGAGAAAAACCACATGACCTTCTATGGCAGAACTTGGAGTCACACATGTGAAAGAACGGTGTTTCATTTAGAGGTGTTATCTGTTTTGTTTCTGAAAGGTTGGTTTGTTTAAGAAATAGATCAGCTTTAGCAGTGATTTATTGACCTCCAAACAGTGATTTACTACTCATAACAGCTTTAGCTGTGATTTGTGGATCAATGAGACACAGGCGATGTATGAACTTCATAGTGTTGACTGGGCCATTAAACTCCAAAACAGACAAAAGACCCATGAAAGATGAATATATAAGAGTTGTGTTTATTTTATGTGAAGTCAGAAGAAAGGGAGGGAACTTTGCCAGACTATGATTAAATACTTTTCAATAAATCCTCTGATCAGAATAATGCATACTGTTGTTATTTGTGTGATAATGAAAATAAAGTTATTGAATGACCCTCATTTCAGTTGCTTGTATTTTCTCCCCTTTAGCCCATTTTGTACCGGAAACCCCAAAACAGGTACCCTGGCAAACAGTGCAGGCCCAGATCATTCTGCGGCGTCTGATCAGGACCTACACTGTTTGCAAAAGGTTCAGCCATTTTCCAAGTAGATTTTGGAGAAAACACAACCTGACACCCCCAAATTTCGAAATGGACTCCTGCCATATATAAGGAGGAAGATTCCATTTGTACAAAAAGGGTTAAGAACAGACCCTGGAAGCTTACTCAGATGCATGTCAGCTGGTGATCAGGGTCAAAGGTTATGAAACTTTTTTAGGCATACATTACGCAAACACGCCTATACAAATACATTGTCACCTTTATCCCCGAAAAGATGAAAATTTTAGGATGAAAAAAATGTGATATTTTTCTTATTTCTGCTCAAAATATAGATTGTGGGCACTCGTTAGAACCGCCTCATCGAGGCTGTTCTAACGAGTACCCACAATCTATATTTTTGAGCAGAAATAAGAAAATAAAGTATACCCCCGGAAACCCCAGTTTTGCTATATAAAAGTGGGGTATGAGGGGGTCAAAATTATATAGGTGTGTTCTCGTAATGAGTCAATTGACCTAAATAGTGTTTACAGGGGTGTAAAACAGCATCTGTGCCCATCGGGGCTTGGAGAAATAGATGGCTGCACTTGAGTACTGGTAAACTGCATAGAAAGTCTAAGGAGTCGTGTGCGACTGACTGTTCCTGCATATATAAACCCTTCGTTTGTTTGGGCGGTAGGGGTTGACAAATCATTAAAACTCCTTGTTGAGTAAACGTCCCACGAAATTGGAAGCAATGTCTCCATGATGACCTAAATAGTATTGACAGGGCTGTAAGACCTCATAACAAACAAACCGGCCCCGATAGCTCAGTTGGTAGAGTGTCCGCTCCGGGGAACGGGAGGTCTCGGGTTCGATCCCGGGCCGCGACATACCAAAGTCGTTAAAAATGGTACTAGCTGCTCCTCGCTTGGCACTCAGATTCACGGGGTAGAGCTAGGACTGGTCGATCCAGTGTCAGGATAATGTGACTGGGTGTGGTATCATGTAATGTGTCTGGGACATGATACTTCAGTGAGGCAGCACTATAAACGTGAGCATTGAGCTCCCTGTCGCAACCAGACACCGTCGTGATATGACTGAAAAATTGTTGAAAGCGACGTTAAACCCGAATTCACACACTCATAACAAACAAACGTGAAACCTCGACATACACCAACAAACTCACTTGAGCATGACATTTGAAATGTTCATAAATACATTTATCATACATTTAGTATAAAATACTTTGTTTTTGAATGTGCGATAAGAACGTGACACCAATGCATGTATCATGCTTGCACGTGCTGCCATATCGCATGTGCTTTATCATACCCCAAAAATCCATATCACAAGCCCCTATCCCACCCCTAAGCCTTTATCATACCTCTGACGTCACCCTATTCGGAACACTCGGCGTTCTTCCTTTTGCGGCATTTCGCATTTGTTGTTCAGGACGTCTTTTGCAATTTGCAATATTTTCGTCTGTTCGAACTGTTTGGATGAGTCTTTGCTGACTTTAAAAGTCTCTTTTTTTGCAAACAGTGTGGACCCAGATCAGACTGCTCCTAGAGGAGCAGTCTGATCTGGGTCCACATTGTTTGCCTGTATGCAAAAATATTTTTGAAAAGTTTACAAAACAATTCAGCAGAGGACATAAGCAGATGACTTTTTCAAATGTAGTTTTTCTCCATTCTGTCAAATCTCAAGCATCCCTTAAATAACATAGCTAGACCGAAGATAATGAGATTCTCATTGTAACTATGGTATTAGGCAGATGCAATTAATACAATTTATTTTGAACATTTTTTTTTAAAAGTGAAATGTATGATAAATAGATTATGATATGACATTTTTCATATCATACCCCATATCAGCCCTCGACCCATATCAGCCCTCGGGCTGATATGGGAGTCTCGGGCTGATATGGGGTCTGATATGAAAAATGCCATATGATAATCTCTATGTATTGCGTCCGGACATGTTTGGAACCATAAAAAGTTGCTTTGTACACATGCTATACCTTAATTTTCGTTATGCCTCATGATTAAGGATTATGTTTGTGAAATTTGGAAATCAGGTCATTAGCCTAGGAGGAGATGTCAATAATATATTTTTCTATTTTTAATTCTGGCACCCATTTTGTTCAGAAGAGCTACTTTAGCAATTTTGGAAGAGGGTTATCCAAGGAACAATACTATGACATTAATTCAAAAGTGCAATTGTTGTTTAGGAGGAGATGTCATTTGAAGAAATTGTTGATGGACTGAAGAATGGACGACGGACAGAAAGCGATCTCAATAGCTCGGCTTGAGCACATTGTGCTCAGGTGAGCTACAAAAATAGGTGTGGCAAATTTATTTATTCTGCAGGATAAGGGTTAAAATGCCATCAGCTGTAGCACCATATATGACTGAACCTTATCAGGAATACCAGTTCATCATTCTCCAATAAGCCCAGTAAGGTAAACCCATTTTGTACCGGAAAGCCCAAAATGGCTACCCTGGCAAACAGAACGCGGCGTCTGATCAGGGCCAACACTGTTCGCAAAACATCCAGCCATTTTCCAAACAGATTTTGAAGAAAACGCAACCTGACACCCCTAAATTTCGAAAAGGACTCCTGCTGTATATAAGAAGGAAGATTCCATTTGGTACAAAAAGGGTTAAATTAAAGGTCCTAGCTAATATAGATTTTGAGTCTTCATGATCATTTATACAAGGATCACAACTCCAGAGGAAAAAAACAACAACAACAAATTTTATCAAAACTAAATCAGGTAATCTATTTATAATCTGGAACATGCTCACCAAGTTTGACGGTCCCAGCTGAAAAAGTTTAAAGGATATCTTGTTCGCAGCATTATATTATCACCTTTACAAGTGACACGATGTTTTAGCTCACCTGAGCTGTTGTGATCGGTCAATGTCCATCGTGCGTCATGCTGTATCAACAAATTACTTTAATGCTACCTCCTCTTAAACCCTTGGGCCAATTTCAATCAAACTTGATAGGAATGCTGCTTTAGTGACTCTCTACCAAAATAGCTAAAATTGTTCCGCTCCGATGAACAAGATGACCACCAGAGCTAATAAATATAAAAATCTTTAAACATGACCCTCTACCAAAATTGCAAAAATGGTCTGCACCGATGAATAAGATGGCCGCCAGAGCTCATAATAAAACTCTTTAAACGACAACTTGTATATCATTGGTCCAATTTCATTCAAACTTCACAGGAATGTCTCTTAAATGACCCGCTATCAAAATAGCTTACTGAATAGTTCGGCTCGAATGAATTAGATGGCCACCAGAGCTAAAAAATATAGAAAATAAGCTTTTAAATGATAACTTCTCCTAAACCTTTGGTCCAATTTCTCTCAAACGTTATAGGAAAGTTGCTAAGGTGACCCTCTACAGAAATTTAACCATATTTGCATTATTTGCTGGTTCCCAGCTTGCAAATTATCAATATTGGAAAAACAGGTAACCAGACCCCCTGACCTTCTTCTTCTTCTTCTTCTTCTTCCAGTTCTTGGACAGGATTCCTCGACGGAATGTACTGTTGTCCAGCGAGAGGGAATGGGACAGCCACCCTCCGGAAAGATTAAAAACATGTCTATTTACAATTAAAACTATGTACACATCACGATCCGGGCTATAGTTTATCAACGACCTTTGAGAGTTCAAAGTTTAAGCGAGACGAGTCGATTCCATTTTTTAGGGGAAGCAGGTTTCGGAGACTTTTTTTTTTCTCGTGATTTTAAAGATATAAATCAATGTTTTGATATTATAAACTACCTAGAAGTCATGGTCGAGTGGTTAATGCGATGTACTGCGAGTCACACTTGAAATCTTTTAGACGAGGGGGTTCGAGTCCCAGTGGCACTTTTTTATATTTGATTTTTCATTTTTATTTTATCTTTTTTATGTTTAAAGTTATTTTCTTTATTTTTTTATATTTACATCATTTATATTTTATTTCCTTGTTTTATTTTCAAATGCTTCCACGTAGAGCTGAAACCGGCCCGCACACTAGTACTGGTAAACCGCTTAGAGGATCTAAGCCTGTCCAGTAACCGCGGTGCGAGGCGGACCGTCCATGCTAATAAAGCCTATTGGTTTCATTGGTCGACAGGGCTTGAGGTGTCATTTCATCTCGGTGTCGGGTAAAAGGCCCACAAAATTGGAAGCAACGTCTCCAAAATGACCTTTACAGTGTTGACGGGGACGTTAAACCTCAAATCAATCAATCAATCAATCAATTTATTTTCAAAAATTATATTTTTATGTTGGATGCCGGCCTCGGTAGTTCAGTCGGATGCGCTTCTGACTGGTGGTCAATAGGACGCGGGCTCGATACCTGCCGGGGACAGCAACATTATTTCCCATGGAGATTGATCATGAAATCTTTTCCATGGCCATTCCCTCCTTTCTGCTGATTCAAGAAGGGCAGTTGTTAGTTTCTGGGGAAAGAATGTGCATTGTACTGGTTAACCGCTTATGTATAAGCTTGCCAAGGATATGTGTGGATTAGTAAACTGACCGGCTCAAAAATGACCTAAATAGTGTTGCCTGGGCCGTAAAAGCCCAATTCAAATTTCAGATTCATTTCAACAGCGCATTTGCCTTCACTGACGGCTATGAACGTACGTTCAATCATAGTAACATTTTTGATAATACTTCTTGAATCCGAGCTGCAACGATTCGCTTGTGCTCTTTCCATCTTTCCATTAAAATGAATATACATCTAATGTGATGGCCCCGCCCATCGGGTCTTGGAGAAATAGATCGAGATGCACGATGCTTTCAAGCGGATCTGAAACTGACGACACATGAGCAATGGTAAACCGCTTAGTAAGTCCGAACCTGCCCAGGCAAAGTGGTGCGAGTTGGACCGTCCATACTTATTAAACCCGTTTAATTAGGGCCCCGCACTGAAAGTGTGGGTGCCCTATAGTAACCACTCTGTCCGTCCGTCTGTCCGTCCGTCCGTCCGTCCACAAATTTTCCTACTCCTCTGATAGCGCTGCCGGGGCCCTAGTCAGTTTCACTGACAGCTCTAGTTTTATTGGATAGCAGAGCTTGAGATGTCGTTTCATCTCAGTGTCGGGTAAAACCCCCACAAAACTGGAAGCAACTTCTCCAAATTTGACTGGGACAATAAACCTCAAATCAATCAAACAAACAAACAAACAAACAAACAAACATCTCATGTGCTCCAATTTTATAGGTTCGAAAAAATGTTAAAGAAAAGTAAAAAAAAAAAAAAAAAAACATCTGCCCAAGATTCGAACCCTAGATCTCCAAGATGGAAGACGTGTTACTGAAGTGTCTCGACTGGTCGTCAATCTGGTTACACGACGCCTCAGATTAAGAATATGACGGTTACTATCGCCCAGTGTAAAAATATCCACTAAAGGCGACTTACCTAAAACACGGACGAGTCCAAAATTAAAAGTGCAGTCACGTCTCACTGCGTTTTGAAAGACTATAGTAGGCTGGAGAGAAGGGGAAGGCTGCAGGTATCAGGGCAGCCTTGAATTCCTCCAAAATGGCTGCCAGAGCTTAAAATAGAAATATCCTTAAATGTCAACTCCTATACCTTTGGTTTAATATCATTAAAACTTCACAGGAAGGCTGCCTTTTACAAAAAATGTTTTCTCGAATGAAGAAAACGGCTGGCAGATTGAAAAAATTGAACTAATCTTTGAATACCAACCTCTCCTAACTGAACTGTTTAGTCAGTGCCATTCAAACGTTGCAAGATTGTTGCCTGGGTGACTATCTATCTCCGTGTAGCAGTTATGCATCATGGAATAAGATGGCTGTCATTTATGCACATATCTTTCTGGAGCAATGTGACCGATCTGGATATCTGGTAAGTGGTTCAGGGCCATCTTGGCCCTCTTGTATTTTCCTTAAAAGTTATATATAAGCAGGTAATCTACTCATAATTAATCCCCAACAAGCTTGCTAAGCTTCATGGGCCTACTTTTGAGATATCATGCTATCAAGAATTCAGTATGTCCCATAGGAAAAGGGGTCATAACTCCCGAACTACATGGATGCAAAAAGGGTCCGCTTATTTTCTATCCTTGTTCAATTTCAACATGAATGGTAAAATTTCAAGATCCCGGTGTCTCTAACCATTCATGACCTTATGCAAAGCTTGACAAAGACAAATGACCCAAAAACAAACTTCCCCACCACATTCTTCCAAACTGGTGGCATTATTAGGGGCTGTGCTTTTTTGTTTGTTATGCTTTTATTGGTGTTTTGTTGAGGTCATTCAGGAGACGTTAGTTCCGATTTTATTGGACATTTACCCAACATTGAGATGAAATGACATCTTAAGCCCTATGCTCAAAAAGAGCACTAGGCTTTAAAGATGGCCCAACTCGAACTACTTTGCCTGGGCAGACTTAAACCTTCTCAAGTCATTTACCAGTCTTTTGAGTTCGGTCACAGTCAGCTCTGTGTGGAAGCATCATGCAGCCCAGTCTATTTCTCAGAGCCCTGATGGGCTGGGACACAATTAGGGGCTGTAAAATTAATGTATTACAGGGAAAAAATGAAAAGGGTAAGCTGCGTACATAATTTCACAATATATATTACATCAAAATATACATAAAAACAAACATACAAAAAACATTTAATCACCATGTGAAAATGTCTGTGAACTTGAAAAGGGAATTTCTGCTTCAGAACAAAGATTGTGGGTACTCGTTAGAACCGCCTCATTGAGGCGGTTCTAACGAGCACCTACACTCTATGTTTAGAGCAGAAATGCGAAAAATATGACCAAATATCAATGTACTGCACTATGTCACATGGGTAGGATTATTCTAGTACACCGACAATACATGAAAACATGTTAAGCACCAAATAAACCACAACACTGGCGACAATTATTTTTCTTTTGCTTTTGTTTTTCTTCCACTTTGAAAATCGGGCTTGACATTTCATGAGATGGTTTGTGTGAAATGTCACGTCTTAGATTCTCTTACAAATTAGAAAAAAAAACCTTTTTTGAAATGTTTACAAATCATAAAGGAAATGTTTTGATGTTGTTGGTTTAGAATTTAACGACACATTCAACACAGCTAAGATAATGTGGAGCCAATCAATTTTCCTAATCAATTTTTTCCAGGGCAGGTTCAACCTTGTTTCATCTCTGTAGTTTGATTATTTGTATGTTCTCGGAGATGTTACACTGATGAGTTAGGAAGCCTTCATGCGGACTAAACAAAATTAGTGTATACCGCGACAGAGGTAAGGGCGAGGATTATGGCCATGTAAAATCGATTTAAGTCCACCCCCAGTGGAATTCTTTCCACTGACTGTTCCAAGGCGGCTCTTCTGTTGCGGTTTATTTATATTGTTGTTTGTTACTTACTGTGAGTATCACTTGTGTCTTTTTATTTTGGATGGCCATTTGGCCATTTTATGGGAAAGAAACTGTCCTTATGGCCGTCCTTTGTTTAGGTTTCCATTATGGTATGGTCACTTCATGTTTGTGTTTCTTTTCCTTTGGTGTCTTTGATGGGTGGAGTAAGTTAATTGTATCGATTCCTGATCTTTGTTTTACTTCTACTTTTTATACTAAAGCGGTAAATCAGTACTGTGCACAAGCACATTGTTTCGCCAAAAAGGGATAGCTGCCATCAGCTTAATAGAGATATTGACCCTAGAAAATACACGTATGTCATGACCAATCTCCACAGGCCCGGCGAGAATCGAACACGAGACAAATGAAAGAATTCCCTCCTCAGGAAAGAGTCATTCCCCTTTAGGAATCTGTTAAGTACACACATTCTAAATGGTGATACACTTTCTGGGTAAGTAACTCTTTAAAATATTTACATTTTCCTTATTAGCATCTGTCTTCCATTGAAGATTTCTGGCAAAGCCATTCTTTTGAGAGTAGATCCTATTTTTCTTTCAAGGGTCATTACTTTAATGGAAAACAGGAGGGAAATTAAGGGAAATGGGAACACCTTCAGGGGAGGCAACTCCTGCAAAAGTATTTTTGTTTCCCATATCAATAGGGGTCAACTCTTAAAAGAAAGAATTTGCTCCTGAGGAGCAAATTCTTTCCTTTAAGAGTAGACCCCTTTTTCAGTTGGACAGGGCTTATAGAAAGGCGAACAGAAAGTCCCGAAAGTTGTCTTCCTTTGAAAAATGGCGGAAAAATCAGCCAGGTGTTCCCATTACCCTTAAGTCGCCAACGCAGTTCTCGCAGTTCTCATGACAATGAAATCTCTAAGGTGCTTACACATATTCACCTTAGAACGTCGGGGGAAAAGGGAAAAGGTCAGAGGGCACCAAACAGGAAAACTACAAAAATAATAAAAAGAACAGTAACTATACTTACACCTGTCACAAGCTTTTCAATTCTACAGATCAAAAGAGCCAGGCAAAGTAAACCCCCTCATATCACTGTACAGTCTGTCCATAGAGGCTTTAAGGCTAAGAAGACCCCAAATAGAACACTATACTGTCTGCCCATACAATCATTAAGGCAAACTAAACCTCAAAAATACTATGTACAGTAGAACGTCAAGGCCTCTAACTTTTTTTTTACTTTAGGAACATAAAAAAATTATCCGAGAAAGGGGGTCGTTTTAGCCACTGAGAGTTAAACGGAATGGTTGGTATGGATACTTAATTTGTTTGTTTGTTTGATTTGAGGTTTAACGTCCCCGTCAACACTGTAAAGGTCATTTTGGAGACGTTGCTTCCAATTTTGTGGGACTTTTACCGGACATTGAGATGCAATGATATCTCAAGCCCTGTCGCCCAATGAAACCAATAGGGATGGATGCTTAATCAGGATGACCTACTGATATATATTGTGAACTATACAATAAGCATATATTATGTGTATTCATTAGAATCGCCTCATCGATGCGATTCTAATGAATGCACACAAAATACATTTTCTTGATAAAATAAGAATACTCTCCCTTTAATTATCCCAAACTTCATTTTAGCTGGAAATATGGGAGAAAGTCCACAGGGATGCAAAATTACATGAAGTACGAATCAGCTGAAGTAAAGGAGCCATCTGTGTTCGAGCTACAGACGTTCAAGTGTATATCCCTCTTGTCGTTTGTATATCACTCTGGTCCCTACACATAGAATGCAGTGTCAGAAAGCATTTGTATTCCTTTCAGTAGCATAGTTTGAGTGATGACAAATAGGCATGGATTTGTTTGGGTTCAAAGGTCACGGAGTAAAGAACGTACCATTCATGATACTTTAAGGATTAGGCTCTAAACAATAACATTTGTAACTCTAATACAAACAACAATTTAAACATGATTCTTTGGTTGTTAAAATGGTTTAGGTAAACAAATTTAAGTTGTATACATTTATCAGTGGCAGCTATTTAAGTATGGCAGTAATAGAGTACGCTTACTCTGAGATCCAAGTTGCCCTTTCATATCATATACGACACAAACGCATTTTCAAATTTTCGGGGTGAAAACTTTTTTTAATTAATAATAAGTCAGTATTCATTTAGTTTGTTTTCTTATTCTCTTACGTTACTTTCTAACAGTACATAATAACACACAAAAAATATCCTGGTCACGGTACCAAAACATAAATGATACTATAGGCTTTATAGGGATTTACAACGACAACCAGTCTGAAAAGTCTGCCCACAATCACAGTCAGTCACAGCAAACCATTCAAAATGTAGTCCGAACCACGTCACGAGAAAACCTGACTTAATAGTTTGCGATCTAGGCAGACACAAAGAAGCCTGCGCAGCGTAATTTACTAGACTATTTTATCAATACTATCTAAGTGGGCGTGCAGGCTGATCTGCACCTTTGTTGTTTGCAAATGGCAAAAAACGGTTTTCTCATGTTTTGATCCAAATTTCATAAATCAAACACTCTGAGCAGCCTGTCTAAAGCCACAGTGAGGCGGAGGTTTTGTTTGGTTTGGTTTGAGTAAACAGCCCTGTCCACACTTTTCAGGCCATGCCGAGCTGGTCAGTTTATCTAGCCATAATTTTCGTGGGCAGGCTTATTGTGGAATTTTGAAAACTTTTGAGGCTCACTGACGAGGCCTAATTGGCCGAAACTAGCTAGTCTGGCCCAGAAAACATGTACACTCCATATTTCCCAGTTCTGTGGTGCATTCCTTGCTTCCAAAGGATAATCATTTCTAGAACATATTAAACATAAGCGTGAAACAAAATAAAACCTTCAACATTTTAAATGATGGTCAATAGACTGGTTAGAATCAGGCCATCTGCACAGACACGAAAAGAGCAAAAGGTCAACGATTTGGTGAGACAAGCCATCTTCACTGTACATGTATAGAGCAAAGGTGAGACTCAACCATCTGCATTGTCCATGTATAGAGCAAAACTACAATGATCTGGTGAGACTCAGGCCATCTGCACTGTCCATGTTTAGAGCAAAGGGTCAATGTTCAGATCCGCACTGTCCATATATACAGCAAAAGGCCAATGTTCTAATGAGACTTAGGCCATCTGCGATATACATGCATAGAACAATTAATGACACTTTCACCATCTGCGATATACATGCACAGAACAAACAGATGTGAACTGTGCATGTATACAGTAAAATGCCAATATTCTGAGTTGGCTCTGGTCATCTGTAATGCACATGTACATGTATAGAGTAAAAGGCCAATCTTCTGGTGAGACAAAAAGTTGAGGTTTTGCTTGACACAGATTCAGTCTTGCACATGTGTATAATACTTACTTATCTACATATTAGTCTTAATTTAAAATACAAGTTTACGCAAACAAAGAAAATTGTCAATGACCCATCTAGAAAAGCACTTCATGCAACAGTACATATGAGCCGAAGCAGCAAAATAGCCATGACTCAGATCAGCCTGCGACCAGCGTAGTCTCTGATGATGCACAGGCTGATCAGAGTCTATGCTGGTCCCATGGTCTTCCTCAAAGACACATACAATAATACTGTGACTTGTCTGGACTGAAGCACAGGCTGATCTGTGCCTTTGCCTGTTGCACAGGTTTTCTTGCAGCTTTTGTCCTGTATCGGCTTATATGACGTCATCGCAGTGTCACGCCCAGTGATCGAACATTCCATTTTAGATCAGTAGGATTGAAAAGGATGGTAATCATAATACTGTTTCGGTAAAAATGCTGTGATTATAATTGCCACATGAGCCAAAGCATGACGAAACCTACCAGAAAACATATGCGATCAGCGAGGATCCTGATCAGTCTGTGCATTGACATTCTGATCCCTATAGATCTGCCTATGTGCCAAGCGAGTATTGCTTGTTCCATCGCTCTGTTGCTCTTTGGATATTATAACCCATGGACTGATACTAAAGCTACAAAAGGCTCAAGTGCGAAAAGAAAAGATCAGATCATACTGCGATGATGCACAGTCTGATCTGTGTCTTCGCTGGTCGAACAGTTCCTATGGTAGGTCTTGCTGTACACTGGCTCATGTATGTTTCACTGTCTCAGGTTAACCTAGAATATACAGCGCCTGAGTAAGATCACCACTTAACACTTCCTTGTCCTGCTGAATAAATTAATTTTGCAACACCCATTTCTGATTGGCAGCCTATCAAAATACTTGATGCAGTTTATTCCTGTATATCTGTGGCCAGTTTTTCAAAACTAACGACGTCGTTAGCTAACGAATCGTTAAAACTTTGATCATTTAATATGGCAAATATGCTGATGTTTTTGCTGAAAAATTGTGAGCAGCTTTTGCAAATGCAAAAACCGCTCACATTTTTTCAACAAAAATACCAAAATTTTAGATATTGTACCTGCTAGAAGAGTTAACAATATGACCACTAACGAGCGTGTTAATTTGTTTGTTTGATTTGAGGTTTAACGTCCCTGTCAACACTGTAAAGGTCATTTTGGAGACGTTGCTTCCAATTTTGTGGGACTTTTACCCGACATTGAGATGAAATGACATCTCAAGCCCTGTCGCCCAATGAAACCAACAGGGTTTATTAGCATGGGCGTTCCGCCTCGCACCCCGGTTCCTGGACAGGCTTAGATCCTCTATGCGGTTTACCAGTACTAGTGTGCGGGCCGGATTCAGCTCTGCGTGGAAGCATCATGCAGCCCATATATTTCTTCAAGCCCCTATGGGCGGGGGCTGACGAGCTTGTTAAACTAACAATGCTTTGAACAACTGGCCTCTGATCTAGATCTCCACTGTTTGCAGTGGTAGAATGTATCAAGGTTCAGCAGGACAACAGTCATAATATCAAGACAAAACAGTAAAGGCATACTAATTTAACTACAGTAAAATTCCAATATTAAGACCACATTTGGGACTGTTCAGAAGTGGTCTTTAAGACCACTTTTGAACAGTCCCAAAGGTGATCTCTGACCACAGGACATGGTATGCAGAAAACACAAAGAAAGGATAACTGCAAACTGCTAAATAAGCTTTGTACAGCAGAATTAGTCTTAATTTTAGGTGGCCTTAATAGCGGAATTTTACTGAATTGTAAGTGACTCTCGATATCCCGAACTCTGATACATCATAACATTTATTCTTGATTATTGAGGACTATCATTTCATTACATAATATTATGTAGCCCTCAGTGCTCACTGGAGAGAAGTCCTCTGTCTTCAACAGGTAAGGGGCCGCCTTGGGGAAAATCAATAAATTACTTACTGTTGACTGGTGTACATTATTGATTTTCCCCTTAAGTGTCTCAGTCAGGGGATTCAACAATCACCCTATTAAGGGCCGCCTTTGATCTGCTATAGTCAGTATATCACAGGGGGCAATAAAACAATTATGGACACACGGTGTGTTCTACTGTTACAAAATAAATGCCTTTAAGTCAAAGTTGAGTTTGCTTTATCAGCCACGTCATGAGAAAACATGACTTCAGGGTTAACGACCAGGTAAGGCATACTGGTTTGCTCAGCTACACAGACTACACAGGTTTCAAACTTTAAGTTAGACCCCCGCCCATCGCGGCTTGAAGAAATAGAATGCTAGAGCCCCGCCCATCGAGGCTTGAAGAAATAGAATTGGCTGCATGGTGCTTCCACACAGAGCTGAAACTAACTGCACATTAGTACTGGTAAATCACTTGGAGGTTCTAAGCCTGCCAGGAAAAGTGGTGCGAATCGGACCGCCCATGGATATAAACCCTATTGGTGTAATTGGGCGGCAGGGCTTGAGATGTCATTTTATCTCAATGTCGGATAAAAGTCCAATAAAATTGGAAGTAACGTCTCCAAAACGACATATACAGTGTTGACGGGGTAGTTAAGCCACAAATCAAACAAACAAACCAAACCAAACTTTTAGATATAGATACTTGAGGTATTTTGGTAGCCAAGCAGCAAAAATAAAGGGGCTGATCTGCACCTTTATTTTTTGCTCGCAAATGACAAAAGCAGGGTGTCCGGTGTTGGGGCTCTTATATTCCTAACATCTACACAAAACCTGATTCAATAAATATTGTTAGCTCCAACAAACAAGAGGGCCATGATGGCCCTGGATCGCTCACCTGATCCATAGAGTAACAAGTGGGCCCCGTGGGTGGGCCATTATTGACCCCAGGGCTATAATGTGCATAATGTTGAGGGAGGTCTAAAAAGGTGAAGCTTCATACCATTTATCAACAAAGGCTATAATTTGAACAATCTTGGCAAAGGTCCACTAGATGAAGCTACACACAAAATATCAAAGACCTGGGCTGTGCAGTTTCATAGAAGAAGATTTTTTAAAGATATTCCCTATATAAGCCTATGTAAAACCAAATGGCCCCGGGGCGGGGGCATTTACGGTCTCAGGGCTAATATTTAAACAATCTTGATAGAGGTCCACTAGATGAAGCTTCACCAAATATCAAAGACCTTGGTCTTGCTGTTTCAGAGAAGAAGATTTTCAAAGATTATCTCTGTATAAGTCTATGTAAAACCAAAGGACCCCGGGGCGGGGGCATTTGTGGCCCGAGGGCTATAACTTGAACAATCTTGGTAGAGGTCCACTAGATGCAGCTCATACCAAATATCAAAGACATGGGCCTTGCGGTTTCAGAGAAGAAGATTTTTAAAGATTTTCCCCATATAAGCCTATGTAAAACTAAAGGGGCCCGGGGAGGGGCATTTTTGGCCCTAGCACTATAATTTGAACAATCTTGGTAGGGATCCACTAGATGAAGCTTCACACCAAATATTAAAGACCTGGCCCTTTCGGTTTCACAGAAGAAGGTTTTTAAAGATATTCCCTATATAAGCCAATGTAAAACCAAAGGGCCCCAGGGCGGGGGCATTTTTGGCCCCAGCAATACAATTTGAACAATCTTGGTAGGGGTCCACTAGATGAACTTCCTTAAGTAACTGTCCTTATGGCCTTCCTTTGTTTAGGTTTCCATTGTGGTCTGGTCGCTTAATGTTTGTGTTGTTTCCCTTTGGTGTCTTTGAATGGTGGAGTAAGTTAATTGTATCGGTTCCTGATCTTTGTTTTACTTCTACTTTTCATACCAAATATTAAAGACCTGGGTGTTTGTGGTTTCAGGGAGAAGATTTTTTAAGTTTTCGGTGAAAAAATCTATTTGTGGCTCCTGTGACCTAGATGTGCAACGGACCGGAACGGTTTGAACAACTTTGAAAGGGGGACCACCTGAGGATCATTCCTGTGAAGTTGGTGAACATCCAATCAGTGGTTTAGGAGGAGACGTTGTTTGAAGAAAAAGTTTACGCACGCACGGACGCATGCACGCAAGCACACACGAGCGCAAGACGGACGACGGAAGAAAAGTGATCCCATAAGCTCACCTCGTCTCTACGTGACAGGTGAGCTAAAAATGTCAGTTCCTTAGAGTTTGAGATATCGAGAGTCAACTACAACTTAACATATATGTATAAATACAAAACACATAAAACACCAAGCACGTGAATAGACACCCGGGTAAACCCCACTATACACGCATATTGGGGAAAATGGGGGTTTACAAGAATAATCCTAAACATAATAAATTCTACATAAAGTGTGGGTACACATTTGAATTGCCACAATGAGGTGGTTCTAACGAGCACCCAGAATAAACGACGTATTTCCGAAGCAGAGATTAAATATAATATCACTGTTTTGCCAGAAAAAGGCCGATTGCAGGAGACACGGGAGAAAACATTATTTCCAACATGTCTAAGCATACACAACTGCGCTGTTAGCTAATGTGGTTTACAAGGATAATCATTTATTACAGTCTTTATTCTAGGAAGCCTCCGTGGTGTAGTGGTTATGCTACTCACCTTGTAAACCAGGGACCGCAGGATCGCCCCCGGGCTTCTCCAGACTTTCAGATGAACCTTTCAACTGAGAGCCAGTCTCCGTATGACCTTAGCTGTTGGTGAGACGTAAAAATCGAACACCCACTCTTTATTATACTCAAAACATAAAATGGTGGTACTCATTAGAACCGCCTAACTGAGGTGGTTCTAAAGAGCACCAACAATTTATGTGTTAAACAGAACATACAAATAATATCACATCACTGTTTTGACAGAAAAAAGCCATTCAAGGAGATATGAAAAAATCATGATCTTACAAGTGTATTCTCTCCTCATATATGAAGCAACACATACAGACGGATGTATATGCGTTCATGTTTGAACACCGAACAATCTCAAAATTTCTTTATTTTTTAAACTTCCCTTTTCAGAGTTTATTCTTTTCCGCTGATAAATGGTGCACGTTGTGTTGTAAGCATCATGAAAACACGCCTATATAATTTTGACCCCCTTGAACCCCACTATTATACAGTAAAACTGGGGTATACAGGGGTAAAGTTTTTTTTTTATCTTATTTCTGCTATATTTTGAGCGGAATTAAGAAAAATATCACAATTTTTCATCTTAAAATTTTCGTTTTTTCGGCGGTAAAGATTACCATGTATTTGTATAGGCGTGTTTTCGTAATGGAATCTTGACATTTCAAATGCAGTATAGAACATATACCTTTTTTATTTCCATAGCATACCTTAGCATTATTAAATAAGCTGCGATATATCATTGCCTAATCCATTTTGTACCAGAAACCGCAAAATGGGAAATTAGCAAACAGTGCAGGCACAGAGCAGGGCTTCAACTATTTGCTGAAAGTTCAGTCATTTTCAAATTCAATTTTCATGAAAACACAACGTGACACCCCTACCGCATTCAGAACTCCCTGGTTGACGTTGACAAAGAAGCCTACCTCAAGTGCGACCCAAAGACAAGAAACCGGTTCTTCAGGGAACGCACCAACAATCAGGTCTATGCCAACAGCTTCTTTTCACGCACCACAGCCAGCTGGAACCGGTTGCCTGCAACAGTCACCGCTGCGGAGTCTATACAAGAATTCCGAAAGCGACTGACCGCCACCTACCCATAAGTTACAGCGCCTATGTACATAGTTTTACCTTTTAGACAAGCCGTGTCACACTTGACCCGACTCACCATGCATGTACAAAGTTTTCGCAGAGCCTCTGTACGTTCCGGCAGGAGCCCGGCTCTTTATTGGAAGAAGAAGCAGAAGAATAAGAAGAAAATGGACTTCTGTTTTGTATAAGAAGGAATATTCCATTTTGTACAAAAAGGGCTAATTCCTATTTTGCATACGTGTTCAATGGTCGGCGCTATACATAAAGGAAGTGTCTAGAGTGCCGGTACCGGTACCCTAGACTCAGAGGCTAGAGTGCCGGGACTGGCACTGTAGACTCTGTGGCTAAAGTGACGGACCCGGCACTCTAGCCATTCCTATGTGGCCAGGCTAGAGTGCCGGTAATACCCAGTGATACAATACTTGACAGCTATAATCCGCCAGAGAGCATCGTACATAGGATAAATTATAGAAAGAAAACATTTGCCTGACACAATATCTAAAATTATCAACCATACAATTGGAGGAGAGAATACTCCACATGGTACGTATACTAAATATATATCAACAGCTGCAAAACCGCCTCAAGGCAGAATACTTCACATGAATTTTAAATTGTGTATATCAGCAACTGCTAAAATTGGACACTAGCAACTCGTCAGTTATTGAATTCATCCGAAAAAAAGCAAAGTAAAGTTTTGATAATTATTTCCCCGATGATCGGAATTCAAACCCTGAAAGACAAAAATGACACACTCAACAGATTAAACACCCAGAAATAGTCAAAATACAAATCTACTGAAAAAAATAAACACATTCAACCAGACCAGATCGCAATTAAATGTTTGATTGTTTTGGATTTAACGACACTTCAACCACTGCAGGTCATTTTGTGTCGTCCCCTGGAGAAAAAGAGAAAGAGATAAAAGAGATAGTAGAGGAGATTTAAATGAGAGAAACACGATAACGAGAAAATGAATGTAAGTGTAGAAACAGGGGAAATAACCATATTCCCTTACCTGCTGAAAGGCCAGCAGGCCTTGTCCAATTGTAAGCAAATACCATTTGGACACCCAAGTGACGAAAGATTCACCTCACCTTTGCCGTTCCCAACCAACCTCCCCAAGATCTGAATTAAAGTTAGATGGACTGTTCACACTGAAAACCCAATTACGCGACACATGTTTCATCTTTCATGCAAATGAACATCTCAGTTAACTCCAGAGTGTATAGAGACACGTTTGGTTTACAAAAGTATAATTTCTTTTTTATCCTGCTACAAAATATAGTCTGTGGATACTCGTTACAACCACCTCAATCAAACGGGCCGGGGTCTGCAATTCATTCATGGAGACTGATCATGAAATCTTTTCTAAGGTCATTCTCCCCCTCTCGCTGATTCAAGAAGGGCAGCTATCCGTGTTAGATTTATCGGGAGTTTCACCTTATTTACAAACTTAATGCCAATTTTGGAAAGATTAGACCCTAAGAAGCAAAGAAAAAATAGTATGTGAAAAAGATGTCTGTCTTTGTCGTTTGCTGCATGTTCTCGTAAACGTTTTAAATATGTTTTGCATACAGGTAAACAGTTTATACTCTGATCAGACTGCTACTAGAGGTGCAGTCTGATCTCGGTCCACACTTTTTGCAAGTAACCAGCAGACAACAAAGAAGACGATTAGAATCATACTGGTTAAAGGACGGATTGGTTAGCGTAATGGAATTTTCTCATCCGTGTCTGTTTGTAGAGTATAGCCTTTTGTCTCAACCGAAATCATACTAAGATATATAATTCATGACTAAACTCCGTTCAGAAAATCTGAATCATCGATTTTTTCATTTCTTCATTTTGATACTCATTTTAGCTCATACATCACTATGGGAAAGTGTAGACCTTACTCTCCGCCGACTTCTCCAGCAAGTCGTATGCCTCTGCGACAGTCAGGAAAGGCTGTGATTATTTGGAGAAAATTGCAAAACAAAGAAATGAGACCACAGGCTAAGTCCATTTGATGATGATTGTCAGGTAAAATAATACATATTCAAATCCATGTGATGCACTTTATAAATAGATATGCAATTACGACATACCTTACATTCGAATGGTTAGATAGTAGCTAACTAGGAAGGGGGAGCCACTAGCGCGATGAGCTGTCAACAGTGGTCAAAATGAATTATACCGATATCAGATGTGGTGTCACAGCTAATGATTTTCCATGAAGTGATCGTGCAAATAAAATATAGACGCCCTTGTAATTTACAAGAGCAGTAACCACTTCTATATATGATTTAAAAGGGTGTGTCGAACCTGTCAGAATGTCTTAGTCTGTGGACGAAAATTTAGATTTTGCAATTTTCTCCAAATAATCACAGCCTTTCCTGGCTGTCGCAGAGGCATACGACTTGTTGGAACTAGAACTGTCAGAGGATCTGACTATAGCCCCGCTATAGCCCTGTCAGAGGAGAAAGACTCGTGAATTAAAGGTAAAGACTTGTGAGAGGGTTAAATCCCTAACAAGGTACCTACGCCTTGTAGACTTTTACGCGTTATTAGATCTGAAAAACAGTCTAAGTTAAAAAATAAGTTTTGGATAATGAAAAAACCACATGCACATCTTAAGACCTCTTTGAAAACACCTGAAAAGTTTCAAAGGATCGGCCTAGAACTGTAAGAGGAGTTGCGTTCATAAGGTAGCTACTCCCTACACATTTTAACATTAGAAGATCTCAAAAATTGTCTTAGTTAAAAAAGTAAAATAAGTGGAAAAAAATAATTTTAGGATAATGAAAAAAGCACATGCACATCTTCAGACCTATATGAAAACAACTGTAAAGTTTCAAAAGGATTGACATAGAACAGTAAGAGGAGTTGCGATCACAAGGTAGCTACTCCCTATACATTTTAACATTAGTAGATCTCAAAAATATCTAAGTTGAAAAAGGTGAAATAAGTGAAAAAAGTTATTTAAGGATAATGCAAAAAGAATATGCACATCTTCAGACCTATATGAAAACACATGTAAAGTTTCAAAAGGATTGACCTAGAACTGTAAGAGGAGTTGCGGTCACAAGGTAGCTACTCCCTATACATTTTAACATTAGTAGATCTCAAAAATTGTCTTAGTTAAAAAAGTAAAATAAGTGAAAAAAATTATTTAAGGATAATGAAAAAAGAATATGCACATCTTCAGACCTATATGAAAACACCTGTAAAGTTTCAAAATGATTGACCTAGAACTGTAAGAGGAGTTGCGGTCACAAGGTAGCTACTCCCTATACATTTTAACATTAGTAGATCTCAAAAATTGTCTAAGTTAAAAAGTTGAAATAAGTGAAAAAAATTATTTAAGGATAATGAAAACAGAATATGCACATCTTCAGACCTATATGAAAACACCTGTAAAGTTTCAAAAGGATTGACCTAGAACTGTAAGAGGAGTTGCGGTCACAAGGTAGCTACTCCCTATACATTTTAACATTAGTAGATCTCAAAAATTGTCTAAGTTAAAAAAGGTGAAATAAGTGAAAAAATTATTTAAGGATAATGAAAACAGAATATGCACATCTTCAGACCTATATGAAAACACCTGTAAAGTTTCAAAAGGATTGACCTAGAACTGTAAGAGGAGTTGCGGTCACAAGGTAGCTACTCCCTATACATTTTAACATTAGTAGATCTCAAAAATTGTCTAAGTTAAAAAAGGTGAAATAAGTGAAAAAAAAATAATTAAGGATAATGAAAACAGAATATGCACATCTTCCGACCTATATGAAAACACCTGTAAAGTTTCAATAGGATTGACCTAGAACTGTAAGACGAGTTGCGGTCACAAAGTACCCACTATCAAATATTACAGACAGACAGACAGACAGAGACAGACAGACAGACGGAATTCCGGACAAGCCAAATCCAATATAGCCCCCACTTTTTCAAAGCGGGGCTATAAAAATCGGCGGAGGGTGAGGTTTACAACTTTCCCATAGTGATGTATAGGCTAAAATGAGTATTAAAAGGAAGAAACGAAAAAATCTTCTTTCTTATGAATGTTTTCATTGCTCTTAAAGGAACTCATTTTTGATTTTTATTTGCCTTCACTGCAGCTGGTGTTGTGCCGTGTGGCGGCCGTAAAACGTCTCCCCGTACATCAACCATAGTGCAGTTTATATTTTACTTTTGGTCCTTTGAGGTCAGCGTGAATATTCTGAGAAATCAGAAATAAATTATTGGTTTAGACTCATATTCTAGACAGGTTTTTAATTATTTGGACCCCGTTTTGATTTATATCAGTCTTTGAATCGACTGCCTATTCGAAATTCGCAAAATTGCAGTATGTTTCCTCTGGCTTTCGTTGCTGGATCATTATAGGGTCACTGATGAGGCTTTATTAGCCGAAACTACGTAGTATGACCCATCTTCTTTCTTATGAATGTTTTCATTGCTCTTAAAGGAACTCATTTTTGATTTTTATTAGTAAACAGCTGGACTGTTGACAATGTCGATAATTATTTCAAGAAGAAATTTCATTAGTGGAGAAATAAATTAGATGAAAACTAAATAAATTGTTAACTGTGCCCATAGATAAACATGCAGTTCGAATCTTACAACACAATATAAGCAAACTTTGATTATTGTTGTAAATAAGATCGAACCATAACTTTGAATCTATGCATAGTGCTGAAATAAATTGGCATCAACAACTATATTGCATATTTTCCATAACAAGTGATACAATTACAACTAACAACAACTATTTTGCTCATTAGGATTATACAGAACATAAAATAAGAAAATAAACGAAAAATGGATAACCACAACACTAACATTCACTCTGAGATAAGCTTTCACTGCGGACTTTTGAAGCTGACATCATTTAAATCGTTCAAGAATACATAGAAGACAACTCGTACCTAAGTCAACTTCACCTTAGTCAACTCGTACCCGAGTTTGGTCAACTCGTACCTAAGTCAACTCGTACCTTAGTAAAAGTAAAATTTGTTTTGGGGTAAGTTTGGCTTAAGTACACATATCTATACAGGTCAACTTTATGGTCTATGCAGACTCCTGATCCTTTTCCAGACGATGAAGACGATACATATTGTGTGCATGACGCCATTACGCACGTGCGCCAAAATGGCGCATTCATGTGTATGACCCCCATATCCCTTTAGCCAGACATAATTTATGGGTGCTCGTTAGAACTATCCCTGTGGGGCAGCTCAAACGAGTGCCAACAATCTATGCTCCAGAGGGATGTGATTGGTACATAACACCATGCTCAACATAAGACGGCAATTCAAAAGAAAATAATAAACAAAAGATAATTGACCTTAAAATTCCTACTTGTCATTAAGTTTTGTCAGAACAAAAAACAGCCGCTCGCCGGCAAAATTAAAGCAATTAAAAACAGTCTTTAATGAAGGACGATTAGATTAAACTAGTACCGATAATCTTTTTTTTACATCCACATTAATCGGTACACGATTAATTAAAGTGTTAATTAATTTAACCCAAATGGAATCTTCCATCTTATATATTTCGAAATTTAGGGGTGTCAGGTTGTGTTTTCTTCAAAATTTATTCCGGAAGTGGCTAAACTTTTTCAAACAGCGTAGGCATTGATCATACGACGCCGCGTTCTGTGGCGTCGGATCTGGGCCAGCAGTGTTTGACAAGGTATCCCTATGTGGGTTTCTGGTACTGAATGGGTTAAAAGTGAATAATAATAACATAATAATAATAATAATAATAATAATAATACCAATAATAAAAATAATAATAACTAGAGCAGGTTGATGGCGCGCCATCGCATATCCCCGTGTTCTGCGGCGTCGGATCTGGGCCTGCAGTGTTTGACAAGGTACCCCTTTGTGGGTTTCTTGTACGGAATGGGTTAAAAGTGAATAATAATAATAAAATAATAATAATAAGAAGAAGAATAATAATTACTAGAGCAGGTTGATGGCGCGCCATCGCATATCCCCGTGCTGTGAAAACCATGTTACAATAAAATGACCCAAAGTACTTCTTTCTGGCCTCCGGTGAACTCAAGACATGTCTCGGGGCAAGTTATGACCCATTTCAACTATTGTTAGGCAAAAAAATAGAGTACCCACCTACCCCTGGGGTACGAGTTGACCAAAATAGGTACGAGTTGACTAGGGGGTACGAGTTGACCAAAGAATGGGTACGAGTTGACCAAAAACAGGTATGAGTTGACTTAGGTACGAGTTGACTTAGGTACGAGTTGACCAGTTACCTCCTCAATGAGTTTAATAAATTCAATAATCTAGCCGAGTATTTATACCAATTCCTCAATGAGTTTAAAAAAATCAATAATACATGGGCACGAATGCAAGATTCTATTTATCATATGACATTTAAAACGCATTCATTTGCGATTGTTTTACAAAAATGTCAATATTCCGCCATTAGTAAACGCGACGTCGTTAAGGAACATGTAACATTAAGTTAAGTTACATGTAACATTAAGAGGCGTATATTACTAATTTGCATATCTAATCCAATATTGGATTATTGAATTAATTTCATGCCGTTATTGATGTTTCTTTTAGGATCTAGTTATTCATGTTTCTTTCCCTTTGGTGTCTCTGATGAGAGCTGTGGGTTAATTGTATCGATTCCTGATCATTGCCTTCACCTTTATGGTATAAATTAAATAGCAGATCATGAGAAAACGTTGTTTTGTCATTTGCAAACAACAAAGAAAGAGATTATCAGCAATTTTTAATACAGAACAACTAATTTCAAAATTTATTTTCAAGACTCGTGGTGGTATGTGTAACTAAGCACTCGAGTTTTTATCCTATTTGGTCGCAGACATCGAACACGTATTTATTTGTGACACGGTTCATTAGT
This sequence comes from Lucinisca nassula, assembly GCA_963580285.1. Taxonomy (NCBI): domain Eukaryota; kingdom Metazoa; phylum Mollusca; class Bivalvia; order Lucinida; family Lucinidae; genus Lucinisca; species Lucinisca nassula. The sequence goes on along the minus strand of OY757022.1, from coordinate 5,529,324 downwards.
TCATGTTTTCAAACCTTGACACAGAGGTCCCCTATCTTGGGCCTCCGCGACCAGGCAAGACACAAACAAGCATTCTGAGCTACATTGACTAACGAGAATCTTGAAAACTTTGTTGTAAAAACTAGAGTCATTGTAAAATGAGAAACGCGAACATAATAGAAGTGACTGCAATGATCAGGAATCGATACAATTAAAACTGCCAATATGACGACGTGAATAAACAGACCCATGTGCACAGTTCTTCTTCGTAAACGGCAAAACTATTTCTTTTCTGACATGGCTCATGTCATGTCAGGTTCAATCAATTTCTGACACCCATATATGTTCCTGAACATGCCATAAATGCTCTGAATAAAAACACTATAACATTTAATCTTTCATTTATAACTAAAAAATTAGGACATAGAAATATCATCACTTTTTAAGAAAATACAAAAAATAATGAAAAACCATAAATGAATATATCCTCTTAATTTATACTATAGTATGCGTCAAGTCCATAATATATACACATATTCAGATTCTTTCTCACTAATGAGAGATACTGGCCTAACTTGTATTTAATATTTTGTCCTTTACCAAACATGTGCCTTAACGCTCTGCTTGCTGGAATTTCTTTTCGCCGAAGACGACATTATGAACTATTTCCCTAATTTTTTTAGAAAACAAATTGCATGAGATGTCAAGAAAAAACAACAACAATTTTTCGTCTACTGAATTAGCCTAGAGAGTACTACAGGTTTACGAAAGAAAATAAAGCCGGAAATCGATGAATCAGTCATCGAAAATCGCAGATGTCATGTGAATTTTGTAAAATGAAAATATAAATTTTTGGTTTAGACTCATATTCTAGACAGTTTTTAATTATTTGGACCCCATTTTGATTTATATCAGTCTTGAATCGACTGCCTATTCGAATTCGCAAAATTGCAGTACGTTTCCTCTGGATTTCTTTGCCAGATCATTACAGGGTCACTGATGAGGCTTTATTAGCCGAAACTACGTAGTATGACCCATCTTCTTTCCTATGAATGTTTTCATTGCTCTTAAAGGACCTCATTTTTATTTGGAAAAACAATTGTCAAACCCCAAAAAATGTCCGACCGAATGCGCTAGACGGAAAACGGAAAATGAGATGATTTCGGGTAAAATATATTGATAATGTGATAGTATAACTCGGAATTGAATAAAAAGTCACTTCATACTGGCAAAAGTAACAGATCACCGACCAACTGTACTTCTGGTCGCGGGAATTACAGCTGATCTCGGCCCTGTAACTGGGCCAATGTGATAATATATTGCTGAAAAACAAACAAAAGGCAAGCTTAAGACAACTGTATAGGAACATGCCTGTGAATTTTAGTTTTGAACCAATTATAACTTTAAAAGACCTCAAAACTTACAGTTTATACTGCAATCGTAAGAAAATCATAACATTTGCCATTAATACTGGGAAAGTTATCAAACTTGATGTCAGTCAGATAATACATCTGGTTGTATGACGACAACTACAGTGGCGAAATGCAATGGCATTTGAGATTGAAGCATAACCTAAATACCTGTTTAGGGTCTTTGATAAGAAAACAATCGGATCACCCCTATTAAACTTTTATGTCTAAGGCCCTTCCATTAAATTTCATTATTAAAGGCACTAGCCTTCTACTTACAACAACCTTTACATCCTTTGATGTTTTTATATGAGGTACTCTGAGGTTACAAAAATCCTCAGGTACGTAAGCACTGACTTCTTACTGTAACATTAGCGGCAAGTCAATTATGTAACAATTAGAAGCCAGTGTTACTGTAAATATTCTGATTTAAAATTATCTGATTTATCTATGCAAAATGAAACATGTTGGCATTCATCCTAGCAGCACCTTTGGTTTGATATAACATGACTATAGAATATTATAAATGAACAGTGTATGTAATAATGTGTAACATATTGCACATGACAATACAGAAAATAGATTAACAGTCACAGCCTGTGTTCCGCTTGATTTTGTCCCTTGAACGGCAGCAGCTTTCACGTTCACTGGATTTGGACTTTCCTCTTCTTCATAAAAGGATATGTCATTTAGTTCTAAATTTGCATCGTTCAGATATGTAAATTTGTCTTTGTCAGCCATTTCTTCCTTGTCTATGGCACCCATTTCGTTATCAGTAATTCTATGACGCTTTTGGCGACGAGCCTTTTCCTGAGTCCGTAAAAATTCACACAGTGCTGCGTTAATGGTTTCATCTGGACTGAGAGGCGGTGGTTTACCGCCAGGAAAATCTGGGTCTGACCATTCTTTATAGAGTTCTATACAGCTCTTCTCTTCTAGATCGGTTGGTTCTTCACCTGACCCAGCCTCTATCTCATCTGTGGGCTTTACTCTACTGCTTGTTGAAGAACTAGTGGAGGTTGTGGTGGTGGTGGTGGTGGGGGTAATGGAGGTAGTTGGTGTTGTTGTTGTGAGCTCTGTCGTCGGCGGCGCCGGAGTCGTCTCATTAATGATGATGGTCCCTGTAAACGGGGGTCTACAGTAGAAGATTAGTAGGTCGAGGTCTGAGAGTTTTTTTATGTAACTAAACATGCACTTAGAGAAGACTCACATCAACTTGAGTAATCAATCAGTTATATACAACCTTCTCGATGTTAGAGAAAAAATTCGGGTTCAAGGGACACTCAAATCGCGCACAGTGAAGCTTATTAGAATATAGTATGGGGTTCTGTTGTAGATGGGCGTTTCCAATCAGAGGGATAACCGTGTTCAGCTGAATCGAGGCTACGCCGAGGTTCTGCTCAGCACGGTCATCCCAAGAGTTAGAAACGCCGTCGCCTGGTTCTGCTCCACGCTGTCATCCCTCGGGTTGGAAACGCCCATCTATAACAAAACACCATAGTAGATTCTTTTCTTGCACAACACCCCCGAAAAGTTTCATTTTACTTTATATGACGTTTCAGTTTTCGGTTCTTCTGTCGCGGTTTGTTTTTGTTATGTTTGTCTTTGGGTGTTTGTGTCGCTTGTGTTGTTTTGTTTTGGATGGCCTATTGGCCATTTTGTGGGAAAGCGGCTCTCCTTTTGGCTTTCCGCTGTTGTTGTTTCCATTAGGGTTTGTTGTTTCATGTTTGTGTTTCTTTCCCTTTGGTGTCTCTGATGGGAGCTGTGGGTTATGTATCGATTCCTGATCATTACCTCCACTTCTGTTTTGCTCATTATACATATGTAGTTTTGGCTTTCCGCTATTAATGTTTCCATTAGGGTCTAGTTATTTCATATTTGTGTTTCTTTCCCTTTGGTGTCTCTGATGGGACCTGTGGGATAATTGTATCGATTCCTGATCACTGCCTTCACGTCTATTTTTATGGTTTATATGGTGTAACTACAAGTTCCCTTGGACAACGTAAAGATATGATCAAAAGCAGTTTTGAAGTAGGGGCGAGGATTGTGGCCACGTAAAATCGATTTAAGCCCCCACCCCCAGTAGAATTCGTTTCACTGACCGTTCTGTCGCGGTTTATTTTTGTTATGGCTTGTCTTTGAGTGTGTGTGTATCGCATATATTATTTTGTTTTAGATAGCCAATTAGCCATTTTGTAGGAAAGTGACTGTCCTTTTGACTTTCCGCTGTTCGCGTTTCCATTAGGGTCTAGTTGTTTCATGTCTGTGCTTCTTTCCCTTTGGTGTCTCTGATGGGAGCTGTTGGTTAATTGGATCGACTCACTTCTGTTTTGTAAGATGTAACTACAAGCTCCGTTGGACAATGTAAAGGTACGATGAAAAACATTTTTTAAGTAAACACTTGTTTTTGCTGAAAATGGGTCTTACTTAATGATTTGCAACATACTATAGCTAGTTTTTCCCTCTATTGGTTGATCGGAAATGCGAAATTACATTGGTACTCCAGGCCTTAAAGGTGCATTATTGAGCTACCGGGTCTCAAAATTTTGTTTCTGGTTTTTATCTTCAATGCATACTCCTTTGTCATGTGTACACTTTTGGGGCCAAATATAGCTTCAGAACTTTGTGAAAATGGTCGTTTTCATTCGTGTTTACCCTTCGCTCTGAACATGTGTTCGGAATTTCTGTTCTAAAAATAAATCTGTCACTTTACACATGCAAGGCGACAGTATCGTCTCTGAGTGTCGTTACTTATGGTATGGTATTCAGCGTCATATTTTTTTTCCGATTCAGGCATGGCCTAAGCAAACAAGGCCAAAAATGAACGTCGCATAACGTCATATATGGGGATTCTATTTTTGTCACGAACTAAAAATAGATCTAACTAGTGTTCGAAACCTAGTTAGGGAATCCCACTCAAACTCGTTTACCTGACATCATAATTGCTCGCATTTTTACATAAAATGCATTCATTTGTATTGTTTTAAAGAAAAATACCGGCTATATGTATTTTATTTTTGGAAACATTTTTTTTCCAGATAGCTCAATAATGCACCTTTAAAATGCGAACAGGGCGCTCTGTTAGGCGATGATCAAAAAGAAGTAATGGCCATGATCATAAAGAAGTGATGGCCGTGATCAGAAAGAAGTGAAGGCATCATCAGAAAGAAGTGAAGAAAAAATAGTTATGGCAATGATCGGGAAATGGCCAATTGGTTATCCAAAGCAAAACAATATAAGCGACACACACTGAAAGACAAACCATAACAAAACTAGACTATCAAGTGAGCATATGCTCACTAATACCCCCGGCCAAAGCCATCGGTAACTTTCTGGCAATTCAAAACCATCAAGTTTGACAAAAACCTATTATGAACACAGAATTAATCTTGCAAAAGTAAGGAGAATACCATTACATCTAAATAACTCACCTGATAACTAATGAGATCTTGAACAGATGTTTTTCAAAGGGCAATAACTCTTGAAAGGAGCATAATCCGGACGAGAAAAAAAAATACGTGTCGGCTAATTTTCCATGAGGAATCCATATATGAAATTTCAAAACCCTAGCATACACGGTTCTCAAGTTATGCTATGCATCACTTTTACCATACAGTACAATGGCACAAATTACCAAAATGACAAAGGGCCATAACTCACAAAGTATTTTTCGGAATTTTGTCAAAAGTTAATCAGTTCATCTACTCATCACCACCAATCTATTCACCAACTTTCAAGGCTCTAGCTCCAATAGTTTTTGAGATATCTTGCTGACAAAATTTTATAAAAAAATATAACAAAGGGGAATAACTCTAAAGAACCTGGCCCCACAGCCCCAATTTTCTTTCCCACAATACAACTAGTTATGCATGTTGTTTGTACCAAATTTCAAGTTTCTAGGTACAGTAGTTCCTGAGAAATCTTTGACACAAAATTTAAGGTAACTCACAAAATACACATCTCAGTAGCAAATATAACAAAGGGGAATAACTCTAAAGAACCTGGCCCCACAGCCCCAATTTTCTTTCCCACAATACAACTAGTTATGCATGTTGCTTGTACCAAATTTCAAGTTTCTAGGTACAGTAGATCTTGAGAAATCTTTGACACAAAATTTAAGGTAAGTCACAAAATGCACATCTCAGTAGCAAATATAACAAAGGGGAATAACTCTAAAGAACCTGGCCCCACAGCCCCAATTTTCTTTCCCACAATACAACTAGTTATGCATGTTGTTTGTACCAAATTTCAAGTTTCTAGGTATAGTAGTTCCTGAGAAATCTTTGACACAAAAAAAAGTTTACACACACACACACACACAGAAAAGACGAAAACTATATACCCCCATGGCATACTCCGTATGCCGGGGGTATAAATAAACCACGATAAGCGAACCGCCTTTGAACGGTCAGTGAAACGAATTCCACTGGGGGGGGGGGGGGCATAAACCACGACAAGAACCGCCTTGGAACGGAAATTGAAACGAATTCCCACTTTATATAGGGGAAACTGGGGCTTGCCACGGAACACATTTTATTTCTATTCCCGACTGATAGTAGCCGTTAGAACCACCCTTGGGAGGTTCGGTTATAACATGCAACCTCGTTATATGGGTTAAGATACATCGAAACGCACAGGAAGGTATCTGCGACCCTTCAAGACTCAGATCAGCTTGCGCACCCACGCAGTCTGATCGGAGTTTGCGCTGTTCGCACGAGCACTCTGAAGGGTTATCCAATGGAAGCAAGGAACACTCCATAGAACTAAACAAGAGGGCCCAGAGGGCCCTGGATCGCTCACCTGTGTGTCACTGTCTCGAGCACATTCTATTTTTAGCTCTTGTGGCCATCTTGTTCATCAGCAAAGTGATTTTAGCTTATTTGGTAGGGAGTAACCTAGGCAACATTCCTGGGAACTTTGAATCAAATTGGCCTTAGGGTTTAGGGGGAGTTTCATTTTGAATCAAATTTACAATATTTTTCTATTTTTACCTCCAGTGGCCATTTTGTTCATCCGAGTGGGATTGTTGTAGCCTTTTTGGTAGATGATAATCTAAGCAACATTGTCGCAAGGAACCTACGTGCTAAATATGAAGGCTGTATCTCAAATGCTTTAAAAATTATGACAAAGTAGGTCAAAGGTCATGGGTCAAAAGTTTTGAATGGCTGAGAAAACCATGTCACAAGGAACATGCATGCCAAATATAAAGGTTCTATCTCATATGGTTCAAAAGATATGATAAAAGAGGTCACAGGTCAAGGTCACATGTCAAATCTTTATGAGTGGGAAGCCCTTGTCAGATGGAACCCACAGGCCAATTATGAAGGCTCTATCTCAAATGGTTCAAAAGTTATGACAAAATAACCTACTGATCTACTTTTTGATTTGACATGACCCATACTCGAATTTTATTGAGATATTGTCCAGATGATCATTCTGAGCAAGATTTATGATGATTTGACTGAAACTGTGGCCTCTTAGAGTGTTCAAAATATTTTCTATGATTTGACCTGCTGACCTACTTTTTGACCCGACATGACCCATATTCAAACTTGACACAGATATTATCAAGATGATCATTCTGAGCAAGTTTGATGATGATCGGACCAAAACTTGGGCCTCTAGTGTGTCCACAAGGTTTTTCAACAATCTGACCTACTGACCTACATATTTACCAGACATGACCCATATTCGAAATTCACCAAGATATTGTCAAATGATCATTTTGAGCAAGTTTGATTATGGTCGAACCAAAACTGTAGCCGCAAGTGTGTTCAGAGGGTGTTTTTTCTATGATTTGACATACTAACCTACTTTGTGACCCAACATGACCCATATTTGAACTTGACCGAGATATTGTCAAGATGATCATTCTGGGAAAGTTTGATGATGATCGGACCAAAACTGTGGCCTCTAGTGTGTTAACAAGCTTTTTCTATGATTTGACCTACTGACCTACTTTTTGACCCGACATGACCCGTATTCAACTGACCCGGATATTGTCAAGATGATCATTCTGGGCAAGTTTGATAATGATCGGACCTAAACTGTGGCCTCTAGTGTGTTCAGAAGGTTTTTCTATGATTGACCTACTGAGCTACTTTTTGACCCAACATGACCCATATTCGAACCTGACCGAGATATTGTCAAGACTATCATTCTGAGCAAGTTTGATGATGATCGGACTAAAACTGTGGCCTCTAGTGTGTTTACAAGGTTTTTCTCTGATTTGATCTACTGACCTACTTTTTGACCCTACATGACCCATATTCGAACTTGTCCGAGAAAGTGTCAAGATAATCATTCTGAGCAAGTTTCATGATGATCAGACAAAAAACTGTGGCCTCTAGTGTATTCACAAGGTTTGTCTATGATTTGACCCACTGACCTACTTTGTGACCCGACATAACCCATATTCGAACTTGACCGAGATAATGTCAAAATGATCATCCTGGGCAAGTCTGATGATGATCGGACCAAAACTGTGGACTCTAGTGTGTTCACAAGGTTTTTCTATGATTTGACCTGCTGACCTACTTTTGACTCGACATGACCCGTATTCAAACTTGACAGAGATATTGCCAAGATGATCATTCTGGGCAGGTTTGCTAATGATGGGACCAAAACTGCGGCCTCTAGTGTATTCACAAGGTTTTTCTATAATTTGACCTACTGACCTACTTTTTGACCCGGCATTACTCATATTCGAATGTGACCAAGATATTATCAAGATGATCATTCTGAGCAAGTTTGATGATGATTGGACATAAATTGTGGCCTCTAGTGTGGTCAGAAGGTTTTTCTATGATTTGACCTACTGACCAACTTTTTGACCCGACAACACCCATATTCGAACTTGATTGAGATATTGTCAAGATGATCATTCTGGGCAAGTTTGATGATGATCGGACCAAAACTGTGGCCTCGCGTGTCTTCACAAGGTTTTTTTTCTGATTTGACCTACTGACCTACTTTTTGACCCGACATTACTCATATTCGAACTTGACCGAGATTTTGTGGTGGTACAAATTGTGTGCAAGTTTAGTTAAAATCAAATCATAAATGAAACATCTATCATGCAGACAAGACCAAAATAGGCAATTTTTGCCCTTTCAGGGGCCGTAACTCCGTAACACATGATGGGATATGGCTGGTTCAAGAAGGGAACCCAGATCTTATGGTGGTTCAAGTTGTCTGCAAGTTTTGTTAAAATCAAATCATAATTGAAGATGCTATCGTGCGGACAAGACCAAATTAGGCAATTTTTGCCCTTTCAGGGGCCGTAACTCTGTAACACATGAAGGGATATGGCTGGTTCAAGAAAGGAATCTAGATCTTATGGTGGTACAAGTTTTGTGCAAGTCTGGTTAAAATCAAATCATAAATGAAGATGCTATCGTGCGTACAAGAAATTGTTTACGCACGCACGCACACACGCACGGACGCACGCACGGACGACGGACGACAGACAAAATGTGATCACAAAAGCTCACCTTGTCACTACATGACAGGTGAGCTAAAAATATGAAGTGTACCCGTTTTCGGCGCAAGACTAGCTACTTTCGGCCATTTAGGCCTCATCAGTGAATTTGTAAAATTCCACAATGGAAACAATGATCCCAAAGGACAAGAAAATATAAACTACACTTTAATGTAGGGCAGGGAGCCTCTGAATTATCCATAGAAAGGTAAATGGAAAATTTAGCCAGACTCGTTGGATGCACAGGTACGGAGAAATTCCTATAATAAGACCACCTTTTGGACTGTTCAAAAGTGGTCTTTACGACCACTTTTGAACAGTCCCAAAGGTGGTCTCTTTCTAGGAGACACTAAGTGCAGAAAACACACAGAAATAATGACTGAAACTTTTCAATATGCTTTTAAAAGGAGAATTAGTCTTAATTTTAGGTGGTCTTAAAAGCGGAATTTCACTATATATCTGAGTATCTTAGTTGATGTAGGTGTAGGTACAACTCGGCATAAATGAAGTTGAAAAGGGCATGCGATTTGTCCTGCTCATAAATTTTAGAATGTCAAATTTGAATTTATGAGCAGGACAAACAACGTTCTCTGCTGATCTGACCAGGAAGAATTCATGATTTGTTGTATGATTTGAGCGAAGAAAAAATATATAACTTCAAGGCCTGATTTCAAAGTTATTAAAGTTTGATATTTAGTCCATGCAAGTGAAGCCATAGCTTTTTCGTTTGTTAGTATCGCTGTTGCAGTCAATAAAATTACAATATTTGTTTAAAACATGCACTGCTGAAACAAAACATAAATGTACAGATAAATAAAATACGCCAAAATGCAAACAAATTACTCTTTAGACAATGTGATATGCCATTTTGTAAACTGCCGGACTCGGTAGCTCAGTCGGATGCGCATCTGAATGTTGCTCAGGAGGTCACGGGTTCGATACCAGCTGAGGTCTTTCGTGGAGAATGGTCAGAAAAACTTTCTACGATCTTTCTCCCCCTTCCGCTGGTTCAATAAGGGCAGTTTTGTCAGTCTCTGGTGGAGAAATGAGTATAGTACTGGTTTACCGCTAAAATATAATAGAAGTGAAAGCAATGATCAGGAATCGATACAATTACCCCACAGCTCCCTTTTGAGACACCAAAAGGAAAGAAACAACTAGACCCTAATGGAATCATCAATAGCGGAAAGCCAAAAGGACAGTCACTTTCCCACAAAATGGCTAATCGGCTATACAAAACAAAATAGTATAAGCGATACTCACACTCAAAGACAAACCATAACAAAAATAAACCGCGACAGAAGAACCACCGAAACGAATTCCACTTCGGGGGGGGGGGGGGGGGTGCTTAAATCGATTTTACGTGGCAACAATCCTCGCTCTTACTTCCGTCGCGATTTAGACAAATAATTTGTTCATTCCGCATGAAGGCCTAATTCATCAATGCAACATCTCCGTGAACACAAAAATAAAACAACCAAAGAGATGAAATAACGGTGAGGACTCAACAGCAAGGAACCACTGAAATGCTGGAGCAAAAGTAAACCATCAGTTAGACTCCGATGGGCCGTACAAGAGACAGAGTATCAGGCACCAACCAACTTTAAATAGAATTAAATTCTCTCTGATTCTCAATAAGTCTTTACGCTGGAACTGTCATAGAATCTGTGGCCTGATCCACCGGCGTGCAATTAAAGAGGGAAGCAAAGTTGTCAACCGTGATTGTGTTAACTACCATGCATGCAGTCCGTCGTATATAATCTATGTTGTACCCAATCTTTTTATATCGAAGAATGATTTTACGAAATTGGGTGCTGAAGTCATTGCAATCATATATTGTTTTGACTTTACATACTAAGTCACCGCAAAATTCGGGCTCCGAAAGACCTTGTTGCAGAAGAGATTTAAGTCCAACATCTGTTTGTGTGGTTGAATTGAGGTGTAACGCCCCCCCCCCCGTAACACTATTTAGGTCATTTTCGAGACGTTGCTTCAAATTTTGTTGGACTTTTACCAAACATTGAGATGAAATGACATCTCAAGCCCTGCCGCCCAATAAAACCACAAGGCTTATATGCACTGGACGGTCTGACTCACACCACTATGCCTGTGCGGGCTTAGTCCTTCTAAGCTGTTTACCAGTACTCATGTGTGGTCAGTTTCAGCTCTGCGAGGAAGCAACGTGCAGCCCAATCTATTTCTTCAAGCCCCGATGGACGGGAGCGAATAAAGTTCAACATTGAATTTAAAAATTAAATCAGCATGACGTCTATAAAAGTTTGAAAAGGCTTGCGTAGTTTATGATACCGACAACACTGATTAAGAAGTTTAGCAGTTAACAATTTATTACGAGTGTTGAAGTCAACTAAATGACTGGATACTCTAGCGAATCGAATTAATTGCGAAATATAAACGCCATAGTATGCCGCACGAGGACAACATCATCCAAGAAAGGAAAATGTACAACCTCAAAATCAAAATCATCGCGTTTATCATAAATTTTGCAAGAAACAAACCCATCTACAATAGAAAGATGTAAATCCAAAAACTGGGCCTCGGTATCAGAATTTGCTTTATTAAACTGAAGTTCTGGGGGTCAGATTTGACTGATCAAACCATCGAAATAGGTATTGTCAATATCTAATAATCATCCATATATCTAGAAGTCGAGCTAAAGGCTTCAATGATTTCAGATTGGTTTTCAACGGAAAAAAACACCACGAAGTCTCTCTCATAACAAAACGAGAACAGATCAGCCACAAGGGGAGCACAATTAGTACCCATCCGAATACTCACAGCTTGTCTAAATATTTGTTTGATTTGAGGTTTAACGTCCCCGTCAACACTGTAAAGGTCATTTTGGAGACGTTGCTTCCAATTTTGTGAGACTTCTACCCGACATTGAGATGAAATGACATCTCAAGCCCCGTCGCCCAATGAAACCAATAGGGTTTATTAGCATGGACAGTCCGCCTCGCACCGCGGTTTCTGGACAGGCTTAGATCTTCTAAGCGGTTTACCAGAACTAGTGTGCGGGCCGGATTCAGCTCTGCGAGGAAGCATCATGCAGCCCATATATTTCTTCAAGCCCTTATGGGCGGGGGCTACTTGTCTAAATAACTTAGCACCAAAATATTAATCAGTTAATATGATATGCCCGCATTTGGAGGAATTACTGAAAGTTCAGAGTCAACAGAAGACGTAAACAAACAGCGAATTTTAAACGTGATCTGAGTCTACACTCTTCGGACTTAATCACTGTGTGCAGTTTTTCTGTGAACAAGTAGCGAATTTGTGATGTGTGGGAGCATCTGCATTTTAACAAAGAAGACAAGTTGGAACTTCGTTTATGACAAGTAGGGACTTCTTGAATCAACCCCTGCGAAACAGGTTCGACTCTTAAAGAAAAGAATCTGCTCCTGATAACAATATGTTTGTGTCTTAAAGAAAAGAATTTGCTCCTGATGATAATGTGCTTCTGTCTTTCTTTTCTTTTCTTCGCGTTTTATGTCCCATAAACAACTAAGCTCATATGGAGACGAGCCTTCAATTGAAAGACTCATCCAAAAACTAGACCAGACCGTAACTGAACGTATGTCCCCTTGCTTATGGAGCGAGTAGCTTACCCTGGAGATAATAGGGGTCGACCCCGAAGGAGCGAATTCTTTCCTTTGAGAGTAGGCCCTTTTGAAAATGCGGGAAACAGTCTTAAAAAGAGTTACGTCCCCTGAAAGCATATTCATTACCCAAATACTTACCACAGTTGATTTCGTCCGAACCGTCATTGCAATGACGATAACCGTCACAGATTTGACTTGGAATATAGCACCCAGAATTATCCCTACACGCCCGCTGACTCTCTGTACAGACGATACCTGAAAAGTATGAGTTTCAATTGTTGATATTGAGAACCCTTGACAAGGCAGCTTCATTTCACTTCCATCAGCTGGCGGTGGCAGTTGAATGCCTCCGCGTACTTCACCATAGAGCAGTTAATATTTCTCTTGCATTAGGATCATTGAAAATGAAGTTAAACACTGTTACAAATTTCACTACTCTCAATTCAAATTTAAGTTAACATCACGAAAACAGGTCTATATAATTATGACCCCCTTGAATGTGTTCTATAAAAGGGTTATCCTTTGGAAGCAAGGAATACACCACAGAACAGAAAAATATAGAGTGTGCCTCATCAGTGACCCTCAAATATTTTCAAAATTCCACAATGGAATCAATGATCCCAACGGACAAGAAAATATAAACTGCACTATGATAAAGGCAGGGAGACATTTTACGGCCGCCCCACATTCCCAGGCACCAGCTGTAATGACGTCAAATATGTTCTATAAAGGGTTATCCTTTGGAAGCAAGAACCCCGCATTTTTATAGTCAAACTGGGTTTTTCAGGAATGAACCTTATGTTTCTTCTTTCTGCTCAAAAATATAGTTTGATTTATTTTTAGTAGAAAAAGACAAATATCACAATTTTTCATCTTAAAACATTAGTGTGTGTTTTTTTTTTTGGCGATAAAATTTATAGCGTATTTGTATAGGTGAAGAAAGAAGTGAAGGCAATGATCAGGAATCGAAACAATATCTTACACCATCCATCGGAAAGAAGCACAAGCATACAGCAAAGACACAGAAATTAAACGTTACGAATAGAAATCAAAAGGACCATATGGCCAAACATAAAGCAAAGACGCAGAAATTAAACGTAGAGTTAGAAATCAAAAGGACGGTCTCTTTCCCACAAAATGGCGAAACGGTTATCCAAAATAAAAGATATCACTAGTATATACATGCAAAGACACATAATGACCACAACTTTGGACTTGGAACGGTCAGTAAAAGTAATTTGTTCACCGCGTGAAGGGTTTCTAACTTTGGAAAGATAACAGTGATTGGTACACTTGCCTTTGATGCTAGTGGTCCCGAGTTTGATCCCCATCAACGATCCCTACCGGCAATTTAATGATCCCTACCGTAATTTCATGATTACTCTGTAGGCTCTCATCCTCCGGATCCGGAGTGTATGTTATGTACACCTTCGAGTATTAAGGGGAATGGGAACACCTGTCACATTTTCCCGCCATTTTTCAAAGGGAGACAACTTTCGGAACTTTCTGTTCGCATTTTTGTAAGGTCTTTCCCACGGAAAAAGGGGACAACTCTTAAAGGAAAGAATTTGATCCTTGCTCTTGAGCAAATTCTTTCCTTTAAGAGTTGACCCCTACTGACATGGGAGACAAAATATTTTGCAAGAGTTGCTTCCCCTGCAGGTGTTCCCATTGCCCTTAATATGACCGAAGACAGAAAGATAGATACGACTATTATATAATATTATATAACCATGCGCTATAAATAACCCCCAGCTGTTCGAACTAATCCAATCTCAAACAGATTTGCATGGTCCCAAACGTGTTTCAGCCATTTGAGTTTGCGGCGCCCGCCCATCGAGGCTTGAAGAAATATATGGGCTGCATGATGCTTCCACGCAGAGCTGAATCCGACCTGCACACGAGTACTGGTAAACCGCTTAGAGGATTTAAGCCTGCCCAAGCGGTGCGCATGTGTTGGACCGACCATGCTAATAAACCCTATTGGTTTCATTGGGCGACAGGGCTTGAGATGTCATTTCATCTCAATGTCGGGTTAAAGTCCCACAAAATTGGAAGCAACGTCTCCAAAATGACTTTTACAGTGTTGACGGGGATGTTAAACCTCAAAACAAACAAACAAAATCCATTTTAGCTTGACCGTGTATAGAAAAGTAGTGCTCAAATATATCGATCGACATAGCCGATGATCTCACCGCATGTTCAATAAATCCTTCGGGAATTGCCGAAAATCTCCGCACCCTGGCAGGCACACATATGGGCATTTACGGTAATCTGCTTGACATCGTCTCACGAATCATTGTCCAAAGTTTTGAAGAAAAAAATCTTGAAAGTTGAACATTTATCAAAATCAGACAAAGACTAATCATACCAGATCCACAGACTAGAGCAGATTCGTCCGACTCATCGTAGCAGTCGGGGATGTTGTCGCATTTCCGGATGTTAGGAATACACTGTAATGGCTGAGTACTGACACATTTAAACTGACCAGACGGACACTCTGTGAATAGAAAGACATCAGTTCAAACAAGGCGGAGAAATCTGCTTACCATCAAGGACAAGATACCTTTAACCCACTGGGCTGCCACCCACCGGGTCTTGGAGAAATAGATTGGGCTGCATGGTGCTTTTGCGCAGTGCTGAAACCGACCACACAGTACTGGTAAACTGAATAGAAGGTCTGAGCGTGCCGAGACAGTGTTGTGAGTCGGACCGTCCCTGAATGGGTGGAAGGGTTGAGTTGTCATTCCATCTCAATGTCACGTAAAGTCCCATGAAGGTGGAAGCAACTTCTCAATAATGACCTAAATAGTGTTGACGGGGGGCGTAAAACCTAAAAAGAAACGAACATAACAAACCTTTAACCCATATATGCATTAGAGCGTCCCCCAAAAATAGGCATTGACAAACAATCTAAAACTTACAAACAATAAAATAAATCAGAAATCCTTTAAATTGGAAACAGAGTTCTTCAAAGCAAGTATTTGGTTCATTTTATATGTCATATATCGGTCAAGACCAGCTGATTCTGCTTTTAAAGCATATTTAACTCTTATCCTACTAAATCCCCAACCTTTAAACAGTGTAGAACCTGATCAGATATGCAGTGGATAACATGGTGTAATAAAACTGTATGGTCACACGATTTATAACACGTTGGCGGTATTAAGTAACCTAATGACGACGTCCATGTAAACCATATATTTTGTGGAATAACTTGTTAAATTTAAAGGCGATAAAATCCAATTTAAAGTGGTCATATGATAAACAGAATCTTACCCTCGTGGTCATTTCATATGAAATTTATGAAACTTATTTCATATGAAATTTATGAAACTCGCCGAAGCGAGTTGCATAAATTTCATATGAAATGGTCACTCGTGTAAGATCCTCTATA
The DNA here is from genome assembly GCA_963580285.1 of Lucinisca nassula. NCBI lineage: Eukaryota > Metazoa > Mollusca > Bivalvia > Lucinida > Lucinidae > Lucinisca > Lucinisca nassula. The sequence goes on along the minus strand of OY757022.1, from coordinate 5,513,439 downwards.
AAGGAAAATTTCAAAAATATCCCGACTGTTTCTTAACTGGAGCGATGGGAACAGTTCTCTAGGGGCTCAAGGACATGTTTGACTAAGCCATGGTAAGCGAGAAGTCGGTGCTCAAGTCATTGAAGTTTCAATGTATTTCACTGATCATTTTTGTTTGAGTTGAGGTTTTACGTCCCCTGCAACACAATTTAGGTCATTTTGGAGACGTTGCTTCGGATTTTGTGGGACGTTTACCCTGGCATCTTAAGCTCTTCCGCCTAATGAAACCGCTAGCCCGGGTTTATAGATAGGGACAGTCCGACTCTTACCACTTTGCCTGGGCAGGCTTAGATTTTCTAAGCGTTTTACCAGTACTCATGTTGACATGAGCTCGGTTGTAATTGTGAGAGCCACATAAACTTTGGACTTCCCCACCCACAGATTTCACATCCTAAGTTCGATAAAATCCATAATATTCGATTTTATTAGAGTCTCATCATCTTGTTACCTTGTTCTCGTCGATTTTTGTCCATCATAGAAAAAAAAAACAGTGAGATAGTATTAATTAAGACAAGCCGGACTAAAGCCCAGGCTACACGAATACAACTTGATATGGACAACTTTTGTTTCATAAACCTCACAGAATGAGTATCCTTATCATATATCCCACTTATTATCCAAATGCAGACCACTGATGGAGATGAAATAATTATTAATTAACGCTTGTCCTGCTGAATAAATTATTTTACCACAAACGATTCTGAATATCTACCAACCAAAATATTTAGTGTATACTAATTTATTTTAGTTCGATTGCGATGAAAGCTTCCGCTCTCGAACACAAAATCCGGACGTTATCACGCGTGCGCGAGAGAGGCAGCGACTTTTACACCACTGCTACCCATTTACACCTGGGTGGAGTGGGGCAGTGGCATTACATGTCTTGCCCAAGGACACACCTCGCCTCCGGTGGCCGGGTCCGAACCCCTTCGATCATAAGTCAAACACGCTAACCACTGAGCTATCGAGCGGCCTCGATAGCTCAGTAGGCGGCCTCGATAACCAAAGTATCAAGCTAGATCCTGAACAGATGGCTTCTTTGGAATAAATGTTAACACCAGTTTAAGGTTAACAAGGGCCAGTGTATTGGTTAAGTTTGTGCCCTACATCTTTCTTTGAAAAGTCAGAATTACATTTTCAACCTGACATGATCCCATGACCTGAAATTTCATTGGCCAAGATACTTGCTTTTGAAAAAGTTGTTCTATCAAGCTGTATGAAATATAAGATGTTCTATTCCAAAAAAATGTGTTGTATCCATCTCCAAAGAGTTGAATGTATCAAGCTACACGATCTATCTTGATTAATCTTTCATCCATCTCCAAAGAGTTGAATGTATCAAGCTACACGATCTATCTTGATTAATCTTTCAAGGTTTATAAAACAAAGTTGTATCGTGTAGCCTGGGATTAAGACTGTTTCTGCACATCACGAAAACACGCCTATATGATTTTGACCTCCTCGAACCTCATTTTTATATAGTAAAACTGGGGTTTGCAGTAGTATACATTATTTTTCTTATTTCTGCTCTAAAATATAGGTTGTGGGTACTCGTTAGAACCGCCTCGATGAGGCGGTTCTAACGAGTGCCCACAATCTATATTTTGAGCAGAAATAAGAAAAATATCGAAATTTTTCATCTGAAAATTTTCATTTTTCCGTGGTAAAATTTTCAATGTATTTGTATAGGCGTATTTTCGTAATGATTAAGAACTTTCACTGTGTTCTCTACAACCAGTAGTTTCTAGTAAGAGAATTAGATTGTTTTGTACTCATCACATGCACCTGCCTGGTTTTCCGCTGTTTGTGTTTCCGTTGGGGTCTGTTGTTTCATGTTTGTGTTTCTCTCCCTTTGGTGTCTCTGATGGGAGCTGTGGGTTAATTGTATCGATTCCTGATCATTGCATCCACTTCTACTTTAGAATATTCTATTTACAAAAAGATCACCCGAGTTTTTAATTAATATGTTACACAAAAAAGCTATAACGTATATAGGCATTTGGTCCGCTTGTAAAAAAAAAAAACATGCGAAAGGCAATCTACCGAATCTTCATGTGGACTCGGCGACTTTGACATAATATATATTAACAACATATGAACTGCCCTGCCCAACTCTACCATACAATAATCAAACCCTATTCAATGATCTGATGACATCTGATTATATTGCCTGTTAAATCTACAAAAATAGCCGAGCCAGTATTACACAAGCAACCAAGGAATTGTCTTCTAAAGGAACTAAATGTTGGTTTGCTTAAAACCGGTTGTTTGCTTCATAGAGGTGGCCAGTAAGACAGGGTTTATATTTCTAAACTACACAAGTAGAAACACTTCATGCAAATACTACAATGAAGAATGTAGGAAGTAAGCCATGCATAAGTTAATCATTAGCAATGCCCAACATGCCCATGCGTTTCAATGACACCAGAAGCCATAATTACCGGGCCAACACCCTAACAAGTTTGTGCAATGAAGCCTCTTCCAAAACCCTCGTTATACAAGGAAAAGGGGCGTTTACAAAGATATATGGGACGGGGCACAGCATTTCCTACAACTAACATGTGCGCCCAGCGAAGAATCAGATCAGCCTGCGCATCCATATAATCTGACAAGAGACTTCTCTGGCTGCATGAAGGAGTATTGGACCCTTAGCTATCCTTACAGCGCACAACGAAGACTCTGATCAGACTGCGCGATAGTGCAGGCTGATCTGATTCTTCGTTTGGCGCATATGTAAACTATAGGGAATGCTGTGTCTCTGCCTATATGCTATTTTCCTTGTTTTGGTTAAATTGTGTACTCGATAGAACCGCTACAATGACATTACGATAACATATCCGTGTGATATAGTGCATTTTTCAAACCTCAAATCTGATGAAAACATGCGATATTTGTCTTATCTAGTCTCTCAATATAGGTTGTGGGTGTTCGTTAGAACCGCCTCATTGAGGCGGTTCTAAAGAGTACCCACAACCTATGTTTTGGAGCAGAAATAAGGAAAATAATGTTTACCCCCTTAAACCCCAGTTTCCACTATATAAAGCAGGTTTTAGGGGGCTTTTTATTTCACGGACTTGTCCATGTGATGAGACGGTACTTTTATGTTTGAAGCATATATGACAGACATTATCACGTCAACAGGTGTGTGAAATTGACACCCTTGGTAACGCCACTTCAATAGGAAAAATAGGGCTCCCAGGGTATATGTTATATATATATATTTTTTTTTACTAAAAATATAAAATGTGGGTACTCGTTAGAACCTCACTGAGGCGGTTCTAATGAGTACTTACAACTTATGTCTGGAGCAGACATAAGAAATAAAAACTACACTTTTCATCATAAAAATACCAGTTTTGGAGATTTGAAAACATACACTATGTCCTGTGTTATTCTAGTGGCCCAAAAACATGCCAATATCTCCACTATGAAATATAGGTTTATGTAACGCGGATTTGTTATCATATTGATTACCCACTCCTCCTAAAAAAGCATTACCCTCACATACATATATTGATAGAACTACATACATACTGATTTTCAAACTTGCAGCTATATCAAATAGAATGCACATTATTATCAAGAGTATTATTGTTGATTTTCATTATTGTTGTTGTTGTTGTTCATTATCATTATCATAATTATTATTATTATTACTAACAAAATCTGTCTTCATAATGTATTATATTGTAAATAAATCTCAAGATAACGTGAACAAGTCCGTGGAATGTACAACCCTCTAAACCCCTACTTAAGTGTATACATAATTTTTCTTATCTCTGCTATAGGTTGTGGGCACTCGTTAGAACCGCCCCAATGAGACGGTTCTTACGACATCCACAACCTTTTTTGCAGTATAAATAAGTAAAATATTACGTATTTTCATCAGGAAAGTAGCCGTTTATGAGATGTGAAAAAATGCACAATGTCGCACGGATGTGTTATCGTAATGTTGAAGCCATAAATCGTATCTGAAAATAACTTGCTATTAATCTAAATAATTCGTTTTAACTGACATATGCATAGTGCCATTTTGAGAATTATTTTTTTAATTCTAAACTAAAATTTAACATAAATCCAACATTGCAGACACGTATCAAGTAGATAAAATCATGATTGATCCCCGTTTAGACCGAAAGTCATTTCATAGTAACACATCAACCATGGGTTGCGCGATATGATAGTATATGCTAACATCTACAAAAAAGCTGAGAGAGATTTTAAGAGAGATGAGAGACAGTAAAAGCTCTGGTAAGGCTGCGTGTTATCGCCTTCTCGTCGCCTGAGGTGGTGCTGATTGCCTTTGCAACACGTTCTCTTTTCTCATGCGCGGGCCGCGTAGTAAAAACTCTTTTTACATGATCAACTCATTTGAGCATAAAATTTGTCCTGCTTATAAATTTTAAAATTGGTGGCATTTTAAAATTTATCAGCAGGCAGAGCAAGATCTGTCCTGCTTATAAATTTTAAGATGCCAACATTCTGTGATGATCTGAGCCGGAAAATTGCCTCTTTTGTTTGTATATCAATATTAATGAGCATTATATAAATAGAAGTGAAGGCAATGATCAGGAATCGATACACCCAACAGAGACACCAAAGGGAAAGAAACACAAACATGAAACAATTAGACCCTAATGGAAACATCAATAGGGGCAAGCCAAAAGGACAGTTACTTTCACACAAAATGGCCAACTGGCTATCCAAAACAAAATAATATAAGCGAGACACACTCAAAAACAAACCATAACAAAAATAAACCACGACAGAAGAACCGTCATGCTGGTATTTTAAAATTTAAAAGCAGGACAAATAATATTCTGTGATAATCTGAGCTGGAAAATTGCATTTTATTTGTATTTTAATTTTATGCTCTGCTGAGGTGAGCATGAAACAAGTTTTATAACCTCTGGTCCTGATTTACATAAAAAATCTTTCGCTTCATCTCTGTGTCAATGGGTCATCTATGTTTTCGAAAATGCCGAATCACATTACCATCCGGTAGAAATTCTTTTCACATACTAGTTCGGGCCAGCCTTGTTGTTTAGTCGGATGCTCGCCTGACTAGTGAGCAGGTCGAGGGTTAGATTCCTGCCAGATACGCATCATCTGTTCTTTCACAGCGTTTGATCATGAAATCATTTCTATGGTCGTTCTCTCACTTCTGCTGATTCAAGAAAGGCAGCTTGTGAAAGAGTGTGAGTTGTACTGGTTAACTGTATAAGCATGCACAGGAAAAACATTCTTAGGTAAACTGACCTGCTCGATATGACAACAAGAGGGCCATGATGGCCCTGGATCGCTCACCTGATCCATAGTGTAACAAGTGGGTCCCAGGGAGGGCCATTATTGGCCCAAGGCCTTTAATGTGCATAATGTTGAGGAAGGTCTTAAAGGTGAAGCTTCATACCAAACATCAACAAAGGCTATAATTTGCACAATCTTGGCAAAGGTCCACTAGATAAAGCTACACACCAAATATCAAAGACCTGGGCCTTGCGGTTTCAGAGAAAAAGATTTTTATAAAGATATTCCCTACATAAGCCTATGCACCAGGGCTATATAAGTCTATGTAAAACCAAAGGGCCCAGGGGTGGGGGCATTTGTGGCCTCATGGCTATAATTGGAACAATCTAGGTAATCGTCCACTAGATGAAGCTCCATACCAAATATCAAAGACCTGGGCCTTGCAGTTTCAGAGAAGAAGATTTTTAAAAATTTCCCTTTATAAGTCTATGTAAAACCAAAGGGTCTCTGGGCGGCGACATTTATGGCCCCAGGGCTATAATTTGAACAATCTTGGTAGAGGTCCACTAGATGACGCTTCATACCAAATATCAAAGACCTGGGCCTTCTGGTTTCTGACGAGAAGATTTTTAAAGGTTTCCCCTATATAGGCCAATGTAAAACCAGTGGGCCCTGGCGCGGGGGCGTTTTCAGCCCTAGGGCTATAATTTGAACAATCTTGGTAGCGGTCCACTTGATGAAGCTACTAACCAAATATCAAAGACCTGTGCCTTCTGGTTTCAGACAAGAAGATTTTTAAAGGTTTTCCCAATATAAGCCTATGTAAAACCAGTGGGCCCCCGGGCGGGGCCCGTTTTGGCCCCAGGGCTATAATTTGAACAATCTTGGTAGAGGTCCGCCAGATGAAGCTTCATACCAAATATCAAAGACCTGGGCCTTCTGGTTTCAGACAAGAAGATTTTTAAAGGTTTTCCGTATATAAGCCTATGTAAAACCAGTGGGCCCCGGGGCGGGGCTGTTTTTGGCACCAGGGCTATTATTTGGGCAATGTTGGTAGCTGTCCACTAGACGAAGCTATACACCAAATTTCAAAGACCTGGGCCTTCTGGTTTCAGACAAGAATATTTTTAAAGGTTTTCCCTATATAAGCCTATGTAAAACCAGTGGGCCATGGGCCGGGCTGTTTTTGGCCCCAGGGCTATTAATCCATCCACTGGTTAAGCAGGAGAAGCTCTGGCAGCCGTTTTGTTCACCCGAGCAGAACAGTATGAGCAATTTTTGTAGAGGGTCACCAAACGAACATTCCTGTGAAATAATTTCAAAATCCATCCACTGGTTAAGGAGAAGAAATCGTTTAAAGGTTTTTGGATTTTTAGCTCTGGTGGCCATTTTGTTCACCCGAGCGGAACTGTTTGAGCAATTTTGGTAGAGGGTCACCCAAGGAACATTCCAGTGAAATAATTTAAAAATCCATCCACTGGTTAAGTAGAAGTCGTTTAAAGGTTATTCTATTTTTAGCTCTGGTGGCCATCTTGTTCATCCGAGCGGAACGGTTTGAGCAATTTTGGTAGAGGGTCACCCAAGGAACATTCCTGTGAAGTAATTTCAAAATCCATCCACTAGTTAAGGAGAAGAAGTCGTTTAAAGGTTTTTTCTATTTTTAGCTCTGGCGGCCATCTTGTTCACCCGAGCCGAACGGTTTGAGCAATTTTGTTAGAAGGTCACCAAAGGAACATTCCTGTGAAGTAATTTCAAAATCCATCCACTGGTTAAGGAGAAGAAGTCCTTTAAAGGTTTTTCTATTTTTAGCTCTGGCGGCCATTTTGTTCACCAGAGCGGAATGGTATGAGCAATTTTGGTAGAGGTTCACTAAAGGAACATTCCTATGAAATAATTTCAAAATCCATCCACTGGTTAAGGAGAAAAAGTCGTTTAAAGGTTATTCTATTTTTAGCTCTGGTGGCCATCTTGTTCACCCAAGCGGAACGGTTTGAGCAATTTTGGTAGAGGGTCACCCAAGGAACAGTCCTGTGAAGTAATTTCGAAATCCATCAACTGGTTAAGGAGAAGAAGTCCTTTAAAGGTTTTTCTATTTTTAGCTCTAGTGGCCATTTTGTTCACCCGAGCGGAACGGTTTGAGCAATTTTAGTAGAGGGGCACCCAAGGAACATTCCTGTGCAATAATTTCAAAATCCATCCACTGGTTAATGAGAAGAAGTCGTTTAAAGGATTTTCTATTTTTAGCTCTGGCGGCCATTTTGTTCACACTAGCAGAACGGTTTGAGCAATTTTGGTAGACGGGCACCCAAGGAACATTCCTGTGCAATAATTTCAAAATCCATCAACTGGTTAAGGAGAAGAAGTCATTTAAAGGTTTTTCTATTTTTAGCTCTGGTGGCCATTTTGTTCACCCGAGCGGAACGGTTTGAGCAATTTTGGTAGAAGGTCATTCAAGGAACATTCCTGTAACATAATTTCCAAATCCATCTACTGGTTAAGCAGGAGAAGTTGTTTAAAGGTTTTTCTATTTTTAGCTCTGGCGGCCATCTTGTTCACCCGAGCAGAACAGTTTGAGCAATTTTTGTAGAGGATCACCCAAGGAGCATTCCTGTGAAATTAGATCAAAATCTGTCCAGCAGTTTTGGAGAAGAAGTTGTTTAAAGCAAAAGTTGACGACGGACGCACGCACGGACGACGGACGACGGACGACGGACAAAGACCGATCCCAAAAGCTCACCTTGAGCACTTCGTGCTCAGGTGAGCTAAAAACAATGATGGACAGGTTGTTAAACTCCAAACAAACAAATTCCGACCGACGCTGTCACAACGTTTAATGTAACTGAGAGATAATGAGCAGGTGGTTTTTACCACCAGGCAAATGGTATCTAACGAATAAAATTGTTCACATTCAACTGTCTTCTTAAGCCAATGAATCTAAAAATGTCAGCACGAATGAAATCTGCTTGACGAACAACAGTTCACTTCATTTTCAAATTCAATGTAATATCTCACCTTCAGTCGATAAGCTTTTGTAAACAATGACATTCCGCTATTAAGATCAATTAAAATCAAAGCTAATACTGCTTTTAAAAGCATGTTCTAAATGTTTCAGTTATCCTTTTCCTTGTGTTTTCTACATCTCTTGTAAGTGACCACCCTTGGGGCTGTTCAAAAGTGGTCTTCAAGACCACTTGTGAACAGTCTCAAAGGTGGTAACTGTTCAAATGTGATCTTAAAGAACACTTTTGAACAGTCTCAGAGGTGATCTAAATAAAAGGAATTTTACTCAATTTAAGTCAAAAAAGAATTCTGTGAGACGTTTACTTAGAAAATTAGAAAAATCTACAAACACATACTAAGCAAGCAACATGAAACACAAGACAACATGAAAGCATACCAAAAATCAAATCCGTAGGTATAAAAACAATACAAAACCGAAACAAATATGAGCCACAACAAAATTTAACCTGTTTTGCCATTTGCCAAAAACAAAGGTACCTCCGCAAAGTCTGATCAACACATGTGTGGGTGCTGTCGGAGCAGACAAAAGCATCTCTAGTTCCTATATCTAGAATTTGCAGTCTTTCAAATAAAAATCAAAAATGAGTTCCTTTAAGAGCAATAAAAACATTCATAAGAAAGAAGATGGGTCATACTACGTAGTTTCGACTAATAAAGCCTCATCAGTGACCCTGTAATGATCCGGCCTGTTTAGCTGAGGCTGTTTGCTTCTTACCGGGTCGGAACTCCGGAGACTAGTTTTTTTCGTTACAGGGTTCATAAGAATGGCCACCAAGGCGACGAAGACATTACCCAGCTGAAACGTCTGCTTCGTTTATTTCATAGTATAACCAACCATAACATTACGCAAACACGCCTATACAAATACATTGCCACCTTTATCGCCGAAAAAATGAAAATTTTATGATGAAAAATTTTGATATTTTTCTTATTTCTGCTCAAAATATAGATTGTGGGCACTCGTTAGAACCGCCTCATCGAGGCGGTTCTAACGAGTACCCACAATCTATATTTTAGAGCAGAAATAAGAAAAATAAGGTATACCCCCCGGAAACCCCAGTTTTACTATATAAAAGTGGGGTTCGAGGGGGTCAAAATTATATAGGCGTGGTTTCGTGATGAGGGGTTTCGGTGTTATTTGCCTTGCAAAACTAGAGCAGGACATTAAAAGATGAACAAGATGTGTTTGTGAAACACTGATGCCCCGGACAGCGCATCTTAAATATGAAGGCAGTATCACTAAGCAATCGAAAGGTATGGTCAATGTTCAAGTCTTAAAAAAGTAGGTCAAGGTCACAAGGTCAAAATTTAAGGGATCGTTGGAAAGGTCTTGTGACATAGAACGCACATGTGAAATATGAAAGCCATATCACTTACCAATCGAAAGTTATGACCAATGTTAAAGTTTTTAAAAAGTAGGTCAAACGTCAAGGTCAAGGTCACGAGGTCAAAAATTATGGTACCACTAGAAAGGACTTGTGACAAGGAATGCACATATGAAATATGAAAGCCCTACCACTTACCAATCGAAAGAAATGGCCAATGATAAAGTTTTTAAAAAGTAGGTCAAACATCAAAGTCAAGGTCACGAGGTCAACAATTATGGTACCTATGGAAAGGTCTTGTGACAAAGAATACGTATGTGAAATATGAAAGTCCTATCACATACCAACCGAAAATTATGGCCAATGTTAAAGTTTAAAAAAAAATGAATAAAGTAGGTCAAACGTCAAGGTCAAGGCCACGAGGTAAAAAATTTATGGTACCGCTGGAAAGGTCTTGTGATAAGGTATACGCATATTAAATATTAAAGTTCTATCTATTACCATTCAAAAGTTATACCCAATGTTAAGATTTTTGTAGACAGACAAACATACAGACATACAAACCAAAAACTATATGGCCCCCGAATCTCGATCACGGGGGCATAATAACGAGTATTAATTGAAGAAAGATCAAAGGTAACATAATAATATACTAAGCAACAGAACATGCAGAGAAAGAAACTTCACTGGAAAAGAAAAAAGAAAAGATTTAAGGGGAATGGGAACACCTGGCAGATTTTTCCGCCATTTTTCAAAGGGAGACAACTTTCGGGACTTCATGTTCGCTTTCCTATAAGCCCTGTCCCACTGAAAAAGGGGTCTACTCTTAAAGGAAAGAATTTGCTCCACAGGGGCAAATTCTTTCCTTTAAGAGTTGACCCTTATGGACATGGGAGACAAAAATACTTTTGCAGGAGTTGCCTCCCCTGAAGGTGTTCCCTTTCCCCTAAGTAGAGAATGATAAGTGATGAAAGGGTTACCGCTTACCCACTGTCATAGCTATATAAATGCAGATATAACTGTTCAATATTTTATGTAGCAACATACACATATTAACATGCGCACCCGCCACCAACACCCAGGCTACATTCGCAGACATAAAGGGCTGGATGGATATTAGTCTTAAATAAGTCTGTTCTTTTTTATCAACATTCCGGTTTTTTGTACAAAAATCTATTCAGCTGCTTAAAAATTGTGACCCAAGGTTTTCTACTGGACATTTTCCTCTCATCACGCGAACAAGTCCGTGTAAAGAAGACCCCCCTAAGCCCCAATTTATATGGAGAAAACTGGGGTTTACGGGGGTATACATTATTTTTCTTATTTCTGCTCCAAGACATAGGCTGTGGGTACTCTTTAGGCGGTTCTAACGAGCACCCTCAACCTATGTTTTGAACATTTATAAAAACAATATAAAGGATTTTCATCAGAAAAATGCACTATGTCGCACGGGTGAGTTTTCGTTATGTACTGAGTCTTGCAGATACCTTAACGCACAAAGTATAATAGTGAAAACTAAAGGTAGCCAGGAAAATAGAAGTGAATGCAATGATCGGGATTCGATACAATTAGCCCAGAACACCTATCAGAAACACTAAAGGGAAAGAAACATAAACTATTAATACCTAGACCCTAATAGAAACACCAATAGTGGAAAGCCAAACAAGACAGTTACTTTCCCACACAATGGCCAATTGGCTATCCAAAACAAAATGGTATAAGCTATACACACACTCAAAGAAAAACCATAACAAAATTAACCGCGACAGAAGAACCGTCCTAGAACAGTCAGTGAAAGGAATTTCACTGGGCGGGGTGTGTGTGGCTTAAATCGATCTAACGCGGCCGCAAACCTCGCCCTGGCCTCCATCGCGATTTAGACAGGTTATTTGTTCAGTCTGCATGAAGGCTTCCTAACTCATCAGTGCAACATCTCCGAGAACACAAAAATCAAACAAGCACAGAGATGAAACAACGGTGAGGACTAGACAGCAAGAAACAACTGAAATGCTGGAGCAAATGAAAACCAACAGTTAGACTCCAATGGGCCCAACCAGAGACAGAGCATCAGGCACCATCCAACATTACATAAGTAAGCCAGTTCTTCTGTCTCGGTTTATATTTATTTTTTTTGTTATGGTTTGTCTGTGAATGTGTGTATCGCTTATATCGTTTAATTATGGATAGCCAATTGGTCATTTTTGGGGACATGGTGCACTGATGAGCTAGAAAGCCTACATGCGGACTAAACAAATTGTTTGTCTTAACTACGACAGAACTAAGGGCGAGGATTGTGGCTACATTAGATCACGAAAATACGCCTATGTAATTTTGATCCCCTTAAACCCCACTTTTATATAGTTAAAATGGGGTTTACAGGCCCGGGGTAAACCATTTTTTCTTATTTCTGCTCTAAAATATAGAGTGTGGGTACTTGTTAGAACCGCCTCGATGAGGCGGTTCTAACGAGTACCAACAATTTATATTTTGAGCAGAAATAAGAAAAAAATCACAATTTTTCATCTTAAATTTTTCATTTTTCTCGGTGATAAAGGTTACAATGTATTTGTATATGCGTGTGTTAGTAATGATAAGACCAAGTGAAAAATTCTTTTTATTGGCCGTTCCAAGGTGGTTCTTCTTTTGTGGTTTATTATTGTTTTAGTTCGTACTCTCATGTGTGTGTTGCTAATATCTTACCTTATCATATGACGTTGCGTCTGAGAATGTAATAACGTCAGGTAATAAATTCCGATAATCCACTAGTGGATTAAATATACAAATTAGTTAGATATGCTCCGCAATGTTACACGTACGACGTCCTTAGCGACGTCGCGTTCACTAACGGCGGAATATTGACATTTTTGTACAAAAATCGTGAATTAAATACGTTTAAAATGTCATATGATAAATACAATCTTGCATTCGTGCTCATGAATTATTGAATTTATTAAACGCGTTGAGGAAAAGAGATAAAATGCTCGGAAAAGCCTCGCATTTTATCCCTTTTCCTCAACTCGATTAATAAATTCAATAATACATGAACACTCATGTAAGATCCTGTATATTTTGAATTGGACAGCAGTTTGGCCATTTAGTTGGAAAGTAACTGTCCTTTTGGCTTTCGCCTGTGACGTTTTTCAGTGATTCTTGAAAAAATGACCTAATTATGAAACCAAAAAGTTAGAAAAATGAACCTTATGGAATTTCGACTGATATGCTTTCTTTTGGTTTATTTCCACATTTTAACATTTGTCCCAAACTTTTATCCACACCATTTCAATAGTTTTTGAGTTTTTGACAGTAAAACCTGCTTGTTACGGAGGAGAGTTATATTTGTAAGCCCATGTGTCTGTTTCATCCAACAGTCTATGCTAACCCAATGAGTATAATAATGAAGTAAAACTCATAGCTTTTGCCAACAAACAACACTTCGATGGGCTACTGATTGTCTGAATAAGTAACGCTCACTTCTAAAATTGCTCGCCCCCGTAACATTTTAACTCACCTCCGTAACATCTCTTCCGTAACGATAGATTTCTCCCCACAGTCTGTAGCTAGACCAAAATCCAATGTTTAGCTTTAGTGATTTGATATAACTAGCACAAATAGCACTCGATGCACACAAAGATGTTCCGATACCTATATCGGCTTAGGTTTTTACGTTACGGAGGAGAGAAGTTACGGAGGTGGAGGACAATTTGTTTTTTATCAACCAAACCGTTGTTGTTGGACCAATGGTCAATATTATGTTTCATATCAGTACAATCTTATGCAAAATATATGGCAATTAGCTAAAAGTGTTCCTTTCCATCCACTGACCTTTTGAAAGCACCGTTACGGAGGCGAGGCTCTGAAAAGTGACAAATTAATTATCCACTTTCAGATTTCATATTTTGTTTATTTCGAAAGAAGATCAAACACTTAATGGTTTATTTATCAGAACATTCCTTTGGTGGAATATAAGAGATAGTTATAAGCAGAGAATTATTCCTGTCTGCACAATGTGATCAGATATAGATCCGTTACGGTAGGTGAGTGCTGTTTTAGCGACACCCAATTTATACGGCATTGTGTCCAGACACTGAATGCAATAAGTCTTTAAATTCTGCTAATTGTTTCCTAAGCATCGTATCGTTGAACCGCAATTGCAATCCCATTCCATCTAAACAATAAAAGGTTAGATATTTGCCCTTCAGTATGTAACCATGCCTTGTGACACGGCAAAAACGCATACCCCACCGTTATATTAATGGTGCTAACTTAGTAATCGTACTAGAAGGCATTGGTTTTAGAATTGGAAGTAAGTTCCTGAATATGCCTCTTGGTATAAATGGCCTATTCACACCCATAGACTGCGTTATTTAGCCACCATGAAGGGACAAACATTAGCGACAGGGTATTTTCAAAATTGTGTCATTTTTTCAAGAATCACTGTTTTATTGTATTGATGTTAATTTATGTTTCTGTTTCTTTTCCTTTAATGTCTAAGATAGGAGGTGTAAGGTAATTGTATCGCCTTCGTTTCTATTTGAGTTATAACGTGGTGTATATTTTGATATTTCAGCGATCTTGACTACTTATTACGTGGTTAATGACTGATGACGTCACAACAACTACAAGCAAAGGTAGATAATCAAACATGTTAGAGTAAGTGCACACAGGGTATTAAAGTACAAGTAATGACATCATGCCATATAATACATTTTCTACAAGAAAATAATTGACCCTTCTCAAAAGTAAATGTAATACTTGTCTGGAACGCATTAAACATACGCTCAATTACGATCCTACATACGGCCGATAAAATGCCGCGTTTTTAACTTTCGTTTTTGTTTTTTTTTCGGTTTTTCAGATGACAAAAAAGTGATATTCCACACAAAGATTGTTGGTACTCGTCAAAGCCGCTTCACTGAGACGCATCACGAAAACACACCTATATAATTTGTCAGAATCAGAATCAGAATTGTTACTGGTGACACGTCAAATGACATTCATACACCAGGACCTGTGAAATGGGAAGTTAGTCCCTAGCTCTAACCAAAGAGGTAAACTTAGCTACACAATCCACATCAGCTTCAGCCGTCGGAATAATCGAATCGGAAAGAGCATTCCAAAATCTAATGGTTCGGGGGAAGAACGATTCTTTATAAATGTCCGTTCTTGCAGTAAGAAACGTCATTAAATGGTGCTTTCTACAGTGCCTAGTTGTGGGAACAAGGTCATCTGTTGTAATGCTGGCAGCACTTTTGCACCTTTGTATAAGAGTATGAGCCTACTGTCTTTTCTCCTTTTCTTGAGAGACTCCCGTCTTAATTTTCCTAGAATTCCAGTCATGCTCCCAGTTTCAAAGCAATAATTTCCTGTTACAAAACTAGCAGCTCTATTCTGAACTTTTTTCAATTTCTTCATTAAGGACCACTCCGCTTGGGTCCCAGATGCAACTACCATATTCCAAGATTGTGCGAATAAGTCCATTATATGCTGTCTCTTTCATATCCTGAGGACACTGATGAAGATTTCGTCTCAGGAAACCAAGTGTTCTATTCGCCTTTGTATACATGTTGCTAATGTGTGTATTCCATCTCAAATCGTGAGTGACTGTCACACCAAGGTATTTAATGGAATTCACATTTTCGAGGACCGTCCCCTCTAAGGTGTAAGAAGCCTTAATTTTATTTATTCTTTTCCTAGTTATCTACTAAAATATTACATTTAACGAGTTGAAATCTCAGGCCCCATTTTCGTGCCCAACATTCTCGTCTATATATATCCTTCTGAAGTTTCATTGAATCCTAAGTATCTCTGATTTCCCGATAGCAAACACAGTCGTCTGCGAACAGTCTTATTTCCGAGTCAATGTCAGTGGAAATACCATTGATGTACAGGCAGCGGATCAAGAACAGTTCCCTGGGGGACCCCAGATAAAACTGGCGCCCATACTGAAGATTCACCATCAACAACAACCCGCTGTTTTCTGTCGCAAAGAAAGGAATCTATCCATTTGGGAGTCTTCCCTCCAATTCAATAACCAAATAATTTGGATTTAAGTAGTTCATGAGAGGGGCGTCAAAGGCCTTCTCGAAGTCCAGAACAAATGTGTCCACCTGCCCCCCTTTGTCCAGGATTTCGCCCAATCATTAATATCCGTGCTTAACTGAGTTTCGCAACTATGCCTTTTCCTAAATGCATGTTGTCTGTCTGACAAAAGTTTATGTTCATCCAAGTGGGTCATGATGTTTGAGCAGACTATATGTTCCAGCAATTAACATAGAACACAGAGCAGTGACACGGGGCGATAATTACGAGCAAGAGCTCTGTTTCCTTTTTTGAAAAGTGGACAGATGTTCGCTAGGAGCCATTCTTTGGGAATTTCACCCGTATCGAGAGATTGTTGGTAAAGATGATCAATAACTGGACCTTACTCGTTTGCTAGCTCCTTCAGGACTCTAGGATGAAGCTCATTAGGTCCTATTGCTTTAGAAGGGTTCAAGCCTGTAAGTAACTTGATCACTCCCGCCGAGGTTCTTCATAAAATGTTGATTTTTTTCGGCGGTAAAGTTTACAATGCATTTGTATAGGCGTATATTCGTTATGGGTTCTTACGAAAATCCACGATCAATCATTCTAATCACTTATAGGAAAAATAATCCATACCAGTAGATAAACAAGATGTTCAAAGTGGATGTTTCCGGGGAGTTATTTTCTTGAAATTATTAACACGGTGCGCGGGGTTTAAGAAAATATGAATCCAGATCGGAACATCTCTTCTCTATGAAAGTATACTATGCCGAAATACAGTAAAATTCTTATATGATGACCACCTTTGGGACTGTTCAAAAGTGGTCTATAAGACCACTTTTGAACAGTCCCAAAGGTGGTCTCGTAATAGGAGACACTAGGTGTGGAAACACACACAGAAAGAATAACTGAAACATTCTCGATAAGCTTTTAAAAGTGAATTTATTCTTATTTTAGGTGGTTTTAATATCGGAATTTTACTGTATATGCCATAATTCCACTTTATTTTCCTTTCCCCTTAGTTTGAGCGTTCGACGTGTCAATAAACCTTCATACTTCGGATACACGAAGTTTTTTTGATGTGCCCTACTGCAACATTTATGAAGAGATTGGTATATTTCTTATGGAGGTAACTCTGTCAAAACCATTTGTTTGTTGTTATTTAGATCTAAAGTGATTCATTTGTAGAGGATAAGGTTTGTGAGTTTTGTCTTTTGAATCTTTTTTAACCCTTGTCCTACTGAATAACTAAGTCACATCCATTCCTTTCAACCAATCAAAATAATTGATGTTATTTATTCCTAAAATTCACAAACTGAATATCAAACAGAGTAGATACATATCAGATGGCTTATTAGAAGCCATCTGATCAGTATCTACACTGTTTGCAAAGGTAGAGCATAACTTGGTTCAGCAGGACAAGCAAAAAAGCACCTCAATCCAAGTCTTTCTCCGTCATTCTACGCGTGGATCTCTTTTTCAGCAGGACACGATATACAGGCAAGCTAGTAAGAGGTCATGAAAATTTTATTCTTTGTAAATCACATTCACCCTCAGTACAGAAATTATGGTATGTTTTATAGAATGGTGTGCCCTATGGAAAGGCTAAAGAAATTTACATACCGCAAGATTCTTCATCGCTGCCATCCCCACAGTCTGGTTTCCCGTCACATCTGTCTTCTCGTTTAAGGCACTTGCTTCCGTCCCTACACGCAAACTCTCCTTCCAGGCACGACAATGCTGAATATTAAAATTAACCATCACGAAAACATGCCTATATAATTCTGACCCCATTAAACCCCACTTTTATACAGTAAAACTGGAGTTTACAGGGGTATATATTATTTTTTTTTATTTCTGCTCAAAAACATATATTGCGGGTACTCGTTAGAACCCCCTCTTTGAGGCGCCTCTTTGAGGCGGTTCAAACGAGTTCCCACAACTTATGTTTGGAACAGAAATAAGAAAAATATCAGAATTTTTATTAGAAAATTTTCATTTTTGGTAGTATAATTTTCCAATATATTTGAATAGGCGTGTTTTCGTAATGCTTTCACCCCTGTGTACCTGAAGAACTTTTCCAACTTTGAATTGGGATATAGAGGATATTTGATTTTTTCAGTGTAAGGACGATTTCTTTTTGCACCGAATGAACACCAAAACTGGTATTTTCACTTCGTCGCATCAAGTTTTATTGCATCGAATGAACACTAAAACCAGTATTTTCACGCGTGGCTATGCCACGCGTGAAAATACCAGTTTTGGTGTTCATGAGTGAAATAAAATTTGATCTTACACTGAAAAAAAAGTCATATTTTTTGTTTCTTACATGCTTCCAAACGGCGACATTTAGCTTCACTAACAGCGTCACTCACCCTAATAGAAAACTAACTTTGTTCCTGGTATTTTCGCGTCAATTTAGTGGTGTTCAATGTATTTACTGGGCATAATATTGGGTGTAAACTCGAGAAATAGCCTGGGATGGCATTTCTATGAATGGTTACTCAAATAATTGAGAGATTAGTTTCCCAAAGAAGGAGCGGACAGATCAAACGTCGCGCGACAAAATATGTGACATCAGCGTCGAAAATGACGTTATTAACGTCCTCGTGATGTGTGAACGGGCTTAGCATTAATTCTAATACAGTTCATTAATTTTCAATCATCTGACAATGGAAAACTGACCACAGAATTAGATTTCGAGAAGAAAAGTAGTCCCAAACAGTGAAAAATAACATTGATATCAGTCACTGTTTGAAACAGTGACAATATCGTTTTCGATTTCACTGAGAAATCTCTATATTTCATTGAAAAGCATGTAAGAAACTTGCATATTTGTAAATACGGGATTTGATAAAAATCATTTACAGGTTGGTAAACTGTTGATCATCTAGATCTGTTTCAGTCTACATGATTTCAGGGTTAACAGTGGCGCAGCAAATTTGTTTTCTTATCAGTTACCCCCTGCATTAATTGCATTGTAAGACATTGATCTGATAAAGATATGCTATCTCAGGACAAGTGAGCTTTATCAGGTCAACGTGACATTGCACTTCTGTGAACTGGTTAACTGGAAAAATTGGCAAAACTGTTACGGTGTACAAGGGGATTAACTGAGAAATAGAATACCAGATTCGTATCCTTTGCTTCCAGAACGCATGTAGAATCGCTCGGCAAGCCTCGCTATTCTACAAGCATCCTCGAAGCCTTGCCTGATAAACTTGATATCAAAAGACACGAACCTGGTAGTCTCTATTAATACAACACAACCTCGTTATAGCTTCATTATAACACGGTTTGGATTTAACAGGGTTTCAAGATGGATCCAAAAAATGTATATATTATAACAGAAAATGACCATAAATGGTCATTTTTCTATATAATCTATACAATTTTGTTTGGATATAACAAGGTTGTTTAACACGGTTATGGAGTATCTAGTGATCTCAATCTCAGCGACTGTTTAATGTGCTTGATGTCTAGACATAACTTTTTAATGAAGAACAAACATATAAGGATTTCCCTTTCGTATGCATTTGTAGCCAATCACTGGCAGATATTACCAGAAAAGACTATTAGACCATCATAAAATACACCTTTATAATTTTGACCCCTTAAACCCCACTTTTATATAGTAAAACTGGATTTTACATGGGTATACATTATTTTTCTTATTTCTGCTCAAAACATATATTGTGGGTACTCATTTGAACAGCCTCACCGTTCCCACAATCTATGTTAAAAGCAGAAATAAGAAATATATATATTTTTTTTTTTTTTCTAAAATAAAATCAGTTTTGGGGTGTAAAGTTTTCTATATATTTGAATTGGCGTGTTTCGTAATGCCGTATACTACAGTTGTTTAAGGGCCTCCGTGGCCTATTAGATTAGAGCGCTGGGTCTCTCACCGCTGTGGTTTGAGCCTGGTTCGGGTCACATGTGAGCCGTCAAGTTCTGAAACGGAAGGTCAGGTGGGTTTCCCCAGACACTCCAGATTTTGCCCATCTCCAATAAACGATCGGATCGATATAAGTGAAATAATCTTGAACAGGCCGTAAAGCCAAAAAAAAACGTCCTTAATGGGATCCACGATCACTAACCTAATGAGAATTAATAACTTACATTTAAGGCAAACTTTTGACTAGGTCATAAAAACTTCACTTCCCTTCAGTATCCAAATGTTTATCGGGAAAATTCGCTGTTTGCCGAGGGAAGATTTTGAATCAAATGATATAAAATAGGAAAAAATCTGTGACTATAACTTATGTTTTTGAAAATCTTGAAACAGCGAGTGAGTTTGCTTTATTGCTTATGCAACAATATGTGTATTTTGTCCAATTTTATTACATAATATGTGCCGTTTAAAACTTTGCAAAAGTTAAATTTCTTTCATAATAGCACATTCGGGTTGTCACACAAGGTACATGTTCGAGAACCTAATGTTCTGAGAACAATATATTCAGTTTACGACAGTGTAAGCGTGTTTTCACTTCACAGCCGACCGAATGGTGAATGCCATTTTTGTTTCAAGGATGTACAGGATATACTTACAATTAAGGGGAAAGGGAACACCTGGCACATTTCCCCGCCATTTTTCAAAGGGAGGCAACTTTCTGGACTTCCTGTTAGCTTCTCTATTAACTCTTACCCACGGAAAAAGGGTTTATTCTTAAAGGAAAGAGTTTTCTCCTAAGGAACAAGTTCTTTCCTTAAAGAGTTGTCCCCTATTGACATGGGAGATCAAAATACTTTGCAGAAGTTGCTTCCCCTTAAAGAGTTCCAATTCCCCTTAATCAACATGTTTTTTTGTATATTTATCTATCTTTATAGACTGCCATACGCCCGCGAGGACATTCTAGGCAGATGCGCTGTCGAACACAATTAATGGAAAAGAAAAGATAAAAGCAGATAGTGAAGGGGACGAAAGATGATAGGTTAAAATAGTGAAGATGAGCTAAAATCAGGTTAAAAACAACAAATTATGGATCTAGGGCCTGGAGTGCTGTGGCTCGCTAACTTTGACCTTGAATGATTCCAGGTCTGGTGGGCATGCAGCGGCTTCAGGTAGGGCATTCCACTGGACAATAGCTATTGGAAAGAACGAATACTTATAATAATCTCTAGTTGTGTGAAGGTGACAGAAGGCCAAAGAGTGGCAGTGCGGTAGGTTTTCCTAAGCAACAGGTTGTATGTATTTGGGGAGGGGCACTGCTACATAACCGTGAACGATTTTGTAAAAAAGGCAAAGGCGTGCATCTGCTCGTCGTTGCTCTAGGGTTCTCCAGCCAAGATAGTTGACCATGGCAGTAACGCTCGACCGGTAGTCGTAATAACTTGTGGTCCAGCGAGCTGCCCAGCGTTGGACTTTTTCCAGCTGGAGTATTTTCTCCATAGTATGGGAATCCCAGATGGGGGCGGCGTACTCCAGCTGAGGGCGGACCAAGGTGTTGTAGGCAGTCTCCCGTACTTTAGGATTTTTTTGTTTTGATGTTTCTTTTAATGAATCCTAAGGTCCGGTTAGCGTTTGCAGTTATACGGTCTATGTGGCGGTTCCATGATAGACTCCTGGAGATATCAACCCCCATGTACCTAGCACTGGTGTCAACCTCCAGGAATTGACCGTGTAAAGTGTACACTGAATTTATTGCTTTCCTGGCTGTTGTCACCCGTACCACCTGGCACTTGGATGGGTTGAACTCCATGTCCCATTGGTCCTCCCACACAGATAGTCTGCCCAGATCATTCTGTCGCACAGTTCCGTCTTCCGTACCTCCAATTGTCAGGTACACGGCCGTGTCATCTGCGAACAGACGCACCTGTGATGACAGCTCAGTCGGCAGGTCATTGATATAGACTAGGAAGAGGATCGGCCCCAGCACTGATCCCTGAGGGACACCGGAGGTTACAGGGACCGAACCCGATTCCTCGCCATCAAGTACTACCGTCTGGGACCGGTTTCCCAGGAAGGTACGGATCCAGGATAGTGCAGTACCTCTGATTCCATACTGATGGAGCTTCCAAAGGAGTTTGGAGTGATTAACTTTATCAAAGGCCTTTGAAAAGTCCAGCAGTACTAATTCAATTTGTTTACCTGTACTCACACTCCTAGCAAGGTCCTCGACCAACATGGGAAGCTGTGTCTCACATGACCTTTTTTCTCTAAAGCCATGCTGTAAATCATATAGAAGGTCATGTTTGTCAAGGTGTTTTACCAAGTGGGAAGCCAATATATGTTCGAGGGCGTTGCAAAGTATGCAAGTCAGGGAAATAGGCCTGTAATTGGCAGCGGACGACTTGTCACCCTTCTTGAAGACTGGGGTTACTTAGGCCTTACACCAATCAGCACTCAAAGATGACCTGGATGATTGGTGCGATTTCTTCTCTCAGTTCTTTCAACACAAGGGGCTTGAGTTGGTCTGGTCCAGCTGCTTTTCCAGGTTTCAGGTTTTGTAAGAGCTTCAGTATGCCGCAGACAGAGATAAACTAGAAAAAGTGTCCATAGGACACGGATGCCCCCGCCAAATGCCATTCATAAAAATATTACAAATGTACTTCAAATCAATCATAAAATATATGCATCAAGGGCAGATAATCCAAAAACCAAAAATGCAAGAGTTGTCTACCTTGTTCATGACACATCGTCTCAGTGTGATGAATGCACCTGTGAAGTTTCATGAATATATTCCATGCGGTTTATGGAGTTATGGTTTATTGGAGTTAAGTCTGTGACCTTGACCTTGAGCTCATGGGCATTGGTGGGGGTATCGCTGAATAAAATGGACAGGTATCTAACATGATACCAAATATCAACTCAATCCATCGCACGATTTGGAAAATATCAGCTCTTAAAATATCTAATTGAAAATTTCTAAGTCTGTGACCTTGACCTTGAAGCCATAGGCATGAGTGGGGGTATTGCCAAATAAACATTTGGACCTGTATCTATCATCATAGCATACATAAGCCAAATTCATAATATAGTTTGAAAAATTTGAGCTCTTTAAAATCTTTCACATTAAAATTGTCTAAGTATGTGACCTTGAACTTGAGGTCATAGGCATGGGTGGGGGTATTGCGAATAAAACACTGTACCTATATCTATCATCATATGAAACAAAGCCAACATAAAAGTTCAGGTTCTACCAGGTACAAATACCTTAACTGGAGTCTTTAACATGGAAAATTTCTAAGTCCATGACCTTGACCTTGAGGCCATGGACATGGGTGGGGGTACCGCTGAATAAAACTTTGGACCTATATCTATAATCATACCAAATATGAACCAATTCCATCAAATGGTTTGGAAAAAATGAGTTCTAAAATGTTCAAGTCTACCTGTTACAAAAACCTTAACCTGAGTCTTTAACATCGAAAATGTCTAAGTCTGTGACCTTGACCTTGAGGTCACAGGCATGGGTGGGGGTATTGCTTAATAAAACTTTGGACCTATATCTATCATCATACCAAAGATGAACCAGTTCCATCAAATGGTTAGGAAAATATGAGTTCTAAAAGTTCAGGCTCTACCTGTTACAAAAACTTTAACCTGAGGTTACAGGATCACGTACGTACGTACGTACGTACACACACACGTACAGACGGACGTACACATGTACGCACGTACGCACGTACGGAAAACCGAAAAATTATATGCCCCCGGCATCATATGATGCGGGGGCATAAAAAGTCCTCCATTACTGGGGTTGAGTTGAGCACTCCAGGTGGAACTGTATCAGGACCCATTGTGCCACCGTCAGTCACATCCTGGAGCTTCATTGTGCATAACCGTGATAATGATAGAGGTTCCTTAGCAGTGAATACCGAATGAAACTGCCGATTGTGTGCATCAGCTTTCTCACGTGTATCAGTAACTAGCTTCGTTCCCTGTTGGAGAGGAGTTGTGCCAAGCTGGTCTTGCTTGCAGCTCTTCAGAAAGGAAAATAGCTTTTTGTTGTCACAGACAGAGTTTTCATTACTGAGCCCAAGAAGACCTTCAAGGTAGTTGTTGTAAGAAATTCTAATTTTGTGTTTTATGGTTTTCCTTAAGGTCAAGAATTTTTCTCGAAATGTCCGGTCTCCGGTCTTTTTGAATTTTCGGTATAAGTCATCTCTCCGTCCGTCTCTCCGTTTATTTGGGTGTCACGGTCCTTTCAAGATTTTTCACTTATATCGAGCCGATGGTGAATCAGAGGTGGGCCAAACCCGAAGCAAAACCACCTGATCTTTCGTTGCGGAACTTGGCATCTCACATATGACCTGAGCCAGGCTCGAACCAACAGCTGTGTTTTGCACCTTTCTGTGAACATTGAAAAATGATTTGTACAGCATTTTAGTTTAGAAGTAAACATACCGGACACCTTTATCAATGTGTAGTCTATATATAGTTTTGTTTCATTTATGTGCATTGAGTCAATTGCGATACCTTTGAAAAATAAAGTCTGCTCAAGTATATATTTAAGGGCTTAAACAATGTCGATCAATACCTTCAGGGCTACTTTGCCAAGATCATTACTGCTTTCGATGCATCTCAATAAACACAAGATTCCCTTGGGCGCTTTGCTTAAAAAAGGAACCTAAATAAGCACAAAGGTGCATCCATGAATGTGCGCACAGCGACGACACAGATCAGTCTGCGCATTTGCGCAGACTGATCTGAGTCTTCGTTGTGCGTTGTTTGTATCCCTGGTGAGTGACCCAAGGCATTTTCAAGCAGAGCACGAAAGCTGCATTCTGACTAAGTGGGTAAGCAGGTTAATTTCATAAATGGCCGAAGGCGGGCCTCCATGTCCCAATGGGTAAGGGCGCTGACTCTTAATCATAAGGTCTCTCATTGCTGTGGTTCGAGACTCGATCGGGCCACACGTGAGTCGCCAAGTCCGGCAACGGAAAATAAAAATAAAAAATGAGTTCCTTTAAGAGCAACGAAAACATTCATAAAGTAGAAGTAAAACAAGAAAGAAGATGGGTCATACTACGTAGTTTCGGCTAATAAAGCCTCATCAGTGACCCTGTAATGATCCGGCAAGGAAAGCCAGAGAAATTTGCGAATTTCGAACAGGCAGTCGATTCAAAGACTGATATAAATCAAAATGGGGTCCAAATAATTAAAAACCTGTCTAGAATATGAGTCTAAACCAATAATTAATTTCTGAAGGCCAGGTGTTTTTTTCTCCGGATACCCCGGTTTTCGCCCGCCTCGGATTAACGATCAGCTCGAAATAAGTGAAATAATATTGAAAGGGTCGTAAAACAAACCAAGCCAAAAACTGCTCGGAGACCCATTTTCGCTTGTTAAGGTCCAAATGAAAGAACTCACTGCTACAGTCTCTTTCATCGGAGTCATCTGGGCAGTCTGGAACACCATTACATTGATCAAACAGTGGAATACATTTCTTGGATGTCTTGCACTGAAACTCATCAAGACGGCAATATCCTGTAGGAATAGATAACACATGATATGAGTCCCGCCAAGCGAATCTGTGTCTTCGAGCATTCCGTCATGACAAATTTTAACTGCGCATACCCAGCCATTCAGAGGGGCCAGGGGTATGGCTTTCTGTCTGAATGTTCCTCTTGATTCACTGCTTGTATGGGCGAGCAGCGAGGGTTCTGGCGAGACTGCGCGGATGCGCAGGCTCGCCTGAACCTTCGCTGCTCGCATAGGCGATAAGTACCAAAATCGCTTGACGGGGCCCATATTATCTATTAACGTTTAACTATTTACGAGCCAGAACTGAAACAGATATTTTCAGAAAGAAACAAGCAGTGATGTTTCACATGAATCATAAGATTTATATTCACATGAAAAAACAACAACAACAACGACAAAATAAAACAACATCTTTGTGTCTTAGAAGTATAGGTTATTAATTAGGGTGTCGTCAGGGAGACTTAAGGGTAAATCAGCTTAACCGAACCTCGCATGATCAAATCTAGCAGGGCTTAAAATTTAGTTTTGCGATATTTTTAATTAACAATTTCAAATAATACAAAACGTCGATGATATGCCAAAACCATTTCAACCTCGGCCTGGGCCCAGTTGTTCAAAGCATCGTTAGCTTAACGAGCTCGTTAGTGGTCATATTGTTAACTATTCAAGCAAGTTTAATATATAATTTTTGGTATTTTTGGCATAATAAATAATCAAAGTTTTAACGATATGTTAACTAACGATGTCGTTAGTTTTGAACAACTGGCCCCTGGTCTAGTGGTACAGGCATTACTTGCAACTCCTCTTCCTCACGGTGCCTGTGTGCGTTTGTCACATGCTTAACTAGCAATGTTTTAATCGAAAAACTGTTCCCCACCATGAATATAACTAAATACCCGCTTGACCGTGAAGACGAGATCTAGGTCACTAACTAAATCAAAATGGCATCATTAAAATTTAGAAAAGGCTTTGCTGATGAGGCTTTATTAGCCGAAACTACGTAGTATGACCCATCTTCTTTCTTATGAATGTTTTCATTGCTCTTAAAGGAACTCATTTTTGATTTTTATTTGCCTTTACTGCAACTGGCCGTAAAATGTCTCCTCGTACATCAACCATAGTGCAGTTTATATTTTACCTTTGGTCCTTTGAGATCAGCGTGAATATTCTGAGAAATCAGAAATAAATTATTGGTTAAGACTCGTATTCTAGACAGGTTTTTAATTATTTGGACCCCATTTGATTTATATCAGTCTTTGAATCGACTGCCTATTCGAACTTCGCAAAATTGCAGTATGCTTCCTCTGGCTTTCTTTGCCGGATCCTTACAGGGTCACTGATGAGGCTTTATTAGCCGAAACTACGTAGTATGACCCATCTTCTTTCTTATGAATGTTTTCATTGCTCTTAAAGGAACTCATTTTTGATTTTTATTTGCGAAGTTTGTGATACCGATTACCCTGTTTAAGAAGTTTAGCAGTTAAATCTATTACGAGTGTTGAAGTCAGTTATATGACTAGACACTCTGACAAACCGATTTAATTGGGTACCATAAAACACCATTGAATGTCGCACGAGGTACAACACCGTCTAAGGAAGAAAAAAATACGATCTCAAAATCAAAATTATCGCGTTTATCATAACTTTTGCATGAAACAAGTGAGTGAGTGAGTGTTTGAGTTTTACATCCCACCAACAGCTAAGGTCATACGGAGACGGGACCTCGGTTTAACGACTCATCCGGAAGTCTTAGACCCTCTGAGTGGTTTACCAGTACTCGTGTGCGGTCGGTTTCAGCTCTGCGTGGAAGCATCATGCAGCCCATCTATTTCAAGCCCCGACGCGCGGGGGCCGACCCTGATAAAAAAACACAAATAGTTGCTAATATAATGTACATACCACAGTCTTCCGGGTCTTCATCACTTCCATCCGGGCACTGCGGGAAACCATCACAGCGGAAATCCCGTGGAATGCACATACCGCAGCTACATCGAAACGTGGAAGAAGAACAGTTGAGTTGGCATCCTTCAAATATGAAAAGAAATAAACAGAATGAAGCCACCATCAGCAGAGTGTACTGTTTCAAAAATGTTTTACCTTTATCAATAGGATGCTACCTATTTTACTGCAAGGTTAAACTTTGTCCTTAAGTAATTTGAATCGGAAAAAGTCAAACAGTTCTTTTAACTCAAACAATCGTCGGTTTTGAAATGAAGCTAGTGAATCTCAAAGGTCAAGGTCATTCACTGATCTTTGCTCAAGGTCAGAAGGGTTTGTTGGCCATCAGAATTTCAAATATTTTCTCCTCAGAAACCATAGGGCCAATTGGAGTCAGATTTAAAAAGTGCACGGATAAAAGTAAAAGCGTGCATTCACCCAAAACAACTGCAGTTTAAAAAATGAAGGTAGGTATTACATGAATCTCTGTATGTCAAACGTCCATGTCATTCATTGACATTGGCCAACATAACTAGGATTGCATGCCTCTTATCATTTTCAATGACTTCATCTCTGAAAATGCTGGGTCAGTTTCTATTAAATTTCATGTGCAGCTTCCAGGCAAGTGTGGAACGAAAATGTTATTTGCATGGTCCAGAACACTTGACAAAGATGGCTGACACACCTATAAAGTTTATACAGCTGAAGCATTTTTCTCCAGTACCATTGGGCTGCTTTCCGAGAAACTTGGTATGTTGTATCAGGTGAATGAGTAGTAACAAAATATTTTAAATGATGACGTCAGGTTGATTTTTTCCTGTTTTACGGTAAATATTGACCCTTGGATTTTTTTAATCGGAAAAGGTGAAGCAATACATTTTTCAAGTAGAATTGTAGTTAAAACAAGATTGTAAGTTTAAAGCGAGCGATCGTTGCCCCTTGGGCTACTTGTTCAGTCTGTTGTTGTACATATGTGGAAACAGTGTACGTGACAAAGTGTTACGAACTGCCCTCAGTTGGTTTAAGAACATATTACTTGATAACAGCGTTCTTACGTGATAAGAGTGTACCATCGTGATAAAACTGTTCTTAACGCATAAATGTGTACAAATGTGATATAACTGTTCTTAAAGGATAAAAGTGTACTAACGTGATAAAACTATTCTTCCATGATAAAAGTGTACTAACGTGATTAAACTGTTCTTAATGGATAAATGTATACTAACGCCATAAAACTGTTCTTAATGGATAAATGTGTACTAACGTGATAAAACTGTTCTTAATGGATAAAAGTTTACTAAGGTGATAAACCTGTTCTTAATGGATAATAGTCTACTAACGGGATAAAACTTTCTTTATGGATAAATGTGTACTAACGTGATAAAACTGTTCTTCCATGATCATAGTGTCCTAACGTGATAAAACTGTTTTTAATGGATAAATGTGTACTAAGGTGATAAAACTGTTCTTAATGGATAAAGATATATTACATGCATTACAGAGAAATACCATGATTTCTACCAGACATAAACTTGGTATTTTCCTTTTTGCTAAGAAGAAATATTTCCTCTTAGCCTGGGAAATAAATCCCTTCAGCTGGAACTACTTTATGTACAAGATACGAGATACCGCTTTGCAGTGAAATTGTTCTATTCAAACGCGGGAAAGTTTCAAACACGGCCACGTTATTCATGACGTCATTGTATTGGCGTCTAAGAAATATCAACAGACGTTCAGAATGCGTGACGTTTGAGTCGGATGTAACGCTGAAACAAAAGAAAACATGGATATGACCATTGATTAGAATGTAAGTTTTGCTTTATTTAATCTAACGTTTTACTTGTTTTATCACTGAAACACTTTGTTTCTTCTATTTTTGTTCAAAACTGTAGAAAGCGCTTTCAAAATGGTGCCCATCCAGTTGTTCTTCCACCCAGATTCTGTAACACTTCGCTGATTGAACCGTTTACATGAGCTGTAAACAGTCAACTGAACGGGCATTCAGATCCAAAATTCATGATCCAAACTCTCCTAAACGTCTATGGAAGTGCATGTAATATACAGATTATACATTTCTCCTATTTGAAATATGGGATTTATAAACCTCGGTAGGAAAAACAATCCGTTAAAGAAACTCGTGCTTCGCACTCGTTTCTTTATCGGATTGTTTTACCTCCCTCGGTTTATAAATCCCATATTTCAACTAGGAGAATGAATAATCTATATATATTACATGCATTACAGAGAAATACCATGATTTCTACCAGACATAAACTTGGTATTTTCCTTTTTGCTAAGAAGAAATATTTCCTCTTAGCCGGGGAAATAAATCCCTTCAGCTGGAACTACTTTATGTACAAGATACGAGATACCGCTTTGCAGTGAAATTGTTCTATTCAAACGCGGGAAAGTTTCAAACACGGCGACGTTATTCATGACGTCATTGTATTGGCGTCTAAGAAATATCAACAGACGTTCAGAATGCGTGACGTTTGAGTCGGATGTAACGCTGAAACAAAAGAAAACATGGATATGACCATTGATTAGGATGTAAGTTTTGCTTTATTTAATCTAACCTTTTACTTGTTTTATCACTGAAACACTTTGTTTCTTCTATTTTTGTTCAAAACTGTAGAAAGCGCTTTCAAAATGGCGCCCATCCAGTTGTTCTTCCACCCAGATTCTGTAACACTTCGCTGATTGAACCGTTTACATTAGCTGTAAACAGTCAACTGAACGGGCATTCAGATCCAAAATTCATTATCCAAACTCTCCTAAACGTCTATGGAAGTGCATGTAATATACAGATTATACATTTCTCCTATTTGAAATATGTGATTTATAAACCTCGGGAGGTAAAACAATCCGTTAAAGATACTCGTGCTTCGCACTCGTTTCTTTATCGGATTGATTTACCTCCCTCGGTTTATAAATCCCATATTTCAACTAGGAGAATGAATAATCTATATGTACTAACCTGATAAAACTGTTCTTCCATGATAAAAGTGTACTAACGTGATAAAACTGTTCTTCCATGATCATAGTGTACTAACGTGATAAAACTGTTTTTAATGGATAAATGTGTACTAACGTGATAAAACTGTTCTTAATGGATAAAAGTTTACTAAGGTGATAAAACTGTTCTTAATGGATAATAGTCTACTAACGGGATAAAACTTTCTTAATGGATAAATGTGTACTAACGTGATAAAACTGTTCTTCCATGATCATAGTGTACTAACGTTATAAAACTGTTCTTAATGGATAAATGTGTACTAAGGTGATAAAACTGTTCTTAATGGATAAAGGTTTACTAAGGTGATAAAACTGTTCTTAATGGATAATAGTCTACTAACGGGATAAAACTTTCTTAATGGATAAATGTGTACTAAGGTGATAAAACTGTTCTTAATGGATAAAGATGTACTAACCTGATAAAACTGTTCTTCCATGATAATAGTGTACTAAAGTGATAAAACTGTTCTTATTGGAAAAATGTGTACTAAGGAAATAAAACTTTTCTCAATGGATAAATGCGTACTTACGTGATAAAATTGTTCTAAATAGATAAAAGTGTACGAACGTGATAAAACTGTTCTTAATGGATAAAAGTGTACTAACGTGATAAAATTGTTCTTAATAGATAAAAGTGTACGAACGTGATAAAACTGTTCTTAATGGATAAAAGTGTACGAACGTGATAAAACTGTTCTTAATGGATAAAAGTGTACTAAGGTGATAAAACTGTTCTTAATGGATAATAGTCTACTAACGGGATAAAACTTTCTTACTGGATAAATGTGTACTAAGGTGATAAAACTGTTCTTAATGGATAAAGATGTACTAACCTGATAAAACTGTTCTTCCATGATAATACTGTACTAAAATGGAAAAACTGTTCTTATTGGAAAAATGTGTACTACGGTGATAAAACTGTTCTTAATAGATAATAGTGTACTAACGTGATAAAACTGTTCTTAATGGATAAAAGTGTACTAACGTGATAAAATTGTTCTTAATAGATAAAAGTGTACGAACGTGATAAAACTGTTCTTAATGGATAAAAGTGTACAAACGTGATAAAACTGTTCTTAATGGATAAAAGTGTACTAAGGTGATAAAACTGTTCTTAATGGATAATAGTCTACTAACGGGATAAAACTTTCTTAATGGATAAATGTGTACTAACGTGATAAAACTGTTCTTCCATGATCATAGTGTACTAACGTGATAAAACTGTTTTTAATGGATAAATGTGTACTAAGGTGATAAAACTGTTCTTAATGGATAAAGGTTTACTAAGGTGATAAAACTGTTCTTAATGGATAATAGTCTACTAACGGGATAAAACTTTCTTAATGGATAAATGTGTACTAAGGTGATAAAACTGTTCTTAATGGATAAAGATGTACAAACGTGATAAAACTGTTCTTCCATGATAATAGTGTACTAAAGTGATAAAACTGTTCTTATTGGAAAAATGTGTACTAAGGTGATAAAACTTTTTTCAATGGATAAATGCGTACTAACGTGATAAAATTGTTCTTCCATGATAATAGTGTACTAAAGTGATAAAACTGTTCTTATTGGAAAAATGTGTACTAAGGTGATAAAACTTTTCTCAATAGATAAATGCGTACTAACGTGATAAAATTGTTCTTAATAGATAAAAGTGTACGAACGTGATAAAACTGTTCTTAATGGATAAAAGTGTACTAACGTGATAAAATTGTTCTTAATTGATAAAAGTGTACTAACGTGATAAAACTGTTCTTAACGGATAAAAGTTACTAACGTGATAAAACTGTACTTACGTGATAACGTGTTACAAACAACCCTCAGTTCTTCAATCTCGCGTCTCGTTGTTTCTATTCTCCTTTCCAGTGTCTGTTATTCAAAAAGAAAAGAAAAATAAATAAATATTAAATATGTTAACTTTGATTTTTTTTCTTTTTTATGTTGTTTGCTTTGATTTTTTTTTTTTTTATCTTTTTTTCCGTTTTCATATTTCTCTGTTCTACAACAATTACATGTGCATTTTTCTTGTAGCCTAACATATAAGCCAATCTTAAGTTTATCATTTGACAGCCCGAGGACGCGCCTTCCTTTACAGTTTATGTGTTTATTTGATTGTGTGCATACAAATCTAATAAACATGTAAGAAACTGCAAAGGAAAGTGCACATTTGGTACACATTTTTGTGTGTCCCTTCAGATGCTTTTAGTTTCTCCGCTGATATTCTCAAGAAACTCCTTCCTTTTCAGTCCTTATATATGTTTATTACGTGCATACAAATCCAATTAACGTATAAGAATCTGCAAAGGAAGGTGCACGTGTTTTTTGTGTCGCTTCGGTTGTTTTCAGGTTTTCAACTGATATTCCCAAGACGCTCTTTCCTTTTCAGTTCTTATATGCCTATTGGGCACATATTGAATATGTGTTTAACTACATAGAAAGGTGTTCGTTTGGTTTGTATTTTTGTGCGTGCTCTCATATGCTTTCAATTTCTCCGCAGATATTCCGAAGATGCATGTTCCTTCTCAGTTCTCATGTGTTTATTAAATCTGTGTGCACACAAAATAAAAGTGGAGACACGGATTTTTCTGCACCTGCACACAAAAGCTAATAATCATATATATATATTGAAAAGAAAGGTGCACGCTTTTATTTGTGTTTTTTTTTTGTGTGTGTCATTCGGATGTTTTCAGTAATCCCGGGTTATTTTTTTCCATTCTATTTCACTCTATTTTTCAATGACTCAAATACATTAATAATTTCTGTATCAAGACCACCTTTGGGACGGTTCAAACCTGGTCTAGTAGACCACTTTTGAACAGTCCCAAATGTGGTCTCTTACTAGAGGGCAATTGGCCTAGAAAACACAAAGCAAGAATACCAGAACCTATTAAATATGATTTTAAAAGCAGAATTAGTCTTAATTTCAGCTGGTCTTAATAGTGGAAATTACACTGTACCTTTAGATCCACGAATATATGTTTGAGATAGAGGTATTTCGAATCAAAATCATGATATCAGGTCAAGCCCCGTGATTATAAAACATTTTTTCATACTCAATTCGGCTGAGCATGAAATTAATAATACTCATAAATATAAGCAGGACAAATTTCAAGCTAATGTGAGATGAGCATGAAAAAAGTTTTGATGACTTTGGGGATGATTTACGACAAACTTGAATATTCATTAGACCATGAGGAGGGGGATGTGATACCCAATTACTGTCCAACTTTAACCAATTTCAATAGTGCTTCCTCCTTTAGATTATGACGTCACAAACTGACAAGGACAGAAAAAGCGTTAACCCAATTATAACACAACCAATGTGCAAATATCCAATCAGATACCTTGCACTTTCATGTAATAGCACATGTCCAATAAGAGATAAGTCCATCATACGTCAATCATCAGAAATGCCTTGGTGACAATTTGTGCACTGGCCAGAATGTACCGCTTTGATCCGCTACTGTTTGACTGAATGTCTATTGCATAATGAAATGGGTAGTAAATTTGTTTGATTTGAGGTTTAACGTCCCCGTCAACAATGTAAAGGTCATTTTGGAGACGTTGCTTCAAATTTTGTAGGAGATTTACCCGACATTGAGATGAAATGACATCTCAAGCCCTGTCACCCAATGAAACCAATAGGATTTATAAGCATGTATGGTCCGACTCGTCCGTACCGCTTTGCCAGGGCAGGCTTAGGATTCGGGTCTGATTCAGCTCTGCGTGGAAGCATCAAGCAGCCCATTTATTTCTTCAAGTCTGCTATAAAATTAAGATACGTTTTCTGTACACAAGAGAGTCGCCACCTAATCGTCGGAGATTCTAGTGAGTGCACACGATATTCGTTTTCAAGATAATGTATCGTTTTCAAGATAATGTATCCTAAATATATTCACATTTAGATTTTTTCGGAATATTTTCCGAATGACGCTTCATTGTA
The DNA here is from genome assembly GCA_963580285.1 of Lucinisca nassula. NCBI lineage: Eukaryota > Metazoa > Mollusca > Bivalvia > Lucinida > Lucinidae > Lucinisca > Lucinisca nassula. The sequence continues at coordinate 5,479,457 of OY757022.1, read as the reverse complement.
TGTTTATTTGACTCTGGCTTTCCTTGGATATAATCGCCCCCGCCCATCGGGGCTTGGAGAAATAGATTGGTCTGTACGGTGCTTCCACGCACAGCTGAATCTGACCACACACGAGTACTTGTAAACCGCTTAGAAGCACTAAGCCTGCCAAGGCAAAGCGGTGTGAGTCAGATCGTCCACTGCATATAAGCCTTCGGGTTTCAATGGGCGGCAGGGCTTGGGAGGTCATTTCACGTCAAAATTGGAAGCAACGTCTCCAAAATGACCTAAATAGTGTTGACGGGGACGTTAAACCTCAAATCAAATAAATAAACAAATCTTTTGATATCACGTTAAGAACACCCCTGTAAACAAAAAACTGAGGTTTACCGGGATGTACACTGTTTTCCTTATTTCTGCGCAAAGAGGCAATGCCGGTAGTGCGTACTTGTTAGAATGTTGTGTCGATCTCGGTCTGCACTGTTCTTCATTGTCCCTTTTAGGGTTTTATCATCTAAAATTGGTTAACTTGACCAACACGAATGAGGAAGAGTACGTTTTAGGTTGTCAATTTGGTGCCTGTTGGTGCAAAAAAAGAAAATTTAGTGTTACCCCACCTCTTGGCAACGCACATGCCCAAGAAAATGCTCACATATTACCTTCATCTTTGAGACGAAAACTAATAATAGGGCTAGCTGAAATATGAATTCGTGAAAATGCGGGCGACTCCTTACGTGTGTTACATATGTTGCATTTTTGGGCATTTATAACAATAAAAAGAAGTAAAAGAATAAGTCCTAGATATACTCACATTTACTGTGTTTATGAGTTCTCGTATGACAGTACTTTCTTCAACTAAAAGACAAAAATAGGACTATCTAATAAATTTACCATATACTGAAGTGTAATTAACCCTTATCATGCTGTTCACGACAACCCCTATCTTTGCAAACAGTGTAGATCCAGATCAGAAACCATCTGATCAGGATCGACATTGTTTGACATTCAATTTATGAATTTGTAGAATAAATTACATCAAGTAATTTGATTGGTTAATAGACAGAAATGGGTGTGGCTTAAATGAATATTCAGCAAAATAAGGGTTAAAAACTAGAATTGAGAGGATATGCAGTGAAACAGAATTGAAAACAAAACTTGACAATTAAGCAATGACGCTGTCCTTTTGTTAGATTCGGAAAAAAACAATTTCAACTCTGAACGGGCGTCCGTGGCCTAGTGGGTAAGAGCGCTGGCTCTTAGTCATGAGGTCTCACACTGATATGGTTCGAGCCACGTACGGATTACATGTAAGACGCCAACTAGCAAGAAAAGGCCACTCAGGAAAGGCCACAATCAAAGAACGCAGCCATTTCAAGTCACCGATGAAAAGTGACACGGAGGCACACACAAAAACGTACGAAACATGAACCAACGTCACAAAGCCAGACAACAGTTAACCCTTATCTTGCTGAATATTCATTTAAGCCACACCCATTTCTGTCTATCAACCAATCAAATTACTTGATGTAATTTATTGCTACAAATTCATAAACTGAATACCAAACAGTGTAGATCCTGATCAGATGGCTTCTTCAGAAGCCATCTGATCTGGATCTACACTGTTTGCAAAGATAGGGGTTGTCGTGAACAGCAAGATAAGGGTTAAGACACTGCAACGACCGCCTTGGGAGTGTCATTAGTAAAACTACGGTGTGGCTTCAACTCAAGAATTTATTAAATTTTAACCCTCGCCCTCAGTTCCAGTACAGTATCAAACATAATAACAATAACAAATTAATCCGCATTCTGCTACAGAAGGTCAGGTGTTTTTTTTTCTCAGGGTACTCTGGTCCGTCCACCTCTGATTAACGATCGGCTCGAAATAAGTGTTTTTTATCTTGAAAGGGCCGTAATAACAAACGCAAAAATTTCAATCCGGGGTTGTTTTCAAGTGGTACCTATTAATGAGGCTACTGGTTGAAACAAGAGTGTAAACAAAACTAGAAAAAAAAATCACACAAAAAAACAATGTAAATCAGATTCTGTTTTGCCTTTCAAGAATAAAAATCGTCGATTTAATATTGGTATAAAAGCGAAATTATAATTGAGCCGGGGCACAGCATTTCCTACAATTAACATGTGCGCCCAGCCAGGAATCAGATCTGCCTGGGCAGCCATATAGTCTGACCAGAGACTTCTTTTACTGCATGAAAGAGCATTGGGTACTTAGCTATCCTTAGAGTGCACATCGAAAACTCTGATCAGTGTGATTTCAGTTTCTGTCTCCGGTCGGGCACATCGGACTCTAACTGTTGGTTTTCTTTTGCTCCAGCATTTCAGTGGTTTCTTGCTATCGAGTCCTCACCAATATATGCTACTCTGGTATGCAAAAGCTGTTCATTTTTTTTTTTCAGCACAAATATTAGCATAAGAAACTGACCGAAGTTTTAACATTAGTTTGAAACATCTGGTTCCTGATCTGACCCTACGCTGGTCGTAAATGTCAACTTGTAAGTTATGCATTGCCCCGGCTGAAATTCAGAAACATAAAAAGATACCTTTTGTAATATCCCCCGGTATGCCCGGTTCTCCCTGCCTGCCCGTTAATCCCGGCTTGCCCGGCTCTCCTTTCTCCCCGTCGACGCCAGGCAGGCCACTAATACCGTTGAATCCCCTGTCTCCTCTCTCACCCTTTGTCCCAGGCGTTCCTTGTGCTCCTGGCCAGCCTTGTGTTCCCATGTCACCTTTTGGCCCTTGGGGTCCTTGAGGGCCTGGTATTCCTGGCTCTCCTGGACCACCGCTTTCCCCTGGATGACCACGAGGGCCTCGTTCTCCTTTTGGACCCCTCACACCTTTTTGTGCCACTGATCCAGGAAGTCCATCCTTTCCTGGTTCACCCTTTATTCCAGGGAGCCCATCAATGCCTGGTGTGCCTTTTTGTCCAGGCAACCCAGTCGGGCCGGGTAGCCCGGGCTCTCCTCTTGGCCCTGTATCACCTTTTCTACCTGGATAGCCTGAGCGTCCATCAAAACCTTTAGGCCCGGGTAATCCATCTAAACCTTGGGGCCCAGGAGATCCCTGTGGACCAGGATCGCCAGCTGGCCCCTGTGGACCCTGGTAACCCTGTGGTCCTGGTAAACCAGGCGGGCCTATGGGTCCCGTTGGGCCCCGGTCTCCCTTCGGTCCTGCGGGGCATGTGCAATTTGTGTATCTGTCGCCTGTGTCACTTCCACCTCCTCCACAGGAGGTCCGATTGGAGCATTTTTCACCAATTATTCTAATCTGAAATTAAACATTATTTAAAAGGAATGGTTACCGACACTTTTTAACCGAAAAAGGGAAGATTTTTGTTTCTTCCCTGTTTGCTTTCCTTTGAATGGGTAAGTTTACACTTTCAGGGGAGGCAACTCCTTCAGAAATAATTTGGCGCTTTTTGCGACAAGAAGGAGCAAATTCTTTCCTTTAAGAGTAGACATTTTTTTCGGAAAAACAAAAGTTCTCATTCTTGAAAGAGAAAGTGGAGAATTCACGTGATGTGCCCATTACCACTTAGCCGAGTCCCTCTAAATTGCGTCCACATTTACAGAAAAAAATGCCTCTTTGAAACCATTTCTTTCCTACAGGAGTACACCCCTGTTGATAAAGGAAACGATCCCGGAAGACATACAGCAACCCCGCCCCCCCACACCCCCCCCCCCCCCCGGCAGTGTATTTATCCTTGTCCTGCTAAATAAATTAATTTTACCACTCTTCATTCTGACTATCAACCAAGCAGATTACTTGATATAAAGTCCTTGTTTTTAATGCACAAACTGAATGACAAACAGCGTACATTCTGATCAGATGGCTTTTTTCAGCTGATCTGGATCTATACTATATGCACAGGTATGGGTGGATGGGTTTTCGTGTCAAGCAGGACAAGGGTTAAGATACCAAAATTATACAGTGGATAGATAAAATCCACGTGGTATGTAAACCTCAATTTTCTTATCGGAGTGGCTATTTGCAGTCAACTGCAAATAGCCAAAAAAACGTTAAAATGGCTATTTGCAGACAACTGCAAATAGCCAAAAAACGTTGAAATGGCTATTTGCAGTCAACTGCAGATAGCCAAAAAACGTTAAAATGGCTATTTGCAGTCAACTGCAAATAGCCAGAAAACGGTCAAATGGCTATTTGCAGTCATTCTATTAACGTTAGAAAGGCCACCTAGAGATGTTCAAAATATTTCAAAATGGAACGGGCCTCTGCGGCTTTGTAGTTAATTAGAGCTCTGACTCTTAATCATTAAGACTCTCGCCGTTATGGCTATGTTTGTTTGATTTGATGTTTTACGTGCTCTGCAACACTATTTAGGACATTACTTCCATTTTTGTGCGACTTTTTCCACAGACTGAGACGTAAAGACATATCAAGCCTATGACACCTATAGGGCCTAGGACGCAACGACTCGCACCACTTGGCCTTAGCAGGCTTAGTTCTTCTAAACGGTTTACCAGTACTCTTGTGCAGGCAGTTTCTGCTCTAGATGCAGCCAATCTATTTCTCCAAGCCGCGATGGCCGGGGACTATAAAATGGCTATATAGAGTCTATATTTTGTGTGAACATATGACACCTATAGGTTTAAATGTTTCCATTTTTGTTTCACTGTTTAGCAATGTTCTCTGCTTATTTAAATGAAATATCTAATTTGTAAAGCCCATGAGAGGTTGGTGGGGAGTGGGGGCGGGCGGGGTGGGGAGGCAAAGGTGACGTGTGTCTTGCGTCACTCAGCTGGGCGTCCATCTGATATTGGCTTACAGTTGGTTAAGATAATGGTAGAGAGGGGATGATGTTATTTCTTTTGATGATGTTATTTCTTCTGTTTCTACACTTCCATTCGTTTTCCTCTTACTCCTCCGTCTCTCATTTTCATCTCTGCTATCTCTTCTATCTCTTTCCTCCCTTTCTTAGGGACAGGACACAAAATTACTCACTGAATGAGACCGTCCAATGCATATAAGCCTTTTGGTTTCATTGGTCGGCAGGACTTGAGTTGTCATTTCATTTCAATGTCGCCGGGTTAAAGTCCCACAAAATTGGAAGCAACGCCTCAAAAATGACCTAAATGGTGTTGATGGGGACGTTAAACCTCAATTCAAACAAACTAATGATCCGCCCCCGCTCATCGGGGCTTGGAGAAATAGAATGCGCTGCATGGTGTACACCAGGCACTCAATGTGCCGGTAACGTCTAAGTAACGTCGATGCAACGTAGTGGCAAACACTCACTATAAAATGAACGGGCGTGGTCTGGTATTTAACCATTATCATGCTGGACAAGTCAACCCTACCTTTGCAAACAATACATATTCAGATCAGGAAGCCAACTGATCAGGATCTACAGTGTTTGTCATGAAGAAGTGAACTGAATAAATACAGTAAATGGAGTAATGTCATTCTTTGATATGGGCGTGGCTAAAATAATTGTAATTGTTGTGGTATTTAACACTTAATGCTTTTGAAGACAAACGCTTCCTTTGGAAACAATGTCGATTCAGATCAGGAAGTCATCTGATCAGGATCTGCAGTGTTTGTTATGAATTTTTGAATAGAATGCAGAAAACCATTTTTTTAAAAATAATGTATGGGTTGCATATACTGAGTGATATCAATTGTCACTGAAAATTTAAAGCCTTTGTTTTAATTTTTTGGAGCAATATTCACTCGTTGTGTCATTATATTTTTCTCGACTGTTTTAACCCCTTAAGATGCCAATCACAACAATTGTCATCTGAGTTGCTGTGTGCTGATTACATTAAAAAGTCATTGTTGAAAACACTGTGGATCCAGATCAAACTGCTGGGAACAATCTGATCGGGGCCCACACTGTTTGCTTGTATGCCTAAACATTCTTTTAGACTGCAAAAGTGTGAAATAGATGAGATACGCAGACGACATTTTCAGATGCAGTTTTTCTTAGCACCTCAAGGGTTGAATTAATAAATGTCATCAATAGGATTATAATATCTTTCAATAGGATTACAATGGATATGCGGTCAACATTACAGCCCCCGGGGGTCTCCACACACCTTTATACAAACACAATTGTATAATGAACCACACCATGAGAAAAACTGCCTTCGCGAAGATCTGCTCAAATACCATGTACTGATTATGCATAAAGAGTTTCCTATTTTCCTATGTGACCCTTAGCCCCCCCCCCCCCCCCCCCAATAGGGGCTTGAAGAAATATATGGGCTGCATGATGCTTCCACGCAGAGCTGAATCCGGCCCCCACACTAGTACTGGTAAACCGCTTAGAGGACCTAAGCCTGTCCAGGAACCGCGGTGCGAGGCGGACCGTCCATGCTAATAAACCCTATTGGTTTCATTGGGCGACAGGGCTTGAGATGTCATTTCATCTCAATGTCGGGTAAAAGTCCCATAAAATTGGAAGCGATGTCTCCAAAATGACCTTTACAGTGTTGACGGGGACGTTAAACCTCAAATCAAAATCCTATGTGACCCATATTAAAGAAACCACCGAAAGAAAAGATTTATCAATACAACATGGACTGGCTCATATTTACAGAATTTGAATTTTGACATGCACGTTTATATCACACATATACTGAAACTTTTACCACCAAAAAGTGGAGGTTTTCAGATACTAAATTTTGATATCTTTCATACTCCTGCTCAAAACAGACCTTAGATATTTAGTATATAGCAACATAAAATGGTCGCCTACATAAATCCTGCCAAACATGCCCTTTGGGACAAAATTGGACACGCCCCAGGGCTCATTAGCTCCTACTTGACTTATACTGGAAAAAAGTTCGAACATCTCCTTCTCGGAAACCATAAGGCCGAGAACTTAGATTATTAGCTCACCTGACGAAGGTCATGGTGAGCTTTTGTGAATTGTGAGATGTCCCGGCGTCGTCGTGCGTCGTCCGTAAACTTTTCTTGTTAACACTCTAGAAGCCATAGGTTTCGTCCAATCATGATCAGAATGATTATCATGACAATATCTCGGTAGGATTTGAATATGGGTCATGTCGGGTCAAAAAGTAGGTAAAAACGTCAAATAATAGAAAAACCCTGTTAATACTCTGGAGGCCACAATTTGAGTCCAATCCTCACCAAACGTGCTCAGAATGATCATCTCGACAAAACCTATGTCAAGTTCGAAAATGGATTATGTCAGGCTTAAAAGTAGGTTAGTAGGTAAAATCGTAGAAAAAACCTTGTTAACACTCTAGAGGCCACAATTTTGGTCCAATCATCATCAGTCTTACTCAGAATGATCATCATAACAATATCTAGGTTAGGTTCGAATATGGGTCCTGTTGGGTCAAAAAGTAGGTCAGCAGATCAAATCATAGAAAAACATTGTTAATACTCTAGAGGCCACAGTTTTGGTCCAAATATCATTCGACTTGCCCAGAATGATCATCATAATAATATCTAGGTCAAGTTCGAATATGGGTCATGTCGGGTCAAAACGTAGGTCAGTAGGTAAAATCGTAGAAAAAATCTAATTAACACTCCAGAGGCCACAGTTTTGGTCCACTCATCATCAACTTGCTCAGAATGATCATCATAACAATATCTAGGTTAGGTTCGAATATGGGTCCTGTTGGGTCAAAAAGTAGGTCAGCAGATCAAATCATAGAAAAACCTTGTTAATACTCTAGAGGCCACAGTTTTGGTCCAAATATCATTCGACTTGCCCAGAATGATCATCATAATAATATCTAGGTCAAGTTCGAATATGGGTCATGTCGGGTCAAAACGTAGGTCAGTAGGTAAAATCGTAGAAAAAATCTAGTTAACACTCTAGAGGCCACAGTTTTGGTCCAATCATCATCAACTTGCTCAGAATGATCATCATAACAATATCTAGGTTAGGTTCGAATATGGGTCCTGTTGGGTCAAAAAGTAGGTCAGCAGATCAAATCAAAGAAAAACCTTGTTAACTCTAGAGGCCACAGTTTTAGTCCAATTATCATACAGGCCAGCTCTTTATCGTCAAAGGGTTCCACCCCCACTCCCACCCCCCACACACACCATGCGTCATTGTTAGTAAGGCTGAGCCCGTTCATCTCTGTCTGGTGCAGTAGGACCTGACCCTCAATGTCACAAGGTGATAGTGACATACAAGTCAGCTCTATATTGTCAAGTGAACCCCCCCCACACACACACACACACCCAAACGCATCAAGAGTCACTGTTTGTTAGACTGAGCCTGTTACTAGGACCTGACCCTCAATGTGTCCACAAGATACCAAGATAGTGATATACAAAGTCAGCTCTGTATCTTCAAAGGGATCCACCCCCACCCCGCTTTCACCTTCAGCATGAGGCATTGTTAGTTAGACTGAGCCTGTTCATCTCCGTCTGGTGCACTAGGACCTGACCCTCAATGTCCACAAGGTGCCCAGATAGTGACATACAAGTCAGCTCTGTATTGTCAAATGGATGGATACCGCCCCCTCCTTGTCACCATGAATTATTGTTAGTTAGTTAGAATGAGCCCATTCATTTCCGTCTGGTGCACTAGGTCCTGACAGGTGCCCAGATAGTGACATACAAGTCAGCGCTGACTTGTTCCTCAAAAAAGAAAACGATTTTTAAGGAATGTTCCATGAGTGCCACTCTGACAATTTTCCAGTTCAGAAAAAAAATATAACCCTTGAAATGACTTAAGTTCCTAAATAGCTAGATTGATTTTGAAATCATTTCACAGAAATGTTCCTTGGGCCACTGTCAGCCAAAAATTGTTCAAACCGTCCACTCCATCTTATATTACCTGCCATAAGGATCGGCTGAGCGATCCAGGGCCATCATGGCCCTCTTATTTGAATGAAGATGATGTATATTTTCCTTATTTCTAGTCTAAACATAGATTGAATGTGCTCGTTAGAACAGACTCAATGAGGCGGTTCTAACGTGTACCCACAACCTATGTGTTTGCACCAAAATAAGGAATGGTAATAATTACCCCTTAATCCCCGCTTTTCTCTACATAAGTGGGGTTTAGAGGAGCCATAATTTCATGGACTTGTTAACCTGATGCGAAGAGCACACAACGAAGACTATGAATAGATAGCGCAGACTGATCTGAATTTCGATGGGCGCACGTGTAAATGGCAGGAATATAAATACATAGATTACTTGTTAATCTGGTTTTAAATCCACTGAGCAATGCTTTGTTTACATTACCCCACCCACGTGGGTAATGTATCCATGGTTTGTTCTCAGGCTGGTTCCCAGCCTCTTGAGATTTACTTTTGGTTTGTTTGTAATTGAGAGTTACCTTTCATTTATCTTTTATTATGTTGTCTAGTCATTTCAGTAAGTACTTTTATAAAAAAAAAAAAAAAAAAAATAGTACATGTACTATTTATTTGCAATTGGATAGTTGTTTACCCCTTTCGTGGTCACGTGACATCGGCGGCCAATCACGGCCAAGCAGGGCTGGGATATCCCCTTCACTATCGTTTTCATTGTTTATTTATTCTCTATAACTATTTTTCAAAAATTCTCCTACAGCGAAGTTTGGTCCTACCCTCCTTTTCTTATGATCGGAACCGTAATTTAACAGGAATTTATTTTCATTAATAAGGAATTATTTTACTTCCTCCATTGAGAGACACGTGACCAAATCAGCCAATCAAATGTGTGGAACTTGTTTTGAAAATTCAAGTTAACGGACATTGGTCGCTCGACCAATGAGAACTTGTTTATTCTCAAACTGACCAATCGCGGTACAGCCTACCCACGCATTGGCGTCGGTTTGGATAACCGCGTCAGTTTCGAAAAATTTTCGTTCAGTGCAGTCATCCTTGAAAGATTTTTGATAGTTTTTTGGAGTGCGATGAAAAAAATATGGACTTAAATTAGTGAAAACCCCTGGATTATGGTTAAAAAAGGACTAACGTGAATAAAATTAAGTGCCGAACACACAATCAATCGTAGAGGCAAACATTGACGGTAATAAAATTCCCGCATCAGAATCAAAATGGCGGATAGACCGTTGATCGTCAGAAAGGTGTTTAGGATACCTGATTGGTACTTGTTAACTGAACAGGAGGAGAATAAGTTGTTTAAATACATTTGTGAGACCAGGGACGAGAACGAAGCCCGTTTATTTCGTTTCATGGATTGTACAACAATTTGCGATGAGCAGTTTTGTTATTTTTGTTCCGCATACTGGGGAGATATAGTGAAGCCTTGTTCCTCCTGCAACGCATACAAGAGAGATTAAACTGGTAGGCCCCTGCCTTTCCTTTTTTTAAGAAAATAACTCTTAATTACTGTTAGTTAATAACTGCAAAAATGCCGGAGACGAACGAGACCGAAGGCACGGCTGCCGTGACAATATCAGATCTATCTGACCAGGACATTTTAATCAAATATTGTCTTGAAAACAAAATCAATAAGACGGCGATAGATGAGCTCCTGAAACGAGGGTTTGACAGCCTTGAGGCTCTTAAATTAGTAAATATGGAAGACCTCAGCTCACAGAATATACCAATGGGCCAAAGGAGGCTCATATTCCACATCGCGCAGGCGCTACAGGTACCTGCGATTACTTCCGGTGGTCCTAACCAATCAGAGCCAAGAACAACGACGGTGTCGCCCGCTGGAATAACGGGAGGTTCCCACGCCCTCCAGCTTGCTGGCGCAACTTCCGCCGGATACCCAAACCAACCAGCCGTGAACACGACAACAACGCCGCTTCCGGAAAACACCGATGTTTCCCGGAATCTCCGGGAGCACACACAACATTTGGGTCAGCAGCAAGGCCAAGATATTTACAGCCAGACCTTGTTGAACACACTGTTACGCCAACAGGCGCAATTGGCAACACAGGGACAATCGGTTTCACCACAGGGCAGTGTGACGTCACAAATTGGGACAATAAGTCAGGAGCCCCAGCCATCTTGGAATGACCCACAGATCCACATAGCTTCTGCTACCGGTAAGTCGGTTTCAACCTTTTATGATGTGTGCGATTTTGTCCCCCATTCCCTTGATGAAGACTTAGTGGTTGGGGGGCAGGGAGATCACCAGCTCGTCATTAAATCTGGTCCCAAAAAGCCCAAACTGGAGTCCCTTACCCTGTCACAATGGTCAATTGCCAACTTGGCTATCCTTTATAGATTGGTAAATGAGGGTAAACTTGTCGGTCCCAGTCTAATGGACTATCTGTCATATACCACCAAGGTCTACCAACTGGTCCAGAGATTCAGCCTTGTGTCGGTGCTTCTCTATGACAGAGAGTATCGCAAACTTCAGAGTACCATGCACTTTCGATGGGGAACTGATGTTCAGCACCTGCATACACTTTTCCTTCAGCCTCGTCCAAATGCGGGGTCCCAGGGTAATACTGTTAATGTCCAAAAAAAAGAGTAGTATTGGTCACCCCAATTCAAAACCTAAGATAGACAAGCGGGATCCAATATGCAGGAACTTCAATTCTGATAAGGGATGCAGCTATGATCAGTGTAGGTTTAAACATAAGTGCATCGTTCCTGGTTGTGGCCAAAGCCACCCAGCTACATCCCATTCACAGGAAAAAAAGTAGAATATGAGGTCAAACCCTTGCCCGGTCTGCGTCTTACAGCCTGGGAAGAAGAATTAGGTGAGGATCATGACCGTCAGTTCATTCTTGACGGTATAAAATACGGTTTCGACATCATCGATGCAGATGCAAAAATTACCCCGGTTTCAAGTCAGAACCACCCATCAGCTAGTCCCGGCAGCCCCTTGTACGATAAGGCTACAGCCCAAGTCATCCGTGAAATTGAGAATGGTCATTATGTTGTCTGTGACAAACCACCGCAGATCATAAGTCCACTGGCTGCTATCCCCAAACCTGATGGGGATGTACGTCTTATTCATGACTGCTCTCGGCCGGTAGGAGAAGCGGTCAATGACTATTACTCAACCGACTGGCATCAAAAATTTGCTCGGGTTGATGATGCTGCTGCGGTTATGTCTGAAGGGTGTTTCTTTGCCAAAGTTGACCTCCGGTCAGCATATAGATCGGTTGGTCTCAGCAAACGTAGTCAGGCTGTAACGGGCCTGACTTGGGAACTAAATGGGAAAACTGTCTTCATGAAGGATACTCGTTTGCCTTTCGGCGCGCGCCTTAGTGTTGGTGTCTTCCATAGACTCACCCAGGCTGTAAAACGCATGATGAGTCGCAAGGGATTTGACCTCACCATTGTGTATTTGGATGATTTTCTGATAGTGTCTGAATCAAGAGACATATGCGTAGAGGCGCTGAAAACACTTATTGCGCTTCTCAGGAAGCTTGGTTTTATGATTCACTGGGGCAAGGTCGTTGACCCCACCACTCGTATAACATTCTTAGGAATAGAACTCGACTCAGTTACGATGACACTCAGACTACCTGAGGAAAAGCTTTTCGCATTAAAACAGGAACTCCTTGATTCCCTTAATCGAAAACGTTTTACAAAGCGCCAACTCCAGTCCCTGGCTGGTCGCCTGTCTTGGGCAGCAAGTGTAGTTAAAGGCGGACGAGTTTTTCTCCGTCGTATTTTCAACACCATTGGCATGCTCCGGCATACTGCACATAGGGTGCGCTTAACACCTGAGGTCCGCAAGGACCTGCTTTAGTGGTCCAATTTCATAAGCACTTTTAATGGGCGGTCCACCTTACTTGACCGGCTCCCCATTGAATGTGTCTTCAGTGATGCTTGTGATGAGGGTGCAGGTGGGTCATTTGGGGGTGACTGGTTTTACTTTAACTGGTCCCAGGACTGGCCCCAGGCTGCACACTTTCATATAAATGAAAAAGAAGTAATAGCGGTCACTTTAGCCGCTTTCCGTTGGGCTCCTTTCTGGCGGAATAAGCGGATTCTTATTTATTCAGACAGCTCAGTCACGGTTGCTGCCCTAAACAAAGGTACCTGTCGAAATAGTGAAATAATGAAATGTATCCGTAACTTGTTTTGGCTCTCCGCTGTCTTTAACTTCCACCTGTCTGCCAGGCACCTGCCCGGTATCCGGAACACAGTCGCAGATAGCGCTTCTCGTCTAGCTACCCCAGGTCATCTAGAAACCCTGTGGCCGTATACAAATAACTCCCCCCTACATTTGCACATGACCAATAAGACCCTGTTTTTTCTGCTTGACAGATTCCCCCATTGGACAGCCAGGTACAGGTTCTGGGGAGGATGTGGTGGTTACTAACTCGAGGGCCATGTCGACATGCCTGGATGACGAAGTCCTTCATTACAGAGCGAATAGTTTTGCCGCTTCCACATCGAAAACGTACCTGACTCAGCTATCGGCATACCTGAAATTTTGTACTGAGATGAACATTGGCCCGGTCCCTTTATCACAAGAAAATCTGGGGCGTTACATAGCTTTTCTTTCTAGACGGTTGTGTTTCAGTTCTGTCAAACAGTACCTGAATGCTGTACGGCTCTTGCATCTGGAATCTGGTTATCAGAACCCTCTAGAAAAGAACTGGTATGTTGCTTCCATACTTAAGGGTGTGCGCCGACTAAAGGGAGATGCCAGTATCCAAAAATTACCAATTACCTTGGATATTTTAAAGAAACTGTTTTTAAAACTGGACCTGCTAAGTTCATTTGATAGAACCTTTTGGGCAGTTTGCTTGGTCGGTTTCTTTTCCTTCTTTCGGAAGTCAAACCTTTTAATCCAATCACATCTCCTTTTTGACCCCGATCGCAATCTATGTGCCAGCGATGTGCAATTTACGACCGAAGGTGTCATCCTTACAGTGAGATGGTCCAAGGTCATTCAGTTCCAGGAAAGAATTTTACATATCCCCTTGCCCAAGATCCCTGACTCCCCCCTTTGCCCCTCCACTGCCTTGCTTCAACTGACCTTAGAGTGCCCTCCTTGTACCCCCCCTGTACCATTGTTCCGATACTCTTGGTTTGGTGCCAGTAATGTCCCCTTGACACAGACCCAATTTACGGAGAGGCTTCGTACTGGCTTAACCGCCATTGGCCTGGATGGTTCAAAGTATTCTGGACATAGCTTGCGTAGGGGTGGTGCCAGTTTTGCTCTTCAGTGTGGTTTACCAGTGGATCTAATAAAAATTCAGGGGGATTGGCGCAGTAGTGCCTGTGAGCGCTACCTACAACCTTCTCTGGGATTAAGGAAGCAGGTTGCGAAAACTTTGGGGGCCTCAGTTGGTATATTATCGGGTCCATCATGAGTGGGGGACCTGGGTCGCACCATCTGGTTGATGCCGACTGACCGGTGTCACTGAGTTCTGTTTTTCAGTGGTAGCCTGATGGCAGGCTCCTAAAAATTGTAAATAGTTTGTTTTCTTAGTTTTGGTTTTCTGTGTTTTATCATTACTATTATTTATAGAGTTTTCATATTTTCTACCATCTACAATGTCTACCACTACAGCCTTTGGGGGTTTGGAGGTATATCATTGAAAATTTTAGCATAATCAGTAAAGAAATTAAAATTCCTTTACCCAGTCATATAATTGCTTTATATGAACTCATTTTATTGCTATTATAATTGTGCATGTTTTCAAAAATTTTCAATTATATATGGTTTCGAATTCCCAGAGGCTGGTCTTGTGTTTCATTGAATGCCCTTGAGTGGTGGTAGATGATTTAATGCATGAGGTTGGCGGCACCTAGCAGATTCAAGGGCAACATTGAATCTGGATGGTGTTGCCAATGATATTGGAAGGTGGATTTAATACATAGATTACTTGTTAATCTGGTTTTAAATCCACTGAGCAATGCTTTGTTTACATTACCCCACCCACGTGGGTAATGTATCCATGGTTTGTTCTCAGGCTGGTTCCCAGCCTCTTGAGATTTACTTTTGGTTTGTTTGTAATTGAGAGTTACCTTTCATTTATCTTTTATTATGTTGTCTAGTCATTTCAGTAAGTACTTTTATAAAAAAAAAAAAAAAAAAAAAAAAAATAGTACATGTACTATTTATTTGCAATTGGATAGTTGTTTACCCCTTTCGTGGTCACGTGACATCGGCGGCCAATCACGGCCAAGCAGGGCTGGGATATCCCCTTCACTATCGTTTTCATTGTTTATTTATTCTCTATAACTATTTTTCAAAAATTCTCCTACAGCGAAGATTTGGTCCTACCCTCCTTTTCTTATGATCGGAACCGTAATTTAACAGGAATTTATTTTCATTAATAAGGAATTATTTTACTTCCTCCATTGAGAGACACGTGACCAAATCAGCCAATCAAATGTGTGGAACTTGTTTTGAAAATTCAAGTTAACGGACATTGGTCGCTCGACCAATGAGAACTTGTTTATTCTCAAACTGACCAATCGCGGTACAGCCTACCCACGCATTGGCGTCGGTTTGGATAACCGCGTCAGTTTCAAAAATTTTTCGTTCAGTGCAGTCATCCTTGAAAGATTTTCCCGCCCACCCGTACCCTGTATATATATAGTAGTTTTGTTTTTAGGATAAATGTAGTTTAGTCAGAAACCATATGTTGATATCTTTGCAGTTGATGCATACATGCAATTCTCAGCTGTTGTGGCTATATATGCTATATATGTTTACCTTTTCAGGTCAGTGCCTTATCTTATAGTGTCTTTTAATATATGCCTAACCTCCAGCTATGGAGTTTGTGCTATTTATCTCCTTAAATTGAGACTCAATTGATTAAGGATTTATATAATAATTGTGCCTGGACACATAGAGGAACAGTGATACTACCTAGTCATTCAAGTGCAATACTTACATGTGTGAAATTTTAATGTTAAATGTGCCATGGACTCCTTTCAATACTGGAGATAGTGCGATAAATGGATCTCCTTAGTGGAGCAATAAATGGACTTCCTTAGTGGAGCAATAAATGGACTTCCTTAGTGGAGCAATAAATGGACTTCCTTAGTGGAGCAATAAATGGACTTCCTTAGTGGAGCAATAAACCTTCTGGAAGGAGGTATATCATTGAAAATTTTAGCATAATCAGTAAAGAAATTAAAATTCCTTTACCCAGTCATATAATTGCTTTATATGAACTCATTTTATTGCTATTATAATTGTGCATGTTTTCAAAAATTTTCAATTATATATGGTTTCGAATTCCCAGAGGCTGGTCTTGTGTTTCATTGAATGCCCTTGAGTGGTGGTAGATGATTTAATGCATGAGGTTGGCGGCACCTAGCAGATTCAAGGGCAACATTGAATCTGGATGGTGTTGCCAATGATATTGGAAGGTGGATTTAAATGACTGCAAATAGCCATTTTATCGTTTTTTGGCTATTTGCAGTTGACTGCAAATAGCCATTTTAACGTTTTTTTGGCTATTTGCAGTTGACTGCAAATAGCCATTTTAACGTTTTTTGGCTATCTGCAGTCGACTGCAAATAGCCATTTTAACGTTTTCTGGCTATTTGCAGTTGACTGCAAATAGCCATTTTAACGTTTTTTGGCTATTTGCAGTTGACTGCAAATAGACTCTTCCTTTTCTTATTTCTGTACTTGTTACTCGTAGGTACTCCTTAGAACCGCCTCGGCGTTTCGGCGGAAAAATTTACAACATTATGATAACATGCCTATACCAACACAGTGTAACATTTATCGCAGAAAAAAATGAAAATTTTATGATGAAAAAATTGATATTTTTCTTATTTCTGCTCAAAATATAGATTGTGGGCACTCGTTAGAACCGCCTCATTGAGGCGGTTCTAACGTGTACCCACTATCTATATTTTAGAGCAGAAATAAGAAAAATTAGGGTTTACCCCAGTAAACCCCAGTTTTACTATATAAAAGTGGGGTTCAAGGTGGTCAAAATTATATAGGCGTGTTTTCGTGATATTTATGTATTTGTGTACGCGTTTTTTTGTGTTTTTTTCCGTAATGATGTGATAGAAATGATATGACCAGAGGTGTAATAACTTCTGATATTGGTGTGTAACATCATGTCGCTGTCCGTGACAAGCCTTTGTATTCTATTGAAGTTCATCTAAAATTAGTTTGCAATACAATATGATTTAAAATCGTTATATGAAAAACAGACTAATGGTCATTTCATATGTACAAAAGTGTAAAAAACATCAGGAAAACATGCCTTTATAATTATGACCAGCTCTAAACTATAGTTTGTGGCTATTCGTTTGAATCGCCTCGATGAGATCGAGGCGGTTCTTACGAGTACCCACAATCTATATTTTGAGCAGACAATATGAAAAATATCAGAATTTTTCATCTAAACATTTTATTTTTTTCGGCGGTAAAGTTTGTAATATATTTGCATATAGGCGTGTTTTCGTGATGGAAGATGCAATGGACTTGGAAAAGAAATGCAAACAAGATGGCATGAGCGAAAAACTTTGTTTGTTTAATTTGAGTCTTAACGTCCCCGTCAACACAGTATAGGTTATTTTGGAGACGTTGCTTCCAATTTTGTGGGATTTTTACCCGACACTGAGATGAAATGACTTCTCAAGCCCTGTTGCCCAGTAAAACCAATATGGTTTGTAAGCAATGGACGGTCCGACTCGCATCGCTTTGCCCAGGCAGGCTTAGATCCTCTAAGCGGTTTACTAGTACTCGTGTGCGATCCGTTACAGCTCTGCGTGGAAGCATCATGCAACCCATCTATTTCTTCAAGCCCCGATGGGCGGGGGCCACATGAGCGAATAGAACAGCTTCAATCGGATCTGAATTCTCGTTGTTCGCATGAGCTTGGCTATCCTTGAAGGGAAAATGCTATAAGAATCTTATATGGGGTTCTGTTGTAGATGAGCGTTTCCAACCCGAGGGATGATCGTGCTGAGCGGAACCGAGGCTACTCCGAGGTTCCGCTCAGCACTGTCATCCCGAGGGTTGGAAACGCCCATCTACACCAGAACCCCATATTGAATTTTTTTTCTTGCACAACACTTCCGGTTAGTTTTGACAGCTCGCACATGTATATTGTTTACAAAATAAAAGTAGTGCGGAAGTAGTTCCGGCAGTTGAATAGAATTGAAGTGCATTTATGTTAGTTGCCTGGGTCGGAACACCAGGGTCAGAACATAAATTTCTATCCCAGGGTAAAATCACGGATTTCCTTGTCTGGTGTGCAAGAAAAACCATTATCGTATGCATAAACTGGTGTAAGTCTTCACCAATTCCATGTGTCATCTTAAATGGTTGGTCGTGTCCTTTAAATTATACTTACTTTTTCGTAAACGTCTACAAAACGTCGTTCAAAACCATTGATTTTATCACAGTCAAAACATACTGAAATATACAGAAATTTATCGTTGTTAGATCATATGGTATTATTCCTATTTCTGATCCAAACATAGATTGTGGTTTCTCGTTAGAACCGCCTCATTGAGGCGGTTCTAACGAGAACCCACCATCTATGTTATTGAGCGAAAATAACGGAAATGACTTACATCCTGTAAACCACACTTTCGCCATATAAAATGGAGTTTACAGGGGTATTTATAACACGGACTTGTTAACGTGACGCTTTTCCCACACGGCACTTAAGACTCACAGAACTCCGCGTTGTTACATTAAATAAATGCATAGATAGATAAGTCATTTCTTATAATTCAAACCCGATCAAACTGTTAAAATTGTGGATTCATTGGGTGAACACAAAAACAAAACTTCCAAAGTAGAAGTAAAACAAAGATCAGGAATCGATACAATTAACTTACTCCACCCATCAAAGGCACCAAAGGGAAAGAAACACAAACATGAAGCGACCAGACCACAATGAAAACCTAAACAAAGGCTAAAGACTCCTGTTCAGTTGAATAATTGAAGTATGCAAGGCACCCGAGATAGACTTGAATAAAATACACAGAAAGAAAGAAAGAAGCAAATGAGAAAAAAAGAAGAAAAGAACGCAAATGCGTACCTGTCTCGCAGTTTGGACCCTCATAACCCGGACAGCATGTCTGTTTATAATTATCACATACCATCTTCCAAACCTTCCTGAAAAAAGAGTTCCATGCACATGAGCACGTTCATGATGAGCCGCGCCAAGCGAATTTGGGTCTTCGAGCATTCCGTCATGACAAATTTTAACTGCGCATGCCCAGCCATTCAGAGGGGCTAGGGATATGGCTTTCTGTCTGAAGGTTCCTCTTGATTCACTGCTTGTGTGAGCGAGCAGCAAAGGTTCTAGCGAGACTGCGCGGATGCGCAGGCTCGCCTGAACCTTCGCTGCTCGCATAGGCGATAAGTACCAAAATCGCTTGACGGGGCCCATGTAATGAACTGACCGGAAAACCCAACCTTGTATATACATGTACAAGAAAAAGGCCCATAAAATTATCCGATTTATTATCCTTCACATGCTCATGCGTAGTCAACTTCCGGCAAGGTCTCCTCTACATTTCTGACAGCACCAAATGCTCTGTCGAGACTTTGCTAATGCACAGGCTCGTCTGTGTCTCAGCAGGCCGCATGTGTGATAAGTACCGTGTTCTGATACCAAAATGTGGCGTTAACAGGGGCATCTATTACTCTTATTACTACTACCCAAGACATGGATTGCGGGTACTCGTTAGAACTGCCCCAGTGAGGCGGTTCTAACGATTACACACACTCTATGTTCAGATCGTATGATCCTAAGACGTATATCACAGGATTTCATCAAAAGGAAGGTCATATTGAGAGGCATCTTTATTACGAGGGCGAGTCAATAAAAACAGCCTAACGTTCTTCTGGATGAGATTGAACTCTTCTTTCTCGATGTAATTGCCCTCAAAAATGATACACTTGGATCAAATCAGCCCAGAACTGAAGAAGCTAGCGTCCTTGTCTCCGACCCATCACGACTTCTTCGTTGGACCGGAAACCACGTCCATGGTTATCCTTTTCAAGTTTGAGAATATGAAATAGTTACTGGGAGCTAAATCCGGAGAATAGGCGGGGTGCGGTATTAGCTCGTACCCATTCCACGCAACAGCATCCATTGCAAGTGTGGACTCTTGCATTGTTCTGTTGGAGCAGAAACCCTTTAGAGAGTTTACATCGGCGTTTTCACGGATCGCAGTTCTCAGTTGGTCGAGCAAATTTGCATAATACGCACATGTAATTGTACTTTTCTTTGCTAGAAAGTCCAGCATAACGCCTTGTGCGTCCCAAAATACAGTTGCCATCACCGGAGACCCCGGACCTGCCACCACCTGGTGACTTTCAGTTTATTCTTTGGCTCATAATAATGGGACCAGGTGTTATATACAGTCACTAGGGAAAGAAAATCATCTTCCTTTGACCTAAACCGCTTCGACAATGCGCTCGATACTGATGCGCTGGTTGCCATTTGCTCGTCGCTAAGGGATTTTGGGACCCAACGGGCTGTTTGCTTGCGCATACCCAAGCGATCATGTAAAAATGTTGAAACGCTGCCATATGAAATGTGTATTTCTTCCAGTACACTAGATCGCCTTTCTTCATCGGTGGCATATGATTGGCGTCCAGACCGGATTTCGTCTTCTAAAGGCGTTCTACCGCGTTTGAATGCCCCAACCCAGAATTAGACTTGTGCATATGCTGGTGCAGAAGACCCATGAACTTTGGTCAACTCCCAATGTATTTCCTGATCTGTTTTCACTTTCAAATACAAATACCGAATTACAACAGGGTACTCACTTTTGACG
Organism: Lucinisca nassula; assembly: GCA_963580285.1. Taxonomy (NCBI): domain Eukaryota; kingdom Metazoa; phylum Mollusca; class Bivalvia; order Lucinida; family Lucinidae; genus Lucinisca; species Lucinisca nassula. Next base: position 5,458,854 of record OY757022.1, on the reverse strand, counting down.
AAAAGCGTGCTTTTTCATCGCTAGCCATGTTTGACATGTAAGGGCGCAATTTTTCCCTCATGCCTAAAACATTTATTGCAACAAGGCATAAAAACTTGGTTGTCTCGGCCAATGGGAAATCGGATAGGCTGGTGATTTATTGACTTGCCCTCGCGCCATACTACCACATGGGGCTGCGGCATCGCAAAATTTAAAACTCACTAATAAGAAGGTGTAGCTAAGAACCGTATAGACAACATGGTAAAGATGAAATCTAGGTTAGAAGGATGAAAGTCTTTTCTCATTTTTGCGAGCACTCGTTGTGTTTCATCACACTCTCCATACCCAGCAGGCACATGATGTAATTGTGACGTCACAACAACGTCGGTGCAACGTCATGACGTTTATGCGACGTCAGATCTACGTCGGTGCAACGTCGTGACGTTGCACCGACGTTGATTTGACGTTGCCCTCACGACGTGTGCCTGCTGGGTAGGTTACTGAGGGCCAGCAGAACAACTAAGTGAGAAACCAGACATTGCAGTAATGCCGCACGTGGCACAGGGAGGCTATTGATGAGGCTGCACGCAGGTATGTGCCAGCTGATGAGTTTCAATTTCATCGCTCATGCCACAAGTCGACATTCAATATTTTATTACTGAGGGATAATTTAGTAGGAAATGAATGCAGTTTATTTAAGGTTCATCAAAGTATGAACATCATTGGGTCACGAGCAAAGTAAGTGAACTACCTTTATTACTTGTAGTTTCATTGTTTCCCATCCACCATGTGATGAAAACAAAATCTTGTTTAAGTGACAAAATGAAAGATGAAAATAACTGCACGCAGTTTTTCTACTAACGGCGGAAATGCGTTGGTGGCGCTTCTTTCAATCGTATTCGAGACAATATAGGGATCAACCATGTTTTTTCATGCATTAACATTCGCCGGGTCCCGAGGAAGCTGTTTGAACATGAGGCCGCTAGGCCGAATGTTCAAATATCTTCCGAGGGATACGGCAAATGTTAATGCAATGAAATACCCATGGATGATCGTTGTTCAAGATTGCATAACTTACGATTCCGACAGCAAATCTGGACGAAAACGTCCAAAAGCTCCATATAAATTCCATACAAACTCTTCAAATGCGACAGGCAAGCCAAAATGGCAGCCAGTTCAGAATGTTGTTTACAATGACGTTGTCATGCAGCAACCATCTGAAGTCATCACAGAAACCCTAAAACGCTACGTTCAGGGCTTTAACGTTTCGTCGTTCAACGTAACGTAAACAAAGCAAGGCCCGTCTTGTGATATCAAAAGCTCAAAATCCATGTTCAAACAGCACGCGAATTTCTGTTTGAGCACGGCTTTCGGTCCATTTGACAATGGCTTCAAACAGCCATGCGCATAGGTTTTTATGCAAGAACCATTGTTTACTCTGACGACACTGACGTCTGTCAAAGCACTAAGAATGTAAATATAGGGAATACTTCTTATTTTACCTGTGTGTACCTATAAAATTGCTTCGATGAGGCGACCGAAATGAAAGCACAACACACATTTAAATCGAAAAGATACCACTAATTTATCTTATACTTGGCAGTAAAATCAATGCAGATCTGAAGCAAATAAAAAGTGATATTTTCATTTCGTGAAAAGATTATCTTTATACATTGTGAAAACTAACATAACCATGTCATTTTAACAGTAGTAGCCCGAACTCCTTTTTTCACTTATAAAATAAAAAAGAAAACTATTTACTTCCATTGGTGCATGCAAAAAATATTTCATCAAATGTGCTTTAAAAATATCAGAATTTTCACGAGTGCGAAGTGTGTTGAAAACATCAAAATTTTCACTCGTGCTTCGCACTCATGAAAATTCTGTTGCTTTGAATACACGTTGAAATGTATTTTGGTATACTCGTGCTTCACACCCGTGAAAATTCCGATGGCTTTAAAGATACTCGATGCAATGTTTTTGGTATTCACCTCAAAAAGTAAACACCATTGTACTCGTTACCTAATATAATTATCAGCACTCAAGGACCGAATTTACCCCTGAAGTCTGACTGTATGATGCATGTTTCGTGTCATTCTTCGACTCGCCTGACCATCCTACCCATGGATTTGAGTGTTCTTGCACACCAGACAAGGAAATCCGTGATTTTACCCTGGGATAGAAATTTATGTTCTGACCCTGGTGTTCCGACCCAAAATCGAATATAATCGCGTCTTTGATAAATGCACTGGTTGATTACAACCTCATGCGCGGCGACGTCATACGTGACGTCACTAAATTTTCCTGTCGTGTCATCACAAAATGGCGGACGTCGGTAACCAAAGTGACAGCAGCATTAAAAATTCGCAATAGAAATGGAAGGTATGCAAGAAAAAGAATCCAATATGGGTGTGAGGGGTGGATAGAAAAATCCGTCCCTCGGGATCACTGTCCGGCATCACTCGGCAAGCCTCGTGATGCCGGACAGTGTCCCTCAGGACGGATTTTTCAATCCACCCTTCACACCCATATATTAGATTCTTATATTCTCCAACGAACTTACCGTTTCAAATATCCGTCCCAGCATTCTTTGGGCTTCCATTTCAAACATTCCTTGGAACATATTTTGCTGCAAATAAAGACAAAATTTGTATTTACCAGTGTATTTGAACCAAGCAAACACCTATTAGCAGGTTTGTTCGAGCAACGAAGACCTCAATGAGACAGTTCTAATTGTGTTTGTTTGGATTGAGGTTTACGTCTCCGTCAACACTACTTAGGTCATTTTGGAGACTTTGCTTTCAATTTTGTGGGACATTATCCGGCATTGAGATGAAATGACATCTCAATCCTTGCCGCCCAAACAGACCAAAAGGGTTAATATATAGGGACGGTCCGACTCGCATCCCTTTGCCTGGGCAGGCTTAGACCCCCTAAACAGTTTACCAGTACTCATATGCGGTCGGTTTCAGCTCTGCGTGGAAGCATCATGCAGCCCATCTATTTCTTCAAGCCCCGATGGGCAGGGGCCGCAGACAGTTCTGATTACGCCATATACATGTATGCATAGCGGCCCTTTTCTGGGACATTGACAAACAGTGCAGACCCAGATCAGACGCCACGTTATGTGGCGTCTGATCGGATCTGCACTGTTTGCTAATAGAACATTCATTTTTGTAAAATTTGCCACCAACAGAAACAGACCTGACACCCCTGTAATTGGAAATGGACCATTCCAAACTAACTAGGTGGAAAATTTCATTGTAATATATGGGTAAGGGGAATAATTCAAGACCAAAAAAAAAAAAAAAAAAAAAAAAACAAACAAACAGGAGGACCATGGGCCACTATGCTCACCAGAGCTAAGGTGGGCACTGCCCACTGCCAACCATGTATTTTAATAAACCATGGCGGGCCCAAGCCCAAGGACACAACAGATAAAATTTGGATCCAATCAGCCCAGTGGCTTCAGAGGAAATGTTTGAATTGTTGATGCCAGAAGACAGATGACAACGGACAAGCGCCCATCCTATAAGCTCCACTGGAGCCTTCAAATCTGGTGAGCTAAAAAAAAATACAAAACCTGTAATGACTTATATGGATAATATTTCTAAAAATCTCAGACTCATACAGCATATATGTTTCCAAGAATTTTTAAATCTCTTTTTTTTCATTGTAGTTTCTGTGGATACTAGTAAAAAATGAGCAGTATGCCTTAAACCGTTTGGCAGATAGAGCATTGCTTAAAAACATTTCTATGAAAGTTTTATCAAAATATCGTGAAAGGCTTGGCAGTAAATGTCATGTTTTCAATTTTCACCACTGTAAGTCTATGGAAACTATAAGTTGCCATAGCAACCAAACTAAAGAGCCGAATTTCTCACAAAGTCATACTACTCAAGGAACATTTCTGTAAGACGATTTATCAAAACATCTGTAATGGCGGCTTGGCAGTAAAAGCCATTTTTCAGTTTTCCTCATCCTAAGTCTAGAGAATCTCTATGTTGCCATAACAAACAAAGTAAAGAATTAACCCATATATGGCAATGGAATCTTCCACCCAGTAAGTTTGGAGTGGTCCATTTCCAATTATATGGGGGTCAGGTTTGTTTTTGTTTGAAGCAAATTTTACAAAAATGAATGTTCTTTAAGTAAACAGTGTAGATCCAGATCAGACGCCGCGTTCTGCGGCGTCTGATCTGGGTCTGCACTGTGTGCCAATGTCCCAGAAAAGGGCCGCCAGTCATATATGGGTTAATTTTCATAATAAAAAAATCAACATAAAATCTGTAAAGGGTAATATGGTGAATATTTCTATAAAGTCTCAGCCTCATGGGGCATATGGTTTCTAAGAATATAATTTTTGAAGTATTGTTTTCCTTTTTTCGCATTTCGGTTTCCATAGCAACCAATAAAAATGAGCAGTGGTCATAAAATCATATGGCTGATAGAAGACTACTCCAGGAATGTTTCTCTAAAAGTTTTGTGAAAACATCTACGATGGCTTGGCAGTAAAGGCTATTTGTCACTTTCCCCATTATAAGTCTATGGAAACTCTAACCTGACATAGCAACCAAATTAAAGAACCGATTTTCATAAAATAATAATAATAATAATAAATAAAAATAAAAAAAAAGAAAAAAAGAAAATAACACATAATCTGTAAAGGCAGATATCGTGATTCAGTTTTCTATACAGTCTCAGCCTCATAGAGCATACGATTTCTGAGAAGATAATTTTTGAAGTAATATTCCTTATTTTCGCATTTCGGCTTCCATAGCAACGAAGAAAAATGAGCAGTGTGCATACAATCATATGGCTGATAGAAGACTATTCCAGAAGCATTTCTGTAAAAGTTTTGTCAAAACATCTGCATTGGCTTGGCAGTAAAAGCCAAGTTAAAGAACCGAATTTCATAAGAAACACAAAACCTGTAAAGGCTAATATGGTGAATATTTCGATAAAGTCTAAGCCCCATAGAGCAAACGGTTTCTTGGGAGAAGATCTTTTAATGTTTAATTTATTTATTTTTTTCTTCAATTTTTGGCATTTTGGTTTCCATGGCAACCAATAAAAACGAACAGTAGGCTTAAAATCATATAGCAGATAGAATAATGCCTAAGGAATATTTCTATTAACGTTTTGTCAAAATATATGCAAAGGCTTGGCAATAAATGACATATTCAATTTTCTCCATTATAACTGTACGGAAATTCTAAGTTGCCATGGCAACCAAACTAAAGGGCCGATTTTCATAAAAAAAAAAAAAATTCAATCCTCCAACCCATGGATGCTACAGATAAAATCTGGGCTCAATCGAACCAGCGGCTTCAGAGGGGATGTCGTTTGAAAGTATTGACGCCAGACGAACGACAGACAACGGACAACTATCTATATTGGAGCCTTCGGCTCTGGTGAGCAAAAAAAAGGCTCGTTCTAAAAATATGAAAAACGTTAGTAAAGCTACCGGTTGTCACTGAGGTTTTGAACGCGTTTTTTTTTCACGGTGTTAACGGGAATGGGGACACCTGGCAGATTTTTCCGCCATTTTTCAAAGGGAGACAACTTTCGGGACTTCTTGTTTGCCTTTTGTAAGTCATGTCCCACTGAAAAAGGGGTCTACTCTTAAAGGAAAGAATTTGCTCCTCAGGAGCAAATTATTTTCTTTGAGAGTTGACCCCTATTGACTTGTGAGACAAAAATACTTTTAAAGGAGTTGCCTCCCCTTAAGAAACGGACATCGCGGTGAGTATCTGGTTGGGTGACACGAGTCTTGACTTCGTGGTCGCTCCAGTAAATGTTACGTTGGTGGTAGCGGTGGAATGAAAGTCTGTGTCCTTAGTGTTTTGTAAAAGCTCTGTCCTCGGTTCTGCCTAGTGAGGCGTGTGTGACTTTGGAATGGGACGAAGTCAAAATCTAATGGTAAATATAAAAATAACTTTATTTCGAGAGGATAACTTATTTGGCACGAGTGCCGGTCTAAGATATGGTACTCTAAGATAAGGCGCATGCAACCAAGGCCGGCACGATTAATCGGGTAATCAATTAATCGATCGATAAATATAACTCACACGATTATCGGTACTGATTTGATAAGAATCGATTGTTTGATGAGTATAATTTACTAACCAATGTTGTGTTTCAAATAGCTGGATGAGTGGCAAACACTGCAGAACCTGATGAGACGGCGCATTCTGCGGCGTCTCATCAGGGTATACACTGTTTGCTCAGACCTTTTTGTCCTATTGCATACGAAGATGTATAGCATATGGCAAAAGTCAAAGCCAGAAAGATAAAATTATGATCAAATCTACAGTGATTACTAATCGATTATCGATCACAATGATAGGACTGTAAATCGATTATCATTTCAGCTCTGATTAGCCAGTCCTACAAGTTGCAACGGTTATTGACATAGCCCCTTCTACAGCATTGCTGTAAAAGCTGGCACCATTTAACGGCGACGCTGGCAGAAAGTTGTTGATATTTGTAGTTTTTGAAAGTTGATTTATAAAATCAAGTTTCTATGTCATTACATTTCTACTTCCGGTACTGGGCCGCGTGACTCCACTTCCGCTGTTCGTTCGCTGCATAAAATAGTCCAAAGGAACTCTTGAAAACTAATTTTGCAGGCATGGAACGTCTTTCGAATTATTTCATTTTTCAAGACTTTATATGGATTGAATATAAATTGGCACAAAAAGACATATTCTGAACAGAAAACAATACTCTGGGACCATTTTCCTACGCGCTTTCCGATGATATTTATGTTTTACTCTTTCATCCCTGAATTTCTGAACAGGACTCTTCTCGCTTTAAATATATTCTTATAGAAACGAATTTCTGATTAGTTCACTGACATGATGGCAATTAAACAGTGTGCATGTACATTCTGGCGAGACCTGCTAGCTACGTGCCGTCTTATAAGGATCTACAAGGTTTGCATAGATACAATGTGTTTTAGCTCGGCGTCTGCACCGGTCTACAGGGTTAAAAGGTTTAGCTCGCTTCTCTGTGAATATCAGTGACCGACTAAACAACCCATAACTGACCGACATCAAAAACAGTTATTCACCTGCTTTCGAGAGCTCTAATTGCTAAACATGTGTTGTAAGCTGTGAGTTTTATATCAAGTTCCGTACCTTTTAGCAAATAGTGAAGACACCGATCAGACGCTACATTCTGTGGCCTCTAATCTGTCTTAACTGTGTCCGAATGTCCCAGTATTGAAACTTTTGGCATTTATGGGTTAATGTATTTATTTGGAATAAACGTATTTTCATTCGCCTTTGGTAGTCGAAGTTCGGTAAACGCGGCGTCTGATCAGGGTTATAATGTCTAAATCAAATGGTTTAAAAATGATCTTTTTTTTTTCGTCCAAGTTATTCATCTTTTTATGTCCCGACGCCCGAAGGAATATAGCTCCAAGCGGCTGCACAATGTATGTGCATCGTCGTATCAACGCAACGTTGATGCGACGTTGCTAAGACGCAGTGTGTCCGCTAGGAGAACTTCTCTGTAAGATTATTAGCAGATGGGACCAGCACAGAATGTACTGAGCTAATTTAGAAACCATGAAGAAATTAGCAGACAAGTTTATCTTTCTCTCTTTCTTCCTTTTTTCTTCGTGGGGGTAGTTGGGTGAGGCACAGGTGATGTGTATCTTGTGTCACTGGGGAGTCCAGCTGATACTGACTTACATTTGGGCAAAGCCTGCTCTCCTTGCAGCAGGTAACGGTAGATGGTGAGAGTTGATATTTCTTCTGTTTCTACACTTACATTAACTCTGTCCCTGACTTTCATCTCCTCTGCTCTCTCTTCTATCTCTTTCCCCCTTTTCTCTTGAAGAAGACAAATGATCCACAAGGGTTGACCTGTCGTTAAACTCAAAACAATCGATGAATCATTTTTATTTTCTTCGTCGAATTTTTTAACCCTCACAAAATGTTTGGATAACTGCTTGATCTACGACTGGCATTGTTACCATAATAGTTATTCCTCATTAATCAACTTTCCTCAGTACTTTCAGTACTTTGATTTTTTTCTCTCTCTCTCTCTCGAAGTTCAGCAACGGATATCGCGGTTTGTACATGGACTGATGTCCGTGCAGCTTAACTTCTTGGCCGTTCAGGCAAACGTTACACAATGAATCAACTTTACTTTTCTGTCTTCTAGTTTTTTCCCGTCATTTCGTCTCAATGTCGAGTAAATCTCCAAAATAACCTAAAAAGTAACTGTTGACGGGGATGTAAAACCTAAACTTAAGGCAAATGGAACATCTGGCAGATTTTCCGCCATTTTTCAACGGGAGACAAGTTTCGGGACTTTCTGTTCGCTTTTCTTTTAGCTCTGTCCCACTGAAGAAATGGTCTACTCTTAAAGGAAAGAATGGAGCAAATTCATTCCTTTAAGGGTTGACCCCTATTGACATGGGAACAAAAATACTTTTGTAGGAGTTGCCTCCCCTGAAGGTTTTCCCATTCCCCTTAAAACAAACTTATCTTTGTTTTCCCGTAAACAGAGTCCTTCTGAAATGGGTCTACTCTTAAAAGAAAGAATTTGCTCATTTCTTTATAGAGTAGACGAAATTCACCGGATACGGCTCTGAAAGCGGAGTTACTATTCCAGGCCCTTTAAATGCTATTTTATCTCTACCAGTAGATAAAATTTAAACACTTAATCACGTGATAAGATAAACATATGAGAAGAATTTAGGCTATTCCTAAACTTAATTTCACTGGATTGTAATTGCTACCAGCCGCGCTTCTGAAAAAGTCATTTTAGAAAAGCGATTTCCAGGCGGTCGGGCGTCGTCCAGCAGGTTTACCTTTTGGTTAATCTTCTCAAAAAAATCATCAATCATGCCAAAAAGAGTCTTTCTTGTTTCAGGAGATTTTATGAAAATATCCACTCACATCACACGAAAATGCAGCGAGCAACACTGTCACAGATAAGTACATTTATATGTAGGCAGTCGAACAGTCTGATAATTGAAGCCATCACTATCCGCCGGAACATGGCCTGATTTTTTGTCAAGAAATGTCCTAGAGACGTCTGCGACAGACAACTTTCACACAACCATATAAGGAACAGTCCTTCAGCGTCAGTCGCGACTCAGCAGACTACGTTAAATGTGTATTATTTCAGAGAATGCACGGCTTGCCATGCAGACCATTGACATCATAGATAAGTCCTATAATTCCCTAAAAGAAGCAAGAACAGTTCTTTGCATTTTTACCGGCGCTTGAATGGCTCATTTCTGCGTTTGTTGGAAATGCACTACGTTACATTGTCTATAGTCCAAATTTCTGCTTTCATTTTGGAGCATGCACTGTATACGTTATATGACGTCGCGTCTGAGAATGTTATAACGTCGTGTAATACATTCGATAATCCACTAGTGGATTAAATATGCAAATTAGTTAGGTACGCTCCGTAACGTTACGCGTACAATGACGTCGCGTTTACTAATGGCGAAATATTAAAATCGTAAATAAAATGCGTTTCAAATGTCATATGATAAATAGAATCTTACATTCGTGCTCATGTATTTTTGAATTTATTAAACTCATGTGTACGCTGCACACTCGGTATAAGGCACTGTGCTGTCTTTCACACCTCTTAGATATTTTTTTCTTCTTTTCCGAAGCCAGTTTGTGCTAGATGTCTTAACAAGAGGCCCATAGGCCACAATGCTCACCAGAGCTAAGGTGCGCACTGCCCAATGGCAGCCATGTATTTTAACAAATCATTTTAATCTACCAATTATAAAGTCTTCCAAATGAACCCCAATATCAAAATGATCACCCATGTGGACTTTTATGAAGTAGAGGGGGTGGGGCATGGCCCCAATGGATCCCTGGCTGGTATCACTAAATGCGTCTTATCATAAGGAACAAGAATATATACCAGTGGGGATCTGTATGCCGGAAATATAAGGCCTCTTAAGTGGTGGAGGGGTTGGGGCATGCCCTATTGAACCCAGGAAAGCCCAAGATTGTTGCCCCTAAATGCCTCTTATCATAAGGACCAAGAATATATATGGTTTATGGGTGAGAATCTGAATGGTTTTTGATATATGAGGCCATTCTATGAAGTGGAGAGGAGAGGAATGGCTCCTGTGGACTCACAAGTTGGTGTGCTATTGATAAGGAACAAGAAAATATATGATTATGGGGTGGGGATTTGAATGGTTTCTGAAATATATGGCCTTTTATGAAGTGGAGGGGTGGGGCACATTGCCGCACATTGCCCCAGCACAAAGAGACCCCCAAGTTGGCGTGACTGAATGAGTCCTAGTATAAGGAACAAGAATATTTATAGTTTAGGGGTGGGGATCTGAATTATTTATTGCTTTTAATGACGTACAGCAGGGGGGGGGGGGGATGGCCCTGGCACCCCGGAGGACTCCCAAGCTGGTATCATTTGAATGCGTCTTATCATAAGGAAGATGAATATATATGGTTTATGGGTGGGGCTCTTAACGGTTTCTGAGATATACATGTATGCCTTTTTGTGAAGTGGAGCGGTGGGGCAAGGCCCTGGCTTGACCCGAGAGACCCCAAAGTTGGTGTCAATGAATGAGTCTTTTCATAAGGAGCAATAATATATATGATTTAGGGGTGTGGATCTGTAAGGTTTCTGAGATATTGGGCCTTTTATGAAACGGGGGGGGGGGGGGGGGGGGGGGGGCATGACGCCAGCACATCCCAGGGGACCCCGGTTGATATCACTGAATACGTCTTATCATGTGTGTGTGTGTGAATTCGGGTTTAACGTCGCTTTCAACAATTTTTCAGTCATATCACGACGGTGTCTGGTTGCGACAGGGAGCTCAATGCTCACATTTATAGTGCTGCCTCACTGAAGTATCATGTCCCAGACACATTACATGATACCACACCCAGTCACATTATCCTGACACTGGATCGACCAGTCCTAGCTCTACCCCGTAAATCTGAGTGCCAAACGAGGAGCAGCTAGTACCATTTTTAACGACTTTGGTATGTCGCGGCCCAGGGTCGAACCCCAGACCTCCCGTTCCCCGGAGCGGACACGTCTTATCATAGGGAACAAGAATATATATATGGTTTAGGGGTAGGGATCTGAATAGTTTCTGAGATATATGGCCTTTTTTAAGTGGAGGGAGTGGGACATGGCCCCGGCGCACCTGAGAGACCCCCATGTTGGTGTCAATATATGCGTCTTGCCATAAGCAACAAGAATATATATGGTTAAGGGGTGGGGATCTGTAAGGTTTTCGAGATATTGAGCCTTTTGTGAAATGGAGGGGATGGGGCATGACCCCAGCTCATCTTCGGGGACCCCAGGTTGGTGTTATTGAATGCGTTTTATCAAAATGAACAAAAATATATATGGTTTAGGGTTGAGGATCTGAATGGTTTCTGAGATATATGGCCTTTTGTGAAGTGGGGGGGGGGGGTGGGCAAGGCCCCGGCACACCCCCGGAGACCCCCAAGTTGGTGTCAATGACTGCGCCTCTTCATAAGTATATGGTTTAGGGGAGGGGATCTGTAAGGTTTCCGAGATATTGGTTCATTTATGAACTGGAGGGTAGGGGCATATCCCGGCGCATCCCGAGAGACCCCGAGATTGGTGTTACTGAATGTGTCTTATCATAATGAGCAAGAATATATATGGTTTAGGGGTGGGGATCTGAATGGTTTCTGAGTTATATGGCCTCTTATGAAGTGGAGGGGGTGGCGTATGGCCCCGGTGCAACCCGAGGGACCCCAATGTTGGCATAAAAGCATATGACTGAGAGAATTTGACTCCAGGAACATTTCTATAAAAGTTTTGTAAAAATATCTGCACTGACTTGGCAGTAAATGTCATTTTTCAATTTTCCCCATTATTAGTCTATGGAAACTACAAGTTGCCACAGCAACCAAACTAATGAGACGATTTTCATAAAAATACACAAACTTTCAATCCCCCAGCCCAAGAATGCTACAGGTAAAATTTGGGCTCAATCTGCCCAGTGGCCTCAGAGTAGATGTCGTTTGAAAGTGTTGACGCTAGACGACGACGTCATACGACATACGACGACGACGCCAGACGACGACGGACGACGACGACGAACAACTGCCTATCCTATAAGCTCCCCCGGAGCCTTCGGCTCTGGTGAGCTAAAAATGCTTCAAACATAGATTTTGGTGATCCTTAGAACCGCCTCAGGCGTAACTACAATCTATTTATTGTTCGAAACAAGACAATAATATATAACTTTTTTTCCCTGCATAATATTTATTTACAACGGTGTCTATTTTACGGACTGGTTGACGCTTTTTCGGGTTGATTGTCAATCAACACAAAGTTATAAAGCGCAGTAGAGTTTTATTGCTGAAGTCCAAGTGACTATTACTGGCTTCAGGTGGAGGAAAGAAAGGTTATTTCTCACTTGCAAGTAGGGACCCGACCGCGACCCGACTAATGACAGTGTAACCATCATACGTTTCTTTTCCTTTCTTTTTACTGATACTGCGATCGGTTACATTTAACCATTACTCGCAGGTATACATTACATACATACCAGGTTTGCAGGATGAAGCCTACACAGTAATCATGTAATTACGGTAGTGACTCTCCCTGCACATGGGGGGGGGGGGGGGAGGGGAGGGGGGTCCAGTTAACGTCCCGATCCGAAGGACGGTGCCCCTTTTTGACATTCATCCCTACAGATGATGCCAATGGAGCGCGAAATAATCAACGCTGCCGGGGATCGAACCGGGGGCCTCTAGCATCAGAGGCAAGTGCACTAACCACTGTTATATCACGCTCCACTACATGCTGGTAAGTTCAGTCTCTTCAAGCAGGGCTGGCTAACTGGAGCTGAATAGATAATCGATTATCAGTCATTGACATTGTGATCGATAATCTATTAGAATCACTGAAAATTTGGTCATAGTTTAACCTGTCTGGCTTTCTGACTGAGCATGGCGCCTGCCATACATATGTTGCACTTTACCATATGTATTTGAAAAGACAAGCCTGGGCAAATAGTGTAGACCAAGATGAGACGCCGCAGAACGCGGCGTCTCATCAGGGTCTGCTCTGTTTGCCACTCATCCAGTTATTTTAGGCCCAACTTTGGGTAGTAAATTGTACTTATCAAATAGTCGATTACAAGCAAATCTGCAATGCTAATCATTTTTGAGGAATTTATCGGTCGATTAATCGAGTATCCGATTAATCGTCTTAGTCTCTTGATATTTTTTCACCAATCCACATTTTCGCAGCTCGAACTCACGCAGCTGAGGTACGTTTGTTTGTTTGATTTGATGTTTAACGTCCCCGTCAACACTATACAGGGTTTATAAGCATGGACGGTCTGACTCGCATCCCTTTGCCTGGGCAGGATTACCAGTATTCGTGTGCGGTCGGATTCAGCTCTGCGTGGAATCATCATGCAGCTCATTTATTTCTTCAAGTTCCGATGGGCGGGGGCCGAGCAGAGGTATGTAGCTCAGTCATTGGAATGGAAGTCCTGAGCACGCTATTCACTGAGCAACCGAATAGCCCAAATCGACAAGTTGATATCATGCAGTCTGCAAAGATGTACAAAAATCCCGAAATAACAGCATTGAAGATTATCGTCTACATCAGATTTAAAATACATTTTATTTACGTTGAATCAAAACTTATCTCTTTAAAAATGCATTAAAAGCATGTTGGTAGCATTGGACAAGTCTTTAGCAAAATTTGCCAGGTTCGAGACAATTTAAATCAGACATACATCAAAGAATTTCTTATCTTTAAAAGGAACATGCGTGTTTGTTCAATTTTTATGGCGATATTAAATGGCTTGGAACAACCACGAATTATTTACACATTGATGCTGGCATTTTTTGCGCTATCTTTTCCTAAGTTCGATAATTTCCAAAATACATGTAACTAAATTTATTAAAAATAGATAATCTTTAAACTAAGACTCCATCACGTGAACAAGTCCGTGAAATGAACACCGGACTAAACCCACTTTATATAGAGAAAACTGGGGTTTATGGAGAGTATATTATTAATCTTATTTCTTCTCCAAGACACAGGTTGTGGGTACTCGTTAGAACCGCCTCAATGAGGCGGTTCTAATGAGCACTCACAACCTATGTTTGCAGTATAAATAAGAAAAAATATTGCGGATTTTCATCAGAAAAGTTGCCATTTTGGAGATGTGAAAAATGCACCATGTGGCACGGGTGTGTTATCGCAATCCTACGTACATCAAAAATATTTTCCAACCCATTGGGGCTTGAAGGAATAAATGGGCTGCATGATGCTTCCATGCAGAGCTGAAACCGACTGCACACGAGTACTGGTAAACCGCTTAGAGGATCTACGACTGCCCAGATAAAGCGATGCGAGTCGGACCGTCCATGCTTATAAACCCTATTGGTTTCATTGGGCGACAGGGCTTGAGATGTCATTTCATCTCAATGTCGGGTAAAAGTCCCACACAATTGGAAGCAACGTCTCCAAAATGACCCGTACCGTACTGACGGGGACGTTAAACCCGAAATCGAACAACCCGTGCAAGATAGGCCGCGACATGGGAAAAGCCCTTCTCGAGCATGTGCGAACACCAAAAACTTGGAAAAAATCCACCTACCTATCTGCTAAAACAGAAAACAGCTTTATATTTCTGCATCACAAATCATCGGGTCGGGTGGCATCCAAACAGCCCGCATTGAAGGCTCTGGTCCGAATGCGCGGTCCGAGTCTTCGTTGCGTGCATAAAATAGCCGCACTTGTCCGAAGTGCGGCTGCACTCCCAGCCAACAAAGAATGACGATTCGACGTTGGGTCAACAGCGATACGACGTGGCAACGTATCGCTGTCGGCCCGACGTTGGCCCGCAGTAGCAATATTGTCGTATCGCTGTCAGCCCGTTGAGCGCTAGCTAGGTAACTTGTCTGACATTTTCCCTTGCAAATGTGTTTTACTTCGCTTATTTAAGCTACCAACTTTATAGATTCTGAAGAAAACGTCTGACATATAGAGGATCTTACACGAGTGGTCATTTCATATGAAATTTATGAAACGAGCGCTGACTTGTATGTCACTATGTGGGCACCATTTTGGTCATTGACGGTCAGGTCCTAGTGCAGCAGACGGAGATGAACAGGCTCAGCCTAACTAACAATGGCTCATTGTGACAAGGGCCTGTGTGTGTGGCGGGGGGCTTGTTGGATCACTTTGACAATACAGAGCTGACTTGTATTTCACTATCTGGGCACCTTGTGGACACTGAGGCCCAGGTCCTAGTCTAACTAACAATCCTCATTGTGAAAGGGTGTAGGGGCTTGGTGGATCCCTTTGACAATACATAACTGACTTGTATTTCACTATCTGGGAAATGGGGGTGGGAGAGAGTTGGCATAAGAAGCTAGACTTCTGAGTTGAGAGGGGGCGGGTCTAAAATGTACCACTCTAATTTTTGCTTTACACATATACTGTGACTTAAATGTCAGAAAAACTGAGCCAGATGGCCATCGATGACAAGCAATTACCGCTTCGAAACTGGGAGTATGACTGGAATACTAGGAAATTTAAGATGGGAGGAGAAGAGACAGTATGCTCATACTATTATACAAAGGTCGAAAGGGTGCTGCAAGCATTCCAACAGATGGCCTTGTTCCCCCAGCTGAGCTCTGTAGATTCCTTCTTCTCTCGGACCATCAGAGTTTGGAATGCCCTTTCTTTAAAATTCTTTCCAATTCGTTCATTTTCAAGGCTGAAGGTGCTGAGGTTTACCTATTTGGTACTTCCCATATCACAGGTTCTAGTGTATGAATGTCATTTGTCATCAGTAGCAATTCTGATTCTGATTCTGATAACAGGACTTGTACAGATGCATAGACCTATATGTTGGAAATTTCGTTAACCCTAGAGTTTCTGAGGGGCTACCTGTAAAACCTGGGCTGGGCTCATGGGCTGGGTCTGGGCTCGAATTTTTGGGCTCGAATGAAAACGAGTTTGACTAAGGACAAAGGTGAAACAGGGTCAGGTATTGACCTTTCAACTTTGTTTGTTGTCTGGTTGGCGGAACTGTTAAAGAGAATTGCTCCCATGGGCCCATGTCAAGATTACAATTACCAAGTTTGTTTTCCTGCTTGATTTGAGTTGCAACAAGCAAAAACCTGGATTACTAAAATCTGGATTACAACATCGAAACACTGGATTCCAGAGCCCAAATAAGGCCTATGTGATCAGCAAAAGCTCAGAACAGACTCTGCAGATGTGCAGGCTGATCCGAGCTTTCAGTGGTCGTGTATGGGGCGTTGCAGGTTAGCTTCAAAATGGGACACTAACAAGATCAGATGCTACATGTCTAGGGTTTCAAGGTGCGATACGGACAACAGTGAAGACACAGATCAGAGGCCACGTCTAGAGTTCCAAATGGGGTACTGACAAACAGTTAGGACCCAGATCAGAAGCCACGTCTTAAGTTCTAAATGGGATACTGACAAAACAGTGCCCCAGATCAAAGGCAATATGTCTAGGGTTCCAAAATGGGATACTGACCGTGTAGACACCGATCAGAGACAACGTGTCTTGGGTTCCAAAACGGGATACTGACAAACAGTGAAGACTTAAATCAAAGGTCACATGTCTAAGGTTTCAAAATGGAATCCTGACAGTGTAGACCCAGAGCAGAGGTCGCATGTCTAGGGTTCCAAAATCAAACACTAACAAATAGTGTAGATCCAGATCAGGTGCCACAAACCTATGGTTCCAGGATAACACAATATCGGGCAAACAGTGGAGACTCCGATCAGAGACCACATGTCTCGAGCCAAAATGGGAAACTGACAGTGTATATTCAGATCAGAGGCCACATGTCTGGGGTTCCAAAATGGTATACGGACAATGTAGACCCGATCCACTGCCAGGGTCCCAAAATGGGGCACTAACAGTGTAGACCCTGATCAGATGTCACAGAATACAGCGCGTGAACAGGATCTTGAACTACAGGAACTAAAGAACAAAAGAAAACAGTCTAAGTCCAGACTCTGGACCTCTTTAGAGAAAAACGACCCTCTAGCATGTCTAGTGGGACAGAGTACACCCTTACCAGATACCACAATGGGCATCTGAACAGATCTATTTGCTTATAAAACTACAGGAATTATCCTCCAGTTCTTAGTTCTATTGTAAAATTCCTTTATTGAGACCATCTTTAATACTTTTCAAAAGTGGCCTTTAAAACTTTTGAACAGTCCCAAATGTGGTTACTTGGTTTAGAAAATGCAAAGAAAGATAAGAGAAATCTCTGCAATTTTTTTTTATATCAGATTTAGTCTTTATTTGTGCTGGGCTTAATATTAATATTAAGCGGCACTCCACCATATGAGTCTTTCAGACAAACATTAAACATCAAGCCCTGGAGAAAAAACTCTCCATAGCAGGTTGGATTCCACAGGGATACATATAAGTCACAGAGTTCGACACTTCATGATTGGGTAAATCTACAAACTGTTGCAAATTTTCATACAGAACAGGACGGCTCCCGCCCATAGGGGCTTGAAGAAATATATTCAGCTCTGCGTGGAAGCATCATGCAGCACATATATTTCTTCAAGCCCGAATGAGCTGGGGCCATAAATAGATTGGGCTGCATGGTGCTTCCACACAGAGCTGAAACCTACCGCACATTAGTACTGGTAGACCACTTAGGGGTTCTAAGCCTGCCGAGGAAAAACCGTCCATACATATAAAACCTATTGGTTTCATTGGACGGGAGGGCTTGAGATGCCATTCCATCTTGATGTCGGGTAAAAGTCCCACAAAATTGGAAGCGACGTCTCCAAAATACCTATACAGTGTTGACGGGGACGTTAAACCTTAAAGTGAATGACCACCTTTAAAATATAATTACTTCATTTGCAAGAATAAGTTACTGTAATGATTAATCTCTGACTTTTATTACCAATTGAAATCTGTTAAGGTAATTAAATCAAGATTTAATGGTTTAAGTGAAGCCTTCTGGCAGCGGCCATATTTTCCCCAAGGTAATCCAAATGTATCCCAGGGTCCAACGTGTTTGCTCAATTCCTGACCTCAAGGAGACCATTGAAGCTCTATGTCTCTCTATGTAGCTACTAAAGGAGAAGTAATTAGGCTCTCTAATCAGGTTGCATTCTCAAAAATCCTTAAATAGGCTGTCAGTTCAGGATCTTACATACTGGTCCCATTATGTTTTTGGATGAAAATAAAGACTTTGAAGACAGTTTTGCCTGAGTTTGGTGCCATTGGTTTCATTGGGGGGCATTCATCTCAATGTCGGGTAATAATCCCACAAAATTCAAAGCAGCATCTCCAAAATGCCCTAAATAGTGGTGATGGGAATGTTAAACATCAGTTCAAACAAACAAAATGTGTTCTTTCCTACAAAACAATTGTTTTCTGTAATCCTTGTCTGATCTACAGTAAATCACGTTGTACACCTGTACACTGTTTGCATAAAATCCAGGACTTTATCCAAAAATGAAAACATAAATTATGGGTACTCAAAGGAATCACCTCATTGAGTACCCACAATCTATGCTTTAATCTGGATTAACCCATTTAGTACCAGAAACCCCAAAAGAGGTACCCTGACAAACAGTGCAGGCCCAGATCAGACGCCGCAGCACACGGCATCTGATCAGGGCTTACACTGTTTGCAAAATGTTCAGCCATTTTCCTAATAAATTTTGAGGAAAACAACCTGACAGCCGTTAATTTTGGTATATATATTCAAGGAGGAAGATTCCATTTTGTACAAAAAAGGTTAAGAAAAATATCACAAAAGACCAAATGTCTTGATGTTAAGATTCTCTGTTCCAAGATTATGAATCCATTTTTTTTTACATAACTCTCTATTTTTCTAAGGGTCAGGGATAGAAAAACAGTTAATTCCTTGTCCAGTATTTGCCCTTACAAGAAGGCATTTTTATTATTTTAAAGTTCACTTTCTCCTCTAAAATCCTCAGCTGCTAAAGATAGCTGTTGGAACATGGACTGAACAGTCTCCTTGAGATCACTGCAGGAGATATAATCTGTATAAATGTCTGACACCCTATAAACAACTTTAATGAGCCATCACAGTTAATTAGAGCAACAGTTTAGGATGGGAATATGATTTTATCATTCCTCAATGGTGTTATTGTAAAATGGATCTGAGAAAAAAAAATGGTGGTCATTCACTTTAAACAAACAATGCACAGACCACATCTCGTCCAAATAGCAGTTGGTAAAGCCTCTGGTTAGAAGGTGAAGAAACACAAACAGATATCTGCTTTAAATAACCCTACCCCACATTTTGTAGAATTTTCCTGCACTGCAGTGCAATTAAATAGCCAACTGATTCTGACACTGCATCTCAAGGGACATCTGGCCAGGATGTAATAGCCCTCACCTCAAAGGTAAACATTCTGAGCACAGACTAACCTGATATTACCCACACTAGAGAGTTAAAATTGACCTTATAATGTTTTTCACCTCAGATAAACCTATTTCCATTTGAGCCCAAAAATTCGAGCCCAGGCCCAGCCCATGAGCCCGGCCCAGGTTTTACAGGTAACCTTTCTGAGGTGCAGTAATATTTCCATCTTTCAACCCATATATGCAAAACGTCCCATTTGTGGGACATTGGCAACCATTGTAGACCCAGATCAGAACGCGGTGTCTGATTACACCGTTTGCTACTGCTACATGCATTAACAAAATAAACCTGACACCCCTATAATTGGAAATGGATCACTCCAACCTTATTTAGGTGGAAGATTCCATTGTCATTTATGGGTTAATGGCGACATGTCGATTTTTGTAAATAGGTGATTAACTGTAAATAAACAGAATGACAAACGACCTTGACACTGATCACATCTGGACCCGCACTGTTGGCAAAAGTATCTGTATCGGTCTTCTGCATTAACCCTTTTTGTACCAAATGGAATCTTCCTCCTTATATGAGCCCCGCCAAGCGAATTTGGGTCTTCGAGCATTCCGTCATGACAAATTTTAACTACGCATGCCCAGCAATTCAGAGGGGCCAGGGATATGGTTTTCTGTCTGAAGGTTCCTCTTGATTCACTGCTTGTATGAGCGAGCAGCGAAGGTTCTGGCGAGACTGCGCGGATGCGCAGGCTCGCCTGAACCTTCGCTGCTCGCATAGGCGATAAGTACCAAAATCGCTTGACGCGGCCCATATATAGCAGGAGTTCATTTCAAAATTTAGGGGTTTCAGGTTGTGTTTTCGGAAAATGGCTGAACTTTTAGCAAACAGTGGAGGCCCTGATCAGACGCCGCGTTCTGCGGCGTCTGATCTGGGCCTGCGATGTTTGCCAGGGTACCCGTTAAAATGGGTTAAAAGGTTTTAACGTATTGAACGCATAGTTGACATTGTTCACTGAACTATGAAAAGTAGGTCAAGGTACTATGTTAAAGGTATATCATGTACATACAAACATAAAAGAACCAGTGCTTCAGCTGAAGTGCACGACCCGCCGGATGCTTTTAGCTTTATGAGAGTTACCATATATGGGTATGGCGGCCATTATGGTCATGTGACCGGGACCTAAAACGGTTCCCCAAATATCGGGAGCAAACATATATCTTATACTTTAGTACTGTATTCTGAATCTTTTGTAGGATAAAATGCATTCTCATATTTTCCAATAAAAAAGCATATGTGTCAAAGTTTGACCTAGGCACAAAGAAGGTCAAGGTCAACCCAGGGTCACCATTTTAGCAATTTATGATGGGCCTACGTCCCAGATGCCATTTATCAAGTTTCGTGGAAATCCGCCCAGTGGTTCTGGAGAAGACTATTTTTGAAGGGTTTTTACCATATATGGCTTGGCGGCCATTTTGGTCATGTGACCTGGACCCCATGAGCAAATTTTGGTTTCCCCATCCCATAGAAGCTCCATATGAAATTTGACTTCAATCGGCACAACGGTTTCCGAGGAGAAGCAGTTCGAAAATTTTCACATTGTTCGCCTCTGCGAGGCTATACTAAATAGATTGTAATATTTCGCAAGTTCATTGGTTAGATCTCATTGATATCTATCAGTATGCCAAAAATTGTTTAAATATTCCAAGCGGTTAAGTCACTATCACCAATTTCACAAACGGGTTACGGACGGACAGACAGACAGACCATATATGGCTTGGCGGCCATTTTGGTCATGTGACCTGGACCCCATGAGCAAATTTTGGTTTCCCCATCCCATAGAAGCTCCATATGAAATTTGACTTCAATCGGCCCAACGGTTTCCGAGGAGAAGCAGTTCGAAAATTTTCACATTTTTCGCCTCGGCGAGGCTATACTAAATGGAATGTAATATTTTGCAAGTTCATTGGTTAGATCTCATCGATATCTATCAGTATGCCAAACATTGTTTAAATATTCCAAGCGGTTAAGTCAATATCACCAATTTTCACAAACGGGTTACGGATTTTTCGCCTCGGCGAGGCTATACTAAATGGAATGTAATATTTCGCAGGTTCATTGGTTAGATCTCATTGATTCTATCAGTATGCCAAAAATTGTTTAAATATTCCAAGTGGTTAAGTCACTATCACTAATTTTCACAAACGGGTTACGGACGGACAGACAGACATACCATATATGGCTTGGCGGCCATTTTGGTCATGTGACCTGGACCCCATGAGCAAATTTTGGTTTCACCCATCCCATAAAAGCTCCATATGAAATTTGACTTCAATCGGCCCAACGGTTTCCGAGGAGAAGCAGTTCGAAAATTTTCACATTTTTCGCCTCGGCGAGGCTATACTAAATGGAATGTAATATTTCGCAAGTTCATTGGTTAGATCCCATTGATATCTATCAGTATGCCAAAACTTGTTTAAATATTTCAAGCGGTTAAGTCACTATCATAAATTTTCACAAACGGGTTACGGACGGACAGACAGACAGACCATATATGGCTTGGCGGCCATTTTGGTTTTGATACCTGGACCCCATGAGCAAAGTTTGGTTTCCCCCATCCCATAGAGGCTCCATATGAAATTTGACTTCAATCGGCCCAACGGTTTCCGAGGAGAAGCAGTTCGAAAATTTTCACATTTTTCGCCTCGGCGAGGCTATACTAAATGGAATGTAATATTTCGCAAGTTCATTGGTTAGATCTCATTTATATCTATCAGTATGCTAAAAACTGTTTAAATATTCCAAGCGGTTAAGTCACTATCACCAATTTTCACAAACGGGTTACGGATTTTTCGCCTCGGCGAGGCTATACTAAATGAAATGTAATATTTCGCAAGTTCATTGGTTAGATCTCATTGATATCTTTCAGTATGCCAAAAATTGTTTAAATATTCCAAGCGGTTAAGTCACTATCACCAATTTTCACAAATGGGTTACGGACGGACAGACAGACAGACCATATATGGCTTGGCGGCCATTTTGGTCATGTGACCTGGACCCCATGAGCAAATTTTGGTTTCCCCCATCCCATAGAGGCTCCATATGAAATTTGACTTCAATCGGCCCAACGGTTTCCGAGGAGAAGCAGTTCGAAAATTTTTACATTTTTCGCCTCGGCGAGGCTATACTAAATGGAATGTAATATTTCGCAAGTTCATTGGTTAGATCTCATTGATATCTATCAGTATGCCAAAATTATTTCAATATTCCAAGCGGTTAAGTCACTATCACCAATTTTCACAAACGGGTTACGGACGGACAGACAGACTGACAGACTGACCGAATGACCGAATGACAGAATGACACAGTGATTTTAGGGCACTTAGAAAATCAACCGACTTCAGTCGGTCGCTTTTTCTGCGGGTCGTGCAATTTCAGAGATAAGCGACAAAACGTTTAACACAAAACTTTTGACATGTAAAATGACAGCCCAGATTACTGAGAGGAGCCTGTCCCAGGGGTCTCATGTCATCATGCAATCAAATATCAAAAGAATCGGCTGTAGTGTTGCTGCGATATACATGCCCTGTGTAAGACTATGACAACTTAAAAAAGAAAACATTAACGTAAATATTAACGAGAGAACAAATGAACTAACCCGGCATGCATACGTCGTCAATCAACATCGGTGCACCGGCGTAGGTGTGACGTTGCATAAACGTCATTACGTTGCGCCGACGTTGATAAGACGTCACAATTACGTCATGTGCCTGCTGGGGAGACTCTAAATGACACACGAATAAAAAAACCGCCAAAACTGCAGTAAAATTCTTATATTCAGCCAACCTTTTTTACTAAACAAAAGTGGTCTTGTAGACCACTTTTTAACAGTCCCAAAGGTGATCTCTTACTTGTGGATACTGGGTGCAGAAAACACAAAGAAAGAAAAACCCAGCAGGCACCTGACGTATTGTGATCTATGTCGGTACAATGTCATGACGTTTATGTAACGTTACATCTACGTTGGGGCAACGTCATGACGTTGTCACGGCGTTGATCTGACGTTGCCCCTGCGCCATTGCCTGCTGGGAATTAAAACCTTCTAAATATGCTTTTAAACGCAAAATAAGTCTTAAAATTAGCTGGTCTTAAAACAGAATGTTACTGTATATACCATCATGAAAACACGCCTATATGATTTTGACCCCCTTGAACCCTACTTTTATATAGCAAAACTGGGGTTTGCAGGGGTAAACCTTATTTTTCTTATTTCTGCTCTAAAATATAGATGGTGGGTACTCGTTAGAACCGCCTCATCGAGGCGGTTCTAACGAGTATCCACAATCTATATTTTGAGCAGAAATAAGAAAAAAATATCCTTTTTTTTTTTCCTCCTAATGTTTCATTTTTTCGGCGATAAAGAATACAATGTATTTGTATAGGCGAGTTTTCGTAATGCATTTCAACATACTTCGTACGCCAGGCATATAGTTTGAGGGGAAAGGATATATAGTACTCATACTTGGGGTCTAAAAACCTTATATTTTACTCCGAATTCTTGCTTTATTTATTTTGTTTCTCATTTTTATAAATCAAATGATAATTTATCAGCGAAGATGGAAATGCTGTTGAAAATATTAAGATAAAATATCAAAACACTAAACAGATGCTACAATCTTGCAGCTATATCTATTTTAATTTTTCAAACTGCAACAGGAAACAGAATCTTTGCAAAGACACAGATAAAGGATTTTATACAGGTCTTACTGACATTTTGCGAAATGGTACACTTATATCATTAATTCTAACTCAGCTTGTAAATTCCTTGACCTTAGAAGGTGTAATGTCACTTTCTTGCATCGAAAACTTTAAAAGAGGACATAAATGCATGTATTACAGTCAATAATTTTTGCGGCATTTCTTCTCACAATGGCGAAAGGTTGTGAATTTGAAGGAAACAGCAACAATATTGCCGATTTTCAGCGTGTTAGAATCGAAATAGATCAGCTCTTGTGTTTGATTTGTGAGTTATAAATCACAGTCTGTCGGTCAGTTGTAAGTAGACAAATCACACTCGCTACGCGCTCTTGGTTTGATCTATTTTACAACTGACTTCCAAACCGTGTGATATATTACTCAACAAATCACTGCTGGAGCTGATCTATTTCAATACAATATTTGTGAAACACGAATACGCACGGACAGTGCTTGGCAGAGGTAAAAATGTAGATAAAAGGTCATAGTCATTAAAGTAACTAGTTAAAATATTGTCAATAAGTTTTTAAAGCATGCCAAAGGTCGCAGTCAATGTCCTGGGGTCAAAATAACGTTGTTTGCGAACTGGTTCAAATATTGTAACCAATGGCAAAATTTCTATAAAGTAGGTCTAAGGTCACTGTCGAAATCTCAATGTAAACAAGAGGGCCCAATGGCCCTATATCGCTCACCTGTGTACCAGAAAGTCATTAGTGTAGGAGACCACTTGACATTGCTACACTAAATATCTAAGCTCTGGGCCTTATGGCTTTGGAAAAGAAGATTTTTGAAGCTTTTTTCAATTATAAGTCAAAAGGAGCTGAGGGGCCCCGGGTGTGGCCCATATGAATCCCAGGGGCAGGGTTAGCAGGATTTATGTAGGTGACTATTTTATGTTGCTAGATACTAAATATCTAAGCTCTGTGCTTTATAGTTTCAGAGAAGAAGATTTTTGAAGCTATTCTCAACTATGAGTCAATGGGAGCTAAGGGGGTCACAGGGCATGGCCCATTTGGACCCCAGGGGCATGATTGGCTAGATTTATGTAGGTGACCACTTGCCATTGCTACATGCTAAATATCTAAGCTCTGGGCCCTGTGGTTTCTGAGAAGATTTTTGAAGCCCTTTTCAATTATGAGTCCATGGGTGCTAAGGGGTCCCGGGGCGTGGCCCATTTGGACCCCAGGGGCATGATTGGCAGGATTTATGTAGGTGATCACTTGCCATTGCTACATGCTAAATAAGAAGCCTCCGTGGTGCAGTGGTTACGCCACTCGCCTTGTAAACCAGGGGTCGCAGGATCGACCCCGGGCTTCTCCAGACTTTCGGATGAGTCTTTAAACCGAGGTCCCGTCTCCGTATGACCTTAGCTGTTGGTGTGACGTAAAACTCAAACACTCACTCAATACATGCTAAATATCTAAGCTCTGGGCCCTGTGGTTTCAGAGAAGAAGATTTTTGAAGCTTTTTTCCATTATGAGTCTATGGGAGTTAAGGGGCCCCGGGGTGTGGCCCATATGGACCCAAGGGGCATGATTGGCAGGATTTATGTAGGTGACCACTTGCCGTTGCTACATGCTAAATATCTAAGCTCTGGTCCCTGTGGTTTCAGAGAAGAAGATTTTTTAAGCTTTTTTCCATTATGAGTCTATGGGAGCTAAGAGGCCCCGGGGCGTAGCCCGTTTGAACCCCATGGGCAGGACTGGCAGGAATTATGTAGGTGACCACTTGCCTTTGCTACATGCTAAATATCTAAGCTCTGGGCCCTATGGTTTCAGAGAAGAAAATTTTTGAAGTTCTTTTTTTCCATTACGAGTCTATGGGAGCTTAGGGGCCCCGGGGTGTGGTCCATTTGGACCCCAGGGGCATGATTGGCAGGATTTATGTGGGTAACCACTTGCCTTTGCTACATGTCAAATACCTAAGCTCTGGGCCCTATGGTTTCAGCAGAGAAGAAGATTTTTGAAGCTTTTTTCC
The DNA here is from genome assembly GCA_963580285.1 of Lucinisca nassula. NCBI lineage: Eukaryota > Metazoa > Mollusca > Bivalvia > Lucinida > Lucinidae > Lucinisca > Lucinisca nassula. Next base: position 5,432,747 of record OY757022.1, on the reverse strand, counting down.
ATTATAAGTCTATGGGAGTTAAGGGGCCCCGGGGCGTGGCCCATTTGGACCCTAGGGGCATGATTGGCAGTATTTATGTAGGTGACCACTTGCCATTGCTACATGCTAAATATCTAAGCTCTGGGCCCTGTGGTTTCAGAGAAGAAGATTTTTGAAGCTTTTTTTCCATTATGGGTCTATGGGAGCTAAGGGGCCCCGGGGCGTGGCCCATTTGGACCCCAGGGGCATGAATGGCAGGATTTATGTAGGTGACCACTTGCCGTTGCTACATGCTAAATATCTAAGCTCTGGACCCTGTGGTTTCAGAGAAGAAGATTTTTGAAGCTTTTTTCCATTATGAGTCTATGGGACTTAGGGGCCCCAGGGCGTGGTCCGTTTGGACCCCAGGGGCACGATTGGCAGGAATTATGTAGGTGACCACATGCCATTGCTACATGCTAAATATCTAAGCTCTGGGCCCTATGGTTTCAGAGAAGAAGATTTTTGAAGTTTTTTTTTCCATTACGAGTCTATGGGAGCTAATGGGCCCCGGGGCGTGGCCCATTTGGACCACAGGGGCTTGATTGGCAGGATTTATGTAGGCGACCACTTGCCATTGTTACATGCTAAATATCTAAGCTCTGGGTCCTGTGGTTTCAGAGAAGAAGATTTTGAAGCTTTTTTCCATTATGAGTCTATAGGAGCTAAGCGGCCCCGGGGCGTGGCCCGTTTGGACCCCATGGGCACGATTGGCAGGAATTATGTAGGTGACCACTTGCCATTGCTACATGCTAAATATCTAACCTCTGGGGCCAATGGTTTCAGAGAAGAAGATTTTTGAAAGTTTTTTTTCCATTATATGTCTATAGGAGCTAAGGGGCCCCGGGGTGTGGCCAATTTGGACCCCAGGGGCATGATTGGCAGGATTTATGAAGGTGACCACTTGCCATTGCTACATGCTAAATATCTTAGCTCTGGGTCCTGTGGTTTCAGAGAAGAAGATTTTGAAGCTTTTTTCCATTATGAGTCTATAGGAGCTAAGCGGCCCCGGGGCGTGGCCCGTTTGGACCCCATGGGCACGATTGGCAGGAATTATGTAGGTGACCACTTGCCATTGCTACATGCTAAATATCTAACCTCTGGGGCCAATGGTTTCAGAGAAGAAGATTTTTGAAAGTTTTTTTCCATTATATGTCTATGGGAGCTAAGGGGCCCCGGGGTGTGGCCAATTTGGACCCCAGGGGCATGATTGGCAGGATTTATGAAGGTGACCACTTGCCATTGCTACATGCTAAATATCTTAGCTCTGGGTCCTGTGGTTTCAGAGAAGAAGATTTTTGAAGCTTTTTTTCATTATGAGTCTATGGGAGCTAAGGGGCCCCGGGGCGTGGCCCGTTTGGACCCCAGGGGCAGGATTGGTAGGAATTATGTAGGTGACCACTTGCCCTTGCTACATGCTAAATATCTAAGCTCTGGGCCCTATGGTTTCAGAGAAGAAGATTTTTGAAAGTTTTTTTTTTCCATTATGAGTCTATGGGAGCTAAGGGGCCCGGGGTGTGGCCAATTTGGACCCCAGGGGCATGATTGGCAGGATTTATGTAGGTGACCACTTGACATTGTTACAAGCTAATTATCTAAGCTCTGGGCCCTGTGGTTTCAGAGAAGAAGATTTTTTAAATATTTCCCATTATAAGTCTATGGGAGCTATATGTTGCCATGGCAACCAGAATTCCAATCTGATCAGTCCAAGAATCTTATGCAGCCTTTCCCCCTACCTGATGATGTTCACATGAAATTTGATCAAGGTTGGCCATGGGGTATTAGAGATATACTTATTTGAAATTGTTTTACGGACGCACGCACGCACTGACGCACGGACGCACGCACGCACGCACGACGGACGACGGACAAAAAGTGATCCCTAAAGCTCACCTCGTCACTAAGTGACAGATGAGCTAATAAAAACATTGTTATTGACAGAAAGGTCTTGTCATGATTACCAAAATGCCAAATATAGAAATTTTTTGGCAACTGGCTCAAAAGCTATGATCAGTGTCGACGTATTTACAGATAAATGGTTAAACAAACACACGTACAAACAGACACAAATGCATGACAAAAACTGTAAACTCAGTATTCCTGATATCGGGCATAAACATGTTAGTTTTAGAACCGCAAAAAAGAGCATTTCCGCACCTGGATATACAGTAAAATTGCCCTATTAAGACCACCTTTGGGACTGTGATGTCATCATATTGGCCCAGTTACAGGTCCTCGGTCAGCTGTATTGGCCTCGGCCTTCGGCCTCGGGCCAATACAGCAGACCTCGGACCTGTAACTAGGCCAATACGAAATAACTTGATTAATTTTATTAATTGAAACAATTAAAAAACATGATTATTGATTTTTGACCTCAACCTAATATAATTTGACCTCCGGTTAATATTGGTTGACCCAGTGTTAATACGGGTGACCTCCGATCAATACGGGATGGTCGATTAATAGTAAAAAGAAACAACTGTTGTTAAAATATTTATTATAGAGTAGATTGTGATGTTGTAGGTCGTCACGGGGTATGCTGCTATAGTATGGCTTATAATTTTAGGCTGTCACCTTTATAAAAGCTACCGATATATTCGCTTTATACACATAATTTACACAACTTATTAGAAAATTTAGATATCCAGACGATTTATGAGAATGCATTTGTATGCATTAATAGAAGCATAAAAATGAGGCAAACAGCAAAACATATCTTAAACTACGTTAAATTCCTATTAATCTATCTGACACTTATTCATTTCCGGACAGGCAAGAAATATTGCATAGGTTACGAAAAGCAAAGATGTGCCTTTTGACATACATGTATCTGAACGGTGAAGAAAATATTCATCCTGCTCATCCACAATTCACTCACATAACGTGAACAAGTCGTGAAACGACCAGCCCTTAAACCCCACTTTATATAGAGAATCATTTAGAAAACAAGGGTTTACAGGGGTTTACATAGGTTTTCTTATTTTTGTTCCACGACAAAGGTTGTGGGTACTCGTTAGAACCGCCTCTTAAGGCGGTTCTAACGAGCACCACAACTTATTTTTGCGGTCAAAATAAGAAAAATATCGTGGATTTTCATCAGAAAAGTAACCAATTAAGAGAATTTGGAGATGTGAAGAAATGCACTATGTCGCAAGGGTGTGTTATCGTAATGAGTAAACAGCGCACGGACTGTTTGGGTCATCCGACAGTCATGCAATTGGCCTCGCGTTCAGTAAAAATTCTGATTAGACTGCGTGAAATGCACAGCTTCATCTGAGTCACCGCTGTACGCAAGACACCTTTTCGCTTTGCAACAGTTGGTCAAGAGGACAGCCTCCTCTATTAGCCTGAAGAAAATTTGGATCAATGACTACTGCAAAGTGCACAGCGAAGACTCTGATGATCAGACAGCGCGTTCGCGTAGTCTGATCAGAGTTTTCGATGGACGCACTTGCCTTAAGACGCACTTTCGCAACAACTGTTCAAGAGGACAGCTCCCACTGTTAGCCTGAATAAAATTTGGGTCAATGAATATCTATATAGTGCACAGCGAAAACTCTGATCAGACTGCGACAATAGAATCCTCTGTTAGCCTGAAGAAAATTTGAATCACTGAATATCTATATAGTGCACGGCGTAGACTCTGATCAGACTGCGCTGATCAGTCGCCACTGGGCGCACATGTGTAAGTGACGGCTTTTCGCCTAGCAACAACTGTGCAAGAGGACAGTCTCCTCAATCTTTGTGTTAATGGCGCACAGCGCACAGACAGCACTCTGATCAGACACCGCAATCTGATCAGACTCTTCGCTTGGCGCAATTATCCAAAGACATTTTCTCATGACGTGATGCCGGACAGTGACCCTCGGGACGGATTTTTCCATCCACCCCTCACACCCATATAAGATTCTTATAGTGTCTAACCTGTCCCCAAACTTAGAAAACAGGTTTTCTTGTGATTGCACATATTTCATAATTGACCAGCACACAGCAATAAGTCTTATGCGGTCCACGAAGACACAGATCAGCCTGCACATCCGCACAGTGCCCTCTCCAGCCCCATAAAGGAAAACCCTTGCCATGTTGGGCGGATGTGCAGCCTGATCGGTGTGTTTGCTGGTCACGTATGTCTTATTGTAAGTTTTGACGTTTACTGGCTCATAAAATATTTACGATAATTCATGTCGTGTGACTCGCCCCCGCCCATCGGGGCTTGGAGAAATAGATGGGCTCCATGGTGCTTCAACGCGGAGCTGAAACGGACCATACATGAGAACTGGTAAACGGCTGAGAAGGACTAAGTCTGCCCAGGCAAAGTAGTATAAGTCAGACCGTCCAGTGTATTTAAGCCCTTTGGTTTCATTATGCAGCAGGGTTTGAGATGTAATTTCATCTCAATGCCGGGTAAAAGTCGCAGAAAATTGGAATCAACGTCTCCAAAATGACCTAATAGTGTTGATGGGAATGTTAAACCTCAATTCAAAAAAAAAAAAAAAAAAAAAAAAAAAACACATATGCCGTTTGACATAATGCATTCTGCCATATCTTCAAAGAAGTAAATTTTCTGTTAAAATTTGTGATATTTTTCTTAATAATGCTCCAAAAAAAAAAGGTTTTTGGTGCCCGTTAGAACCGCCTCATCGAGGCGGTTCTAACGGGTACCCACAACAGAAATACACAAGAAAAGCAATGTTTACCTATGTAAACCCTAGTTTTTCTCTACATAAAGTTTGGTTTGCAGGGGTTGTGTTTTCGCTTAACGTGGCTTAGTCAAGGTGATGAAATACTGATGTGATAACACGGCAGGCAATCAGTTAAGCGTATCTGTGTCTGATAGTGCAAAACTTTACAGTCATCAATTTCAAAAAGAAAAGTTTAAATTGGTTCAAGGCAAAGATAAATGTGTCCCGTATTCTGACAACGTTTCAGAGAACTGAGTTATTAGAATGACGGACTGCGAGACCCAATTTTCTACTTTAGGTTCTTTTTTCACATGTTCGACTGGTACTGTTTTTCAGACACTGTCGCAAGCGAGGCTCGAATGCGCATTTTTAGACACAAAAGTCTAACATTTTAGCCACTCGACTGAAGCATCGTTTATAAGTAGGCTACCTGAGATGAATACTCTTATTATCCCCGCTTTATATGCTCTCGAATACTATATCGATAATGCTGATCAACACGTTTTGAATGACCCTCATTCCTTCACTTTTGATACGGCTGTTTCCGAATACGTTATTCCCACAATTGTTCACAGCATGCATATCAGCCCCATGAGCACCAGAAGCTTCCAAAACTAGCCAAAAAGACGAAAGAAATAGCCTATGGAATTTTCATTTTGACATGCTTCTTTTGAGACGACGTGCTGTCGTCTATACCAATCAAGTGCGGTCACAATGAAGACAGTCCGAAAAAATAAGAAAAGAGAGGTATGCACATGCGAGAAAAGAGACAGTAGGAAGGAAAAATAGGTAGAGAAAAACGAAAAAAAAAAAAAAAGAAGAAGTCCGTGCGCATGTTGGAGCATAGTGTGACTCCTGCGCCATGACATATGACGTCATAAGAAAGAATGATAAGGACATTCAGTTGGCTAAAGATAAGGGGTGAGACAAGGCCAACTGGCCCAAAAGATTAGCTTCCATGTTGAAATGATCTCCCCTACCCCCATTTCAGCCACGATTTCACAAAAGCTCGGCTATTCTAAGGATATAGGGAAAACTAGTTTACAAGGAGACCATTACTTTCTTTATTTTTGTTCAAAACAAAAGGTCGAGGGTACATGTTAGAAGAGATGGTTCTAACGAGCACACACACTCTCTGTCTTGAGCAGAAATAAGAAACATATCACGAAGTTTATGGTATTGTAATTCACCATGTTTGCATTATTTGCTGGCCCCCAGCTTTCAAGGTGGGGGGGGGGGGGGTTCTGGTTACCTGTTTTTTCCAACACTGATAACATTCAGTCTAGGAACCAGCAGATAATGCAAATAAGGTGAATAGCAATGATAGCTGCTTGTTCTTTAACCACCTAGCTAATCGACCGAGCTTGAGTACTGGGTAACCGCTTCGACGGTCTAAGCCTGCCCAGGAAAAGTGATGCGAGTTTGACCATTCCATAAACTCTAGCTGTTTTTTGGGCGATCTTTAGATGTAATTTCATCTCAATGTCGGGGAAGCGACCCACAGAATCGGAACCAACGTCTTCAAAATGACCTAAATACTGTTGACGCGAACGTAAAACCTTAACACAAACACACAATAATCTATCAAACTTTCGAAAAAAAAACAAACAAAAAACAAGAGGCCCATGCGCCACAATGCTCACCAGAGCTCAGGGGGCCACTGCCCACTGGCAACAATGTATTTTAATTACCCATGGAAGCCCTGTGCCCAAGGATGCTACAGATAAAATTTGGATCCAATCAACCTAGTTGCTTCAGATTCTGATGCCGCTTGAATGTGTTGTTGCAGGACAACAGATGACAATTGACAATTTCCCATCTGTGGCAACAAATAGGGCAAAAAGAACATTATTAAAGGAGCGTTTCTATGAAAGTGTGACAAAATATCTTGAAATGCATTAATGTCATTTTTCAATTTTCCCCATTATAAGTCAATGGAAACTCTTAACATGCCATAGCAAACAAACCAAAAAGCCATATTTCATAAACCAGAGCTCAGGTGGACACTGCCTAGACTGCCTAAAGGCAGCCATGTATTATAACACGATATGATTTTAATCTACCAATTATAAAGTCTCCCAAACAAACCCCACACCCAAATGCGCACCCATGTGGACTGTATCTGAAATATTGTTTTATAAAGTAGAGGGGGTGGGGCATGGACCAATGGAGGCCTGGTTGATGTCACTAAATGCGTCTTATCAAACGGAACACAGACACACATGTATGTGGTTTAGCAGTGGGGATATGTATGGTTCCTGAGATGTAAGACCTTTTAAGCAATGGAGGGATTCGGGCATGGCAGATCCCAGAAAAGCCCAAGATTGTTGTCACTGAATATGTCTTACCATAAGAACCAAGAGTATATATGGTGAAATGGTGGGGATCTGAATGGTTTCTGAGATATGAGGCCCTTTAATGAAGTGACAGGGAGAGAAATGGCCCCTGCGGACCCCCCAAGACGCTGGTGACTGAATGTGTCTAATAACAATGAACGGACTATATGTAATTATAGGATGGGGATTTGAATGGTTTCTGAGATATATAGCCTATTATGTAGTGGAGTCTTATCATAAGGAACAAGAATATATATGGTTAAGGGGTGGGGATCTGAAAACGGTTTCTGAGATATATGGATTTTAACGAAGTAAAGTGATGGGGCATGGCCCGTGGCACCCCGGGGGGACCCGCATGCTGGTGTCGCTGATTGCGTCTCATCATAAGGAATAAGAATATATATGGTTTAGGGGTGTGGCTTAACAATTTCTCAGATATATGGTCTTTTGTGAAGTCGAGGGGTGGAGCATGGCCCGGGCGCGCCCTGGCTGACCCCTAGGTTGGTGTCACTGAATGTGTCTAATCATAAGGAACAAGAATATATATGGTTTAGGGGTGGAGATCTGTAAGGATTCTGGAATATTTGGCCTTTTATGAAGTGGAGGGGGTTGGGCATGGGCCAGGCACATCCCGGGGGACCCCCAAGTTTGTGTCACTGAATGCAACTTATAATAAGGCATGAGAATATATATGGTTTAAGGGTGGGGATCTCAATGGTTTCTGAGATAAATGACATTTTATGAAGTGGAGGGGGTAGGGCATGTCCCCGGCTCATCCGGGGGGACCCCCAGGTTGGTGTCACTTAATGCATCTTATCATAAGGAACAAGAATATATATATATGGTTTAGGGGTGGGATCTGTAAGGTTTCTGAGATATAAGGCATTTTATGAAGTGGAGGGGTCGGGGCAAGCCCCAGCACAACATAGGCGATCCCCAGGTTGACATAAAAGCATATGGCTAAGAGAAGTTCACTCAAGGAACATTTCTATGGAAGTTTTGTCAAAATATCTGCAATGACTTGGCAGTAAATGCCATTTTTCCGTTTTCCACATTATATAAGTCAACAAAACTAAAAGGCCAAATTTCATAAAACATAAAAAAAAAAAAAAAAAAAAAAACTGTAAAGGCAAATATGGTGAATATTTTCATAAAGTCTCAGCCTCCTAGAGCATGTGGTTTCATAGGAGATAATTTTTTAAGTATTTTTTTTTTATTTGGTTTTTTTGCATTTTGGTTTCCATGGAAACCAATACAAATGAGCAGTAGGCCTAAAATCATATGGCAGCTAGTAGATTGCCTATGGAACATTTCTATGAAAGTTTTGTCAAAATATCTGCAATGACTTGACAGTTAATGCCATTTTTCAATTTTCCCCATTATAAGTCTATGGAAACTCAAGTTGCCATAGCAACCAAACTAAGCAGCCGATTTAAAAAAAACATAAACTTTCAATCTCCCAGCCCAATGATGCTACAGATTAAATTTGGGCCCTATCGGCCCAGTGGCTTCAGAGGAGATGATGTTTAAAAGTGTTGACGCCAGGCGATATACGACGATGACGACAGACAACTGCCTATCCTATAAGCTCCCCCGGAGCCTTCGGCTCTGGTGAGCTAAAAACGGGTGACAAGGAGATATTGATGATTTGTAAATTCTATTTGGATCCAAACAGTGAGGCAAATACCACTGTTAAACTATTGTTTTTCTGTGTCGAGTCCGAATCAGGAAATGAGTGGCCCTACAATTGCATTCCAGACAGTCTGGTGCATTTGAAACAAGTTCTTTATTTCCCCGGTGTTGCATTTTTGAAGTAATTTTATACACCTTCAAGCAAACACTCTCCAAAAATACATATGTCGTCCTCAACTATAGGGATCTACTCTTAAAGGGAATATTTTCCTCGAAGCATCCCAAATCAAAGAGGATTTGTTTGATTTGATGTTTAACGTCCCCGTCCACACTATATAGGTAATTTTGCATCCAATTTTGTGGGACTTTTACCCGACTTTGAGATGAAATGACATCTCAAGCCCTGTCGCCCAATGAAACCAACAGGGTCTCCCCGTACATCAACCATAGTGCAGTTTATATTTTACTTTTGGTCCTTTGAGATCAGCGTGAATATTCTGAGAAATCAGAAATAAATTATTGGTTAAGACTCATTGTCTAGACAGGTTTTTAATTATTTGGACCCCATTTTGATTTATATCAGTCTTTGAATCGACTGCCAGTTCGAAATTTGGACATTTGCAGTATGTTTCCTCTGGCTTTCGTTGCCGGATCATTACAGGGTCATTGATGAGGCTTTATTAGCCGAAACTACGTAGTATGACCCATCTTCTTTCTTATGAATGTTTTCATTGCTCTTAAAGGATCTCATTTTTGATTTTTATTTGCCTTCACTGCAGCTGGTGTTGTGCCGTGTGGCGGCCGTAAAACGTCTCCCCGTACATCAACCATAGTGCAGTTTATATTTTACTTTTGGTCCTTTGAGATCAGCGTGAATATTCTGAGAAATCAGAAATAAATTATTGGTTAAGACTCATTGTCTAGACAGGTTTTTAATTATTTGGACCCCATTTTGATTTATATCAGTCTTTGAATCGACTGCCAGTTCGAAATTTGGAAATTTGCAGTATGTTTCCTCTGGCTTTCGTTGCCGGATCATTACAGGGTCACTTATGAGGCTTTATTAGCCGAAACTACGTAGTATGACCCATCTTCTTTCTTATGAATGTTTTCGTTGCTCTTAAAGGAACTCATTTTTGATTTTTATTTATAAGCATGGACGGTCCGACTCGCACCGCTTTGCCTGGGCAGCCTTAGATCCTCTAAGTGGGTAACTAGTACTCGTGTGAGGTCGGATTCAGCTCTGCGCTGAAGCATCATGCAGCCCATTTATTTCTTCAAGCCCCGATGGGCAGGGGCCGATAATCTAAAGGAAGTCACAAAAGTGCCCTCCCTTTAACAAATCGTTGCTTTGGCGTAAGCTATTGAAGTTCCTGGGAAAAACGATGCCCGTGAGTTTTAACATATATATTTGACGTCTCTAACACAATAGAGCACAACAAAAACTAAATTTGATCCATGGTTTCTATAATTTAAAACAGATTTCTACTTCAAAATTAAATTACATGTAACCGTTCTTTTGATATTGAAACCGCGCAATCGAGATCACTTCAAATAGATAATAAGTGGGCTATAACAAATATGGCGAGAAAACTTTCACTCGAGTGATGCCAGAAAACTAGACCCTTTAAGCATTTCTTAATTTCGACATATAGCTAAAATATAACATTTAACGCAGCATTGTAAAATGAAAAATTCTGACCGTAAATAAATGTTTCAAAAAATAAAAATAAAATAAAATAAACGTCAATGCATCACCCAAAATGACAATTTTCAAGTGAGTATTCCCTGATTCTATTCCATTCTCCCTTCAATTGACAAACCCCTTAAATCCCCAAAGTACAATATGACGTTCAGACCAACTTTATTATCAAACTGTTCCTTACGTTACACTAAACCTTCAGACTAACGATGGCAATTGGTCACGTGACATTATCGTTAAGCAACGGTCACATACAAAGTGACATACGTCTTGAATTGGTTAACGTTAAGTTGAATTGACTGTGCGTCATGACGACGGCTGTTGAATATGTTGGTTAACCCTTACTCTGCTGAACAAGACAACTCCTTTCTTTGTTAATCAGTGTAGATTCAGATCAGATGGCTTCTCTGAGCAAGATATACACTGTTTTCCATTCAGTTTGTGAGTTGAGAGAATGCATTATATCAACGTAGTTGACGTTGATAGTCGAATGGATCTGGGAAAATTAATTTATTCCGGCAGGACAAGGGTTGAAAAAAAATGACAACATTTTCGCGCAAAATTAGAGACCTATTTCACATGTCACGTGTGCTTGTAAATGAATGTCGTTTGGCGTGTCGCAATTAACAATTCCGAATGTGATTTTGACCGCCTAGAAGGACTAAATGCGTTTGCAATAGTGATCTCTTCTGAAAGAATATCATTCTTCCGACATATAATTTTCAATGATTTTTTTTAATTTTTGTTTTTCAAGAAGTTATACTCCTGCGTCAGAGAAGGGACGAACCTCTTAAGGCTATATTTATTACCAAAAAAAGAAAAACTTTAGTAACATGGTGGTCGCCAAAAATACGCAGCTAAATGTTTTGCAAATCATACAAAACCATTGCTGAGAATTTAGCGAAAAAGTAGCAAATGAATCAGTCAAAGTAAATGTACTAGCAAAATTCCGCTATGGAGACCACCTAGAATTAAGACTGATTCTGGTTTAAAAAGCTTATTTAGAAGGGTGCAGTTATTCTTTTTTTTTTTTTTCGTGTTTTCTGCACACAGTGTCCTCTGGGCGGGGACCATCTTTGGGACTGTTCAAAGGTGGTCTTAAAGACCACTTTTGAACAGTCCCAAAGGTGGTCTATATATAGGAATTTTCTGTACTAGCAAAATATTAGTAACAGGAGGCGCTTTACGTTCTTCCGTGTGTCTGTGCGTGCACCTGTGTTTGTGCGTGTGCATGCGTCTTTGTATTTGTATGTGCGCGAATAGTAAGAATAGTTGTTGTTGTTACTGTTGTTGTTGCTGCTGCTGTTTTTGCTGTTGTTGTTTTGTTATTGCAGCTGTTGTTGTTGAGTGCTTATGTTTTGTTGCTGTTAATGTTGCTGCTGTTGTTGTTTCTTCTGCTGCTGTTGTTTTGTTGGTTTGCTTTTGTTTTTGATGCTGTTGTTTTTGTTTTTGTCGCTGTTGTTGTCGTTGTTGCTGCTGTTGTTGTTAAGTTGAAGAAATGATACAGCAATCCTATGATTTCGTTGCCAGGAGATATCAGACTATTTTTAACCCTTTTCGTACCAAATGGAATCACCCCCACCCCCTTATACACAGCACATGTTCATTTCAAAATTTAGGAGTGTCAGTTTGTGTTTTCTTGACAATTTATTTGGAAAATGGCTGAACATTTTGCAAACAGTGTAGGTCCTGATCAGACGCCGCGTTCTGTGGCGTCTGATCTGGACCTGCACCGTTTGCCAACTATACCCGTTTTGGGGATTCTGGTGTTAAATAGTTTAAACTTCCGGTATTTATGCATTGTTTACAGCAAGTAGATCTTTTAACTGGTATAGGCACAGCCTCAGCTGTGTTTACCGCAAGCAGACCTTTAAACTTGCATTGGCGGCAAAAAGAGAAAGCATTTAGCTGAAGGAGCCAAATCAAATTAATCGTATAATTGATGTGATGCATGGCATTTCTATTTCTGATACTCTCGGTATACACAGGAACTGAACTTCTTCAATAAAATGCTTTTTGCCTGTTAACCCCTTTTGTACCGAAAGCACCAAAAAGGGTACCCTGGCAAACAGTGCAGGCCCAGATCAGACGCCGCAGAACGCGGCGTCTGATCAGGGCCTACACTGTTTGCAAAATATAAAGCCAATTTTCAAAGAGTTTTTGAAGAAAAGACAACCTGACACCCGTAAATTTTTAAATCGACACCTGCTACATGCAAGGAAGAAGATTCCATTTGGTACTAAAAGGGTTAAAATAGACAGTATTAATTTATGCAACAGGTGCTGTTAAATTTGCCCCACGGTAACACGAGTAATTACATGCGAAACACAATACAAATTTATAACACATGTATCATTAGGAATTATAAGAATCTCTTTCACATCAGTATGAAATCCGACCCGAAGAAAGTCCGGTCCGAAATGACATTTCAAGGCCTATACTGCCCATACTAAACGCTAGTGTTTATATGTCGGAACGGTCCGATTTGTTTTGTTTGAAATGAGGTTTATGTCCCCGTCAACTCTATTTAGGTCATTTTGGAGACGTTGCTTCCAAGTTTAAGGTACTTTTACCCGACATTGAGATGACATGACATCTCAAGCCCTGCCACCCAATGAAACCAAAGGGCTTTTATGCGGTCTGACACACATCACTTTGCCTGGGCAGGCTTATACCTTCTAAGCGGTTTACCAGTACTCATGTGAAGTCGGTTTCAGCTATGCCTGCAGCCCAGTCTATTTCTTCAAGCCCCTATCCTACATCACACATACATCATCCTATCTCACTCCAGAGAAAATCATCAAGAATGGAAGATTATCGTCTACCAGCTCCACTCATCAGCTTATTGAAGTCCAGTAAGCTCACTGGAAATCCAGATTTTGATGTGAGCATGCGCTCAGATCACATTGAGGTCAAGCTCGTCTGGAAGTTGCGGCAGCCGTCACAGCCCAGAAAGAAGAAACTGCAGAAAGCTCCGACCTCAAAGGCAAAGTCTCAGCCACCACAGACCAGAGAAGAACCAGCGGAGTCGACTCCAAGGACTCCGACGCCAGCAAAAAGAACGCCGCCGCCACCCCAGCAGCAGCCGAATCGTCACAGATCACCGGTGATAGCAGCAAGCCCCGAGCCTGCGACATCACCTCCACCGTCTCCGTCACCTCCCAGCTCACCGCAGCCTATGGAAGCCGAGAGAGTGACCTTCCCAGAAGTTCCAGGGAGTTTCACCGCCACAACAGGCAGAGAATGCACAGACAAGTACAAGATCATGGATGCGCGTTACTCCAGCGACCAGAAAGTCTGCATTGTGACACTCCAGCACAAAAGAAAGCCTCACCAAGACGACTGTTACGGGATACTAGACCTAACAGCCAAGCACTACACAATCTATAAGGGCTACGACAGTAAACACTTCTCACAAGAGGCCATCGACGAGATCGAGGAGTGTTTCTCCAACTGCCCACAAGGACGGCATGCAGAGCTGATAAAGCAGACCAAAGCCTACGTGAAACAAGCTGACTGCAGGTACTTCGCTCCAGAGTAGGCTAGCCGTCCGAATAACTTACACCGCCTGGGAATGCAAAAACAACTTGTAAATCGCCCGTGGACCGATCCCAGCGCGGCCCCTGGAGAGAGCATCTGACCTACTTAGCTCTCGAGCAAGATGTCTGAGTCACGATTGATAGCCGGAATTGGCAAAGACTCAACATCAATCTACATGCTCATTTTTAGAATCGGCGTTTCAAAATTCGAAAACAAACAGTGCCTCTTTCTTTTACCTGGATTATGCACCGACTCGGCCGGGCCTGGTGAAGTTGCACGTTGGACTTTACCGCGCATGGAGCCCACCCCAGAGGCACTGTTGAAACTTAGTCTTGTTGAAGTTGGCGACACAGCCCTTTTACAGGACCTTTTTCTGCTATGACCTGGTTCAGACATGTTGACACGCAAAAAATTAAGCTCAAGCAGACGAATAGGACTTACGATAAAGGACTTACGCTAGACTAGGACGGACGGGGTTGGAGCCGAGCGGTGACCTACTTATTTCTCGGTAACGAGAAATAAGTGGGTCAACGCACGGCTACGGAGTTGTGCCAGCATGGATTCGTTCCCTGGGACCTCCACCAACCGACGACCCTCGACAAGGGGAAACTGGAAACAAACAAACAAAAAATTTCTTCAAGCCTTCCCGGCGATGGGCGGGGACAATGACAACTCGTGCCCTAGCCCTAAGACTGACAGATAGAGTGTGTCATTAAAATTAAAATGGTCCCGCTAATTAAATGGCTACATTGTACTTCACTGAGTTTTTACCAGTGTGCACAATCTGATCAAAGCCTTCACCGAGCGCCATCATGTGTAACAAGGACAAAATGAACACACCCTATACCCATTTTATATAGAGAAACGTGCCAGACAATATTTTCCTTATTTATACCCAAAACTAGATTGTGGGTACTCGTTAGAACCGCCTCATTGATGTCGTTCTAACCATTACGAAAACACGCCTATACAAATACATTGTGAATTTTACCGTCTAAAAAACGAAAATTTTAGACGAAAAAAGTGTGATATTTTTTATATTTTTATATTTCTGCTCAAAATATAGATTGAGGGTACTCGTTAGAACCGCCTCATCGAGGCGGCTCTAATGAGTTACCATAATCTACGTATTTTAGCAAAATGATTCGAAGAATGCTTCTAGTTGCACACGGAAGAGCATATATATCACCACGAAAACATGCCTTTATAATTTGACCTCCTTAAACCACACTTTCTTATGGTAAAACTGAGGTTTACAGGAATACACATTATTTTTCTTATTCCTGCTCAAAACATGGATCGTTGGTACTCACTTCGCCGAGACGGCTGTAGCGAATATCCACAATTTGTGATTTGAGCAGAAATGTGAAAATATCAGAATTTTTTATCTGAAAAATTTAGATTTTTGGTGTGAAAAAAATCAATATATTTGAACAGTTTGTATTCGTAATGGTTCATCTTGCAATCAATGAAGACTGTTTTCCTAAGGAGTTGATGTGCAGTCCAATTTTTGTGTCCACTCTGCACACGTGCCCGAAAACACATTATTAGTCGGTGAATTCACGAAGTGTGAATTCGCCAGACTTAAGTTGTGGCTCGATGACTCTTCTCATCCACCATCTATTGAGTGGTTGTTTAGAAGTATAATAGCGGTCGCTTTTGGTATATGCCTTAGGATTCATGAAATCCTAAAGAGTGTAGGTCATGAAACCATTGATAAATAGTATATTCTACTATCAACACAGCTTTGTTATGGCTGCTGAAAGAGAAAGTACAATCCTCTGCATTCTTTATTAGTATGAATGACCCGATAATCTGATTAAATGTGGCAGCTCATAATTGCTTTATAATTTTGTAGTCCAGCTTCGTTCTTTCTCAATTTGAAGAGCAAACATTTTCAAGACCCATAAGGCCAACACGTCTATGTCACTAACACCCCCATTTACACCCTTTTTTCAGAGAAAATAGGGTCTGCAGGGGCATTACTGTAAAACAAGGAGTGTGGGTACTCGTTAGAACCTCTTCATTGACGCAGTTCTAATGAGCACCTACATATATACAATCGATTTTCGAAGCAGATATAAAAACGTCACAAGGAAAACATCAGTGTTTGAGCTGTAAAAGAATGCGTCTATTATGTTCATGTATGTTAGAAGCAGAAATACATGTAACAGTCCAGAATCATCCCTGCAACTTTTTTGTCAAAGAGACATCTTAGACGAAAATCAGATAATAATTTCACATGTTATATGTTAAGGGCTAAAATAGTATTTCTTCACATACAAATGTTGAACACTGACAAATAGTGTAGATCTGGATCATATACCCTGTAATTCACCGACTTTGAGGCTTCTCAAGCCTTTGATTTTTCATGTCACAGCTAAACATTTTGGAGTTTTGTATCAATACTAGATTAACCATCAGGTATTTTAACTGACACTGACCGGCCCCGATAGCTCAGTTGGTAGAGTGTCCGCTCCGGAGAACGGGAGGTCACGGGTTCGATCCCGGGTCGCGACATACTAAAGTCGTTAAAAATGGTACTAGCTGCTCCTCGCTTGGCACTCAGATTTACGGGGTAGAGCTAGGACTGGTGGACCCAGTGTCAGGATAATGTGACTGGGTGTGGTATCATGTAATGTGTCTGGGACATGATATTTCAGTGAGGCAGCACTATAAAAGTGAGCATTGAGCTCCCTGTCACAACCAGACACCGTCGTGATATGACTGAAAAATTGTTGAAAGGGACGTTAAACCCGAATTCACACACACATAACCGACACTGAGATGAACTATAGAGTTTATACGGTCAGACTCGCTCCACTCTGGTTTACCAGGTACATTTCAGCTCTTCGCGGAAGCACAATGAAACTCAATCTACTCGCGTGTTCAAAACATAGCGTATTTCCTACCTCTAAAACTAGCATTTTATAAATGTTAATTATTATTATTATTATTATTATTATTATTATTATTATTATTATTATTATTATTATTATTATTTCCAATATAGATTGTTAAGTGACTGTTAGAACCGTCTCAATGAGGCCGTTCTGTTGAACATCACAATATATGTTTTGAACAAAAATCAGGAAAATGATGTATACCCATATAAACCCCACACAACCCATGGAAAATGGGGCTTACAGGGCTTACAGTTGGTGGGGCGTCCATTACAAGGACTTGTTAGCATGATGAAAAGCTCTGCATCAAAATGCCCTAAACACTTGATCCCGGTTCATAAGTACATTTGTTTAGTTTCCAAATACTGCTTTTCTTTGTTTTACATAAGTCATAGGCATATTTTTTGTTCTCTGTATATCAGAGAGAAAAATCAGTGAAAAGTTATTTTAAGCATTTAGGTCTTAATGTTAAAGACGTAAATCTGATAATATGTCTGCAATGATTGATAAATAGATGAATTTGATATGTATGTTTGCTTTTTGGAGCTATGAATTAGTTAATGCAGCCAGCTTCAGTGAAACGGAGGTAGCATAATTAGACATTATGAAAACATGTATTGAAAAATTTTCCAACCAAAAACTGAATATTTTCAGAAAAAAAAAATCTAATAATCTTTCATAAGGTGAAATAATGGCGTCCAACATGATGTCAGAAATTACATAAATTGGGTAAAAATGATAACATCTTTCTTATTTCTGCTTTCAACACAGATTGTGGGTGCTCGTTAGAACCGCCTCAATGGGACGGCTCTAACGAGTACCCACAATCTATGTTTTTAGAACCGCCTCAATGAAGCGGTTCTATTGTATACCCACAATCTATGTTTTTGAGCCAAAAAGGCAGATAATGAATACCCCCGAAAACCCCACTTTTCTCTATATAAAATGGACTTTAGAGGGGTCTTCTTTTTGCGGACTTGTTATCGTGGCGTCAAAAAGCTGTGCAAAACATAGATTGTAGGTACTCGTTAGAACCCCATTGACAAGGCGGTTCTAACGAGTACCCTTAAATTATGTTTGTGAGCAGAATTAAGAAAAAAATAATGCACACCCCTGTAAACCAAACCCCAGTTTTACAATATGAAAGTGGGGTTTGAGGAGTCAAATTTATATAGGCGTATTTTCGTGACGTCAGGTATACTAGTCCATGTAACGAACACCCCTCTTATCCCCACTTCATACAAGACAAGTGCCGTTTACGGGGTATTCATTGTTTTTTTTTATTATTTTGCACAAACATATAGATTGCGAGTACCGTGAGAACCGCCAAAGGTTCTAACAAGCACCAACAATCTATATTCGGACTAGAAATAAGACAAAAATCAAACAGTTTCATCGGAAAAAAGCCAATTCTAGAGAGACGAAAAACGCCTTTGGTTTGGATGAGTTATAACAGTTTTCTATATGCATGTATTTTTATGTATATTGGGTCATTACGGTAACACAACCGTGCGAATTGGTGCATTTTATCCATCTCCTAAATGGCCATTTTTTGATGAAAATCCACGATATTTTTCTGAAAAATAATGCTAACATAGGTTGTGGGTGCTCGTTAGAACCGCCTCAGTGAGGCGGTTCTAACGAGTACCCGCAACCTATGTCTTGGAGCAAGAATAAGAAAAATAATGTATACCCCTGTAAACCCTAGTTTTCTCTATAATATGTAATAAAGGCACTGCCTTTTGAGCAACACACTCAGATATAGAGGAGCGTGATAGCCCAGTGGTTAGTGCACTTGCCTCTGATGCTAGAGGCACCCGGTTCGATCCCCGGAGGCGGTGATTATTTCAGTCAGAATCAGAATTGTTATTGGTGACACGTCAAATGACATTCATACACCAGGTTCGGTGTCCGAACACACTCCATTGGCATCATTTGCAGAGATGCATTCCAAAACGTGCACCATCCTTAACTGGAGGCCCCCTGTGCAGGGCGAGTCATCTCCTGTGCAGGTTATAGACCCCTACCATAATTACATGGTCACTGTGTAGGCTTTCAACCCTGCAACCTGGAATGTATGTAACGTACATCTGCGAGTAATGGTCAAATGTGACCGATCGCAGTATAAGTAGAAAGAAAGAAAGAAAGACATTATACCCCCTAAGTAGCAAATGGTGGTGTAGGACATCAAAAACACCGATAGTGCTAGTATTGTAGCTAAGTGGTTAGTGCACTTGCCTCTGATGCTAGAGGCCCCCGGTTCGACCCCCCCCCCACACACACACCCAACCCCACCCCCAACAACAGCGACATTAAAGGCTGGTATTTGAACATGTTCCATTGGCATCATTTGTAGGGGTAAATGTCCCAAAGTGCACGATTTCCCCAGCTGTATCCAATGTTCCTCAAGGTGGCATGCTCAGACATTTGTTGTTCTGCCCATACATAAATGACCTATCACACAAAGTCAGCCCCATTTTGGTGTATCTGAAAAAGGCAAAAAGCAGCCTGGTGTTTCTTTGGAAGGAAGATAATCAGTTGGTCTGAAGATGTTAAAACATGATGGCAGTGACCATAATTAGACTTGTCATGGATTATCCCACGTCACTATTGGACCCACATATTGTATCAAGAAGGTGCAACAGCAAGCAACACGGTTTGTCAGAGGTGACTACCACACAATCAGCAGTACCTCCCGAGTGATGCAACACCTTGGCAGGCAAACTTACCAGCATTGACATCAATATATCTCTGGGCCAAGTGGATATTCATGGTTGCAGTTGCAGTTTCTCCGACACGCAAGCAGCGAACAGTTCAGGATACCCCCTGGGGTATATGGTACGCCACCTTCATCGCCACGGGAATCAGCCTTAAGGACCAACTTCCAGTGAGTATTGTCACATCAGGGATCCTTGAGGGCTTCAAGAGAGATCGTGCAAGTCTTCCCTAAACTACGTAAAACTGTTTTTCAAAGTTTTAATTTGTTCTGTTGTGACACAAAGGTGACGTGTATCTTGCATCACTGAGGAGTTCAAATGATATTGACTCAGAGGCAAAGGCCGTTGTCCTTACCGCAGGTAGGGGTAGAGGCGTGCGCGCGCGAGTGTATGTGTGTGTGTGTGTGTGTGTTTGGGGGGGGTGTTATTTCTTCTGTTTCTGCACTTTTATTCATTTTTCCCCTTTCTACCCTGACCCGCCCTCTCTTATCCATTTCTACCTCTTCTACCTCTTTTTGTCCCTTTCTCCGGAAGATGACACACAATGAAGCACCAGGGTTTACGCGAAACAATTTTTTGAGATTCACCTCCGCCTTGCACATAGTCTTAGTATGACAATGCTCCACTGTTGGTCCTGGGTGCACTTCATGGGAAGAATTAAAATTAGATAGAGTGACTCACAGTTAGTTTGCAGCATGGACACTTTAAAGTATCCTTAAGCACTAGCGAATTGCTATAGGATTTGGGGGCCCATCATCACTTTGTAAATCTTAGGAAGGAAGAAATCCAACAGGCAGCCAGATAGCTCATTATGTCTCTTAATGTTCCAAGGGCTTTATTTTATTACTCCTAAGTAATAGTTTGTGAAAAATTTTAATTTCTTGGCCAGACGATAAGCGCTTTCCACCCTACCGAGAAGCCCCGGTAAATGCTTCGGTAAATGCTCCGGTAACTCGTTGGTCCAAAAGCGGTGCTGGGTTTTACCGGCTAAACTTTTCGGCTCAGTGCGGTACGTTTCAGTTCATTAAAACCCGTGACGAAGTTTCGAAAATTTCCCGCGATCAAACTTCAGCGTTGATGGAACAGTCTTCGAAAAGAGCTTTTTAAAATTATTTCGACGCTGTTTTGTGTTTCTGTTGTAATGGGATTTGTATCCGTTTTGTTTTGAGGAGCAATTATTGGATGAGAATACAATTCTCATGAACTCTGTAAAGATGGCGGATTATCGCGAGAAAATGAACGAGATTCCAGGCGAGATTTGGGTGCCTAACTATATTGTTCCAGCCTCTCTAAAGTAAAGCAAACACTTCGTGTGTTTGCTATAAAGTGGGGTCTAAGGGGTCTCCATTTCACGGACTTGTTCTTGTTATGGATGCCTAGTAAATTTTGAATAGTATATATGAACCAGAAACAGCAAACGTAAGTGTTATATTTTCACTGAGAAAAATCAAAGAATCCTTGAACTTCAAATTGCACGCCCGACAGCTAAAGAGATAACTTTCGATAATATATAAAAGCCTGAAAATGTTGAACTGATCAGGTGATCTGAGTTTGCTTCAGCATACCGTAGTCAGTAAAACGGTTCGCCCCCCGCCCGTAAGGGCTTGAAGAAATAGATGGGCTGCATGATGCTTCCATGCCGAGCTGAAATCGACCCGCACACGAGTACTGGTAAACCGCTTAGAGGATCTAAACCTGCCCAGGCAAAGCGGTGCGTGTCGGCCCGTCCATGCTTATAAACCCTATTGGTTTCATTTGGCGGCAAGGCTTGAGATGCCATTTCATCTCAATGTCGGGTAAAAGTCCCACAAAATTGGAAGCAACGTCTCAAAAATGACCTTTACAGTGTTGACGGGGACGTTAAACCTCAAATCAAACGAACAAACAGTAAAAAGGTCTATGCCATGAGCATAATTTGTTCGATTGATTTGAAGTTTTACGTCCTCGTCAACACTGTAAAGGTCATTTTGGAGACGTTGCTTCCAGTTTTGTGGGACTTTTGCCCGACATTGAGATGAAATGACATCTCTAGCCCTGCCGCCCAATGAAACCAACAGGGAATATAAACATGGACGGGTCGACTCGCATCGTATTGCCTAGGCAGGCTTAGATCCCCTAAGCGGTTTACCACGGTACTCGTGTACGAGTCGGTTTCATCTCTGCGTGGAAGCATCTTTCTTCAAGCCCCGATGGGCGGGGGCTATCCAGAAGCATAATACGAATGAGAGGTTCCTTTCTGACAAATTGTCATATTTTTCTTATTTCAAATTTAAATGTAGATTTCAAGTGATGTCTCCTAGACAAGCATTCTTGCTGACTGTCAGATCCTGATTTTTTATGATATTGTTTATACATTATATTTCTGTATGCAAATGTACTGTTTAAACCAAAAGTAGATTGTGGAGCTCATCAGAAACGCCCAATCATCACGAAAACATGCCTATATAATGTTGATCCCCTTGAAACCCATTTTTATATA
This sequence comes from Lucinisca nassula, assembly GCA_963580285.1. Lineage (NCBI taxonomy): Eukaryota > Metazoa > Mollusca > Bivalvia > Lucinida > Lucinidae > Lucinisca > Lucinisca nassula. The sequence continues at coordinate 5,410,738 of OY757022.1, read as the reverse complement.
GTAAAAGTGGGGTTTACAGGGGTAAACCTTAATTTTCTTATTTCTGCTCAAAAATGGAGATTGTGGATACTCGTTAGAGGAATACCCACAGTCTTGAGGCGGTTCTAAGGAATATCCACAGTCTTGTGGCGGTTCTAAAAATACCCACAGTCTATTGGTGGTTCTTACGAATACCCACAATCTTTTGGCGGTTTTGAGGAATACCCACAGTCTTGTGGCGGTTCTAAGGAATACCCACCGTCTTGTGGCGGTTTTGAGAAATACCCACAGTCTTGTGGCGGTTCTCAAGGAATACCCACAGTCTTTTGGCGGTTCTGAGGAATACCCACAGTCTTTGGCGGTTCTAACGAATACCCACGGTCTTGTGGCGGTTCTAACGAATACCCACAGTCTTTTGGCGGTTCTGAGGAATACCTACAGTCTTGTAGCGGTTCTAAGGAATACCCACAGTCTTGTGGCGGTTCTGATGAACCCACAGTCTTGTGGCGGTTCTAAGTAATACATACAGTCCTGTGGCGGTTCTAACTTATACCCACAGTCTTGTGGCGGTTCTACAAATACCCACAGTCTTGTGGCAGTTCTAAGGAATACCCACAGTCTTGTGGCGGTTCTACAAATACCCACAGTCTTGTGGCAGTTCTAAGGAATACCCACAGTCTTGTGGCGGTTCTACAAATACCCACAGTCTTGTGGCAGTTCTAAGGAATACCCACAGTCTTGTGGCGGTTCTACAAATACCCAAAGTCTTGTGGCGGTTCTTACGAATACCCACATTCTTTCGGCGGTTCTGAGGAATACCCACAGTCTTGTGGCAGTTCTAAGGAATACCCACAGTCTTGTGGCGGTTCTACAAATACCCACAGTCTTGTGGCGGTTCTTACGAATACCCACATTCTTTTGGCGGTTCTGAGGAATACCCACAGTCTTGTGGCAGTTCTAAGGAATACCCACAGTCTTGTGGCGGTTCTACAAATACCTACAGTCTTGTGGCGGTTCTTACGAATACCCACATTCTTTTGGCGGTTCTGAGGAATACCCACAGTCTTGTGGCAGTTCTCAGGAATACCCACAGTCTTGTGGCGGTTCTACAAATACCCACAGTCTTGTGGCGGTTCTTACGAATACCAACATTTTTTTGGCGGTTCTGAGGAATACCCACAGTCTTGTGGCAGTTCTAAGGAATACCTACAGTCTTGTGGCGGCTTTGAGAAATACCCACATTCTTGTGGCGGTTCTAAGGAATACCCACAGTCTTGTGGCGGTTCTGAGGAATACCCACTGTCTTTGGGCGGTTCTAACGAATACCCACAGTCTTGTGGCGGTTCTAAAGAATGCCCACAGTGTTTTGGCGGTTCTGAGGAATACCCACAGTCTTGTGGCGGTTCTAAGGAATACCCACAGTCTTGTGGCGGTTCTTAGGAATACCCACGGTCTTGTGGCGGTTCTAAGGAATACCCACAGTCTTGTGGGGGTTCAAACGAATACCCACAGTCTTGTGGCGGCTCTAACAAATACCCATAGTCTATGTTTTCGTTGAAGCCTTCGTGGTGTAGTGGTTACGCTACTCGCCTTGTAAACCAGGGATCGCAGGATCGATCCCGGGCTTCCCCAGACGTTCGGATGAGTCTTTAAACCGAGGTCCAGTCTCCGTATGACCTTAGCTGTTGGTGGGACGTAAAACTGAAACACTCACTCACTCTGTTTCCGTGAAACACATAACGATAACACACCCGTGCGACATGGTGTATTATTGCACAAGTCCAATGTGTGTTTTTGGGCGTGGGGGTGGGGGAGGCAAAGGTGTCGTGTATCTTGCGCCACTGGGGCGTCCAACTGATACTAGCTTTCAGCTGGGCAAGACCTGCTGTCCTTTCAGCAGGTAAGGGTGGATAGGGACTATTCAATACGAAAACACGCCTATACAAATACATTGTAAACTTGGCCGCCGAAAAAACCCCGAAAATTTTAAGATGAAAAATTGTGATATTCGATATACTGTCGGAAACCCAACGTCATCACGTAATGACGCAACGGAAGATCAGGTGTTTTTTCTATGGGTACTCCGGTTTTCGCCTACCTCTTATTAACGATCCGCTCGATATGAGTGAAATAATCTTGAAATGGCCGAAACACCGAAACAAAACTTCACGTAACGACACTTTTCGTTGGTTGGCATTGGCTTGGTTTCACGCAGCTCACAACGCTTGCCGTTTTGTGCAAAATAATCAAATTTTTAACAAACAAATAAGGGCATTAGAATGGGGATAACTGTATTGCAAAATTATCATTTGAGGAGATAATTCGTCAGTTTTATGGTCGCTAATTCAGTTTTACGGCTCCGCTGACGTGTCGCCGTAAAACGAAATTTCCGACCGTAAAACAGTCAATTTACACCCCCCCCCCCCCCCCCCCAATGACAATGTTTTCCAGGTTCGATAATCTTAGAAAAGTTTAACTTTCCTAGGAAAGTTTAACTTTCCTGAGATTATCGAACCTGGAAAAAGCTGGATTCAAAATTGGGGAGGTCAATCGACTGTTTTACGGTCGGAAATTTCGTAGACATTTTGGAGATGTGAAAAAAGTGAACTAAGTCTCAGGGTGTGTTATTGTTATAGAACACAAAATACACTTGCATTACAAAATAAGAAAAATCTTCCAAAATTATTAAAATTTTGTCTGCATCTGGAGTTACGGTAAAATTACATAGTGGCCCAAGAACGAGCTCGACACATATTAGCTGAAAGTTTCAGGAATTCAAGGAATAGCCACGATCAGCAACACTTTTCCCAGCCTACACACAGGAACAATCGACCCAGCTTCGATTAACTTCATACAAAAAAACGATTACGCGTTTTTGATGGGGCTGACCGGACAAGTGAAAAGCGCTGCAAGCACTGCATCATGCCCCGCCATTGCTCATACATAAAGCAAGTGCCATATCACTGTCAAAGTGAAGGTGATTTGGTCTTTATCTAAATGAAGTTGTAATGAATATATGATCGAGATTACTATTTTCAATGTTCAAAGGGCCGTAGCTCCAAAAGTTAGTGATTATGAATTACGGTTCTCGTTTTCTGCAGATCCCCTCATGGTGCTTCACACTCGTGTGAAGTTTACCGAAAATATCTCAAAACAGTTTTGGATTTACAGAGTAGATACAAGTATGTAACAGAAACCGTTATTTTCGATGTTCAAAGATCAATAACTCAAAACTTAGTAAAGCTTGGGTTCTACATGTCATCTTATGTTGCTTTACATTTTTGCAAGGCTTCAAGATAATCTCTGAAACCATATTCAAATTATAGAAAGGGCACAAGTGTCTGTATGTCTAGGATCACTGTTTTCGGTAACAGGTAAGCAAAAAGAAACGTTCTTAAAAGCTGTCTCCCCGTGTCAAAACTGGCAGAAAAAAAAGCTACAACATCTACAGCTTAAATCAATTGCTCTCAAATGCTCATATCTCTTAAGATGCCGAACAAAACTACATCTGAAAATGTCGCCTGCTTATGTCTTCTGCATAATATTTTTGCAAACGGTTTAAAAATATTTTTGCTTTCAGGCAAACGGTGTGGACCCAAATTCGACTGCTCCTATAGGAGCAGTTTGATTTGGGTCCACAATGTTTGCAAAATAACATTAAAAGTATCCAGGAGACGACAAAGCAGACGACAATTGTTGTGATTGGCATTTTATGGGCTAAATACCCATACACTTGTTTTATATTTAGTTTTGTGGAGCATATAAACGCCACTTACGTTAACCCATTTAGTACCAGAAACCCCAAAACGAGTACACTGGTAAACAGTGCAGGCCCAGATCAGACGCCGCAGAACGCGGCGTCTGATCAGGGCCTACACTGTTTGCAAAAAGTCCAGCCATTTTCCTAATCAATTTTGAATAAAAACACAACCTAACACCCCTAAATTTAGAAATGGACTCCTGATATATATAAGGAGGAAGATTCCATTTGGTACAAAAAGGGTTAAGCGAACACGCGGGCTGATCTGAGTCTTTGCTGTGCGCTTTACAGATGCTGGTTGACCCGGAGCTTCTTCATGAAGAGTGTGTCGGCTCGTCGGAATCCACATCACCC